>JANCMC010001371.1:229498-440360 GCA_024363005.1 Charaxes varanes
AGTAAGAATATTTAATGAGAGAGACCCCTGTCTTTCACACTCCTTGTAAGGTACAAAGATGCTACCGATACAATGCAGGGCGCAACAATACGGCAAGTGATAATGAAAGGTGCGTTCGGTTATCTTTTATTTTTAATCTTTGCGCCACTGAATGGAACGACCATATCCATTTTCAACGGATTTCAAAAAAGGAGGTTGTTAATTGGACAGTATTTTTATTTTATGTTCGTTTCCTCGGAACTTTCAACTGGGAGAACCGATTGATATGATTCTTTTTTTGTTTGAAAACTGGTGCTCCCCGTGTGGTCCTGTTTAAATTTGGTCCAGTTATGACGATTCGAAGTCTGCTTTTTTTGTTAAAAAAATTAATAATTCACATTGTCATTATGCAATATTGAGCATGGTGACATAATTTCGAATGTCGAAATTTTCATTCGGTATTAAATTTAAAGTTTTACAATAGCAAACAATTACACTGTACAGGCTCATTGGTTACGTCATAAATATTTACTACGTTGGGTCTTATTTGCAAAATCTCGATTATTTTAATTTACGCAAAAGCTTACTTAATATATTATATATGTATATGTATAGTACATATGTATAAACCCATTATGTCTGTATCTGGATAAACAGAAATATTCGACGTGTTCCAGAAGTGCGTTTGGTTCCAACTGGTGGTCTTTTTTATTTTCTTATATTTTTTTTTATAAAACAAGGGGTAATTGGGCAGGCGGTTCACCTAAGTGACTACCGACGCCCAAGGACATCTGCAACACCAGAGGGCTCGCAGATGTGTTGCCGGCCTGCTGCGAGAGAGAGAAAGAGATAGTGATAGAGAGAGCAAGACGAAAACTGTTTACATCTTCTTTTGAAGTATTACCTTTTTGATGATAAAAACTTCTAGTAAGTAGTAGTACAAACAGACAGTCGCGAAAAGCATCTTTGCTTTAAATGGTGTATATATAGAAATTGTGCAAATAAAAAATTAACTCAATATAACCTTTTCGCTAATAATAAAAAAAATTGCCCAGTAATGTGTTATTTATTATTACAGCGATATCTGTTTCATTGTATCGCGGATAATTCGCAATGATTGCGTCCATTGGTGAATTCGACAGCGACAATTAGCATACTCGGAGAAATAACATGACACTAGTATATTATTTTCTCCGGTGTCACCTTTAAATCGGTGCGTGTGGTCCTGACAGCGTAATGTGATAATTGATGCTCTTAAACGCCGATAAAAATTAAAATACGCGTGATTGCGTCTAGAGGGTACTGCAGAGTTCGTTCCCTTTGAACTATAAAAGTTGCTTACCATCGATTCGAATGAAATTGCCTGAGAATTTTGACAAAATCGGCCCAGTTCATAGCTGTTCATGAGTTCTTTTTACTGTTAATTCACCTTTGTTTTATTTATTTCAAATGTCATATTTATTATTTAGCTTGATACTTTAAGTATATCTTATGTCCTAAGATGCAGAGGAAGGCAGATGACAAAGTGGGAGGACCATCTCCCCCAGGGGTGGAGGCAAGCGGCGTTGGACAGACAGGAATGGAGAGAAAAAGAGGGGGCCTATGTCACAGGATAGCCTGACCAATTTTATATTTAATTCATAGATTATAGTATAAGCCATATAAATATTTAGTAATAATTACAGTAAGGTTTAGTCTATAATATATTTAAACAAACTAATGATGGTCAGGACATAAAGGTTATTTTTGTTTTATTTTTATGTTTTACTTTACTTAAATTAAATGTGTCAGATGTGGGTTCGACAATGTCTCAGCTGCGCCGGGTTTGAACCGTGTACCTTGCGGATTTCAGTCCCTTCTACCTACCTACTGAGCTATTGACGCTTATGGAGATATAATTGTCTTAAAAACTAAGTTTACGAGGTCATCATTTCCGTTATGCAACACATCAATTTTTATATACAAATACAGTGAGCACGTCCCTTTCGTTTTATCACACGTAATCTTATTAAACTTGCAATGGTATATAAATTATAAAGATGAAGGGTTGATTAATGTCGTAATCTCACCGCAAATAAACAATAAATAACTTCTCGTTTATGCGCCGTTTATTACATTTTTGTGCACACGACACCTTATTGATGTGCAAAATTAATAAAGTCGTTTATAATGTCGAGAGATAGTTTCGCAAATCATACGGACGATGTATGTTGAAGACTTTCAATTGTAATGAAAGACGTGTCTGTAAATATGAGCGTCTGATACTAAATATATTTTTTCAATCCTGTACAAGTATTGATAGTTTACGTCAGAGGTTCTCAAACTTTTTTCCTCATAGACCTTCTAATTTTAGCTGATTCCGGCGAGCCCCTGATAACTGCAGGTGGTCCACCATTTCTACCACATTCCCAATACTCGAAAAAATTGTAAAGATTAGACCTATAGAAGATAACGATAGAAATTTGCGTCTCGGGCTGCGTTCCAACTACAAAGAGCCACGAATAGTAAACACCTACTTCATTTAGAAAACTCCTCATCTGGAGAGGGAAAAGAACAATAAAAGTAGTAAATTTTCATGTGTTTTTCTCAACATGTTGTTTAGAATATGGAATATTCAAGTTTTTACAAGTAACAGTCGCTGAGTTTTCTAAAATAGTATCTGCCTACGTTGTATTGATAGATTAAGTCAAGCCAACATTCTATTCTATTCTAGTACATCGCTATCAAAAGCAGACATATTTTTGTGTGCTTCTGTGGAATTCTGAACCCCCATTTTTGTGTCAGACCAACGTAGACCCCCGTCGAGTGGATCCCAGGGGATCCATCTCAACACTTTTAGAACAATGGGTTACGTCAAAAATTGATACCTAATTTACGCTTTACAAGTCTTGATAATTGACTTATACGAAATTCAATATCAATCAATCAATATAGATCAAGTCAGTCAGGTCAACACTCTACAATACTTATATAAAAAGGTTAATTGGAAATAAATCACGGAAGACATTACTCATTTAACAGTATACGTAATAATGTCATCGCATCGCTTATACTTACTTCTTACTTAGGAAAACATCTGAATAAATCGAAATTATTGTGTGTGTTTTTTATCAAGTCGGTACCAATCTGAAATGAATGAATGCAAAGCACTGCCCACTGCGCCAACCGGCCTGCCAATGCATGTCAAGTATGCCAAATATTTGAAATAAGGTAAATAAAGATAGATAAAGTATTTGTGTGAAAATGTGACTAAATAAATAAAATAGGCATTAATGTCTGCTGCCTAGCGTTATCCCGGTCTAACAACATGGTTGGGAGATTGCAGAGGATGTGGGTGTATGCGGAGTTAAGACGACCGATTGCCGTCTGACGTCATCCCCAGAACCTCCACAATCTCACAATTAAAATCACTTAGTGACATCAATCGTGATACACTGTTTTTACATGCCTTGCGAAACACGGAGGAGGTCATATTTTTGAAAATAAGTGTTAGAATAGGTCACCCATCTATCACCTGGCCACGGTAAGGACTTACACTACAACCTCCTCAGAATAAATTATAATTGTAAAAAAACACATTTTCTATAAATATATAATCAGCTATCAATCTATAATTTCCGCGTCTCTTAATACTCTACGCACGGGCCTAGCCGCGCCGGCTGGTTTCCGATAAAGCTGCTTAATTCTACCAGTCATGTGTATTTAGAGAATAATTTATTATATTACTGAATAAACAAAAGATAAATAGATACAAATAAAGTAATTATTAACGGTGTTTTCGTATCAATAACTTCAATTCCGCGTCTCGTAATTCCCGGCGCGGGCCGCGGTTTCCTATAGAACTCGTTTATTCTAATAGTCATGTGAATTGAAAGCTGGCGACCTTTGCTGGGCTATTAACTCAGTGTTTTCCGTTAGCGATTGGTGCAACCGCCTGATATACATTGCCGGATTAAGACTAATTCATAACCCAAACCTTTTTTACTGCACAACCTTTTTTCTTTTCCGTATCCCTTTTAATTCCCCGACTGTCCGAATCCAAAATTATTCCTAAAAATGCGCCTCGTTTTTCTTAAGGTCCATCAATTTTTCATCTTACTTTGAAATATATCTAGATCCGTTTGTCTGTTTGGTTTAATATTTAAAATGGCTCAAATGATTTTGATGGGATTTTTAGTGACATTTTAAATAATATTATATTAATCTACTTCACTTTTATCGAGACGAAGGCTCCATATAAAAGAAATAAGGGCCTAAGAATTCACCCAATTCCATTCGTGCGAATTTACGGGTAACAGTTGGACCTTATATAGTTTGAGGTTTTTTGGTATTAAAAATGTTTTTTATGGGTGGAAATGGGTTAAGAATAATGATGGTAATCGCGGGACTTGTGACCCAGGTGTAGGTTTAAGAGCGCGCTCTTTATAGTGATAATTAACACTCACCTTCACTGCCAGGGTGCCCTCCTCTGCCTTGCCAATTTCGGTATGATCCTACTAGTGCAGCTTTAAATGTCCTTTCTAATAATGAACTTATGATAATTCTTGACAAGCCAAGGTCTTTTAGGAGGTGGTACAGGGATTTTGCTGGTATACCCCTTGCTCCTACTTCTACCATGTATAATCTGGTTTTATAACTGTTTTTGGTGAGCTCATTGGTTAGGTCAAAGTACTTGTTCGTTTTTATCAAATAGTCTTTCGGGATGGTGGTCTCCCATGGAATTATAAGCTCTAAAAGTACTAATCGCTTTAGTGTCTTTGAGACAACGTCAAAAACTTTTTGTTCAGGGCAATGAGCGACTTGATATAAGTTTCTATATTTCCTTTTCTCCTCATATCCAGCACGGCCAGATTTGAACTCTGAGCACCATCGTCCTCATGTTTATATGGAATTTATCTTGTAGTTGCAATAAAAATGCTTCCTTATAAAAAGTGTAATTTCTTGTAAGCGGATCTAGAAATTGATTCTTCACTTAGTCTCCATAGTACAATTAGCTTAAAGTGGCAGGTTTATGAATATTTAACAGCACTTATACGCTATCTAACTTGAGAGGCAGACTAAGTAAGTGTTTTTAATTCCTTATTAAGGTAAAACCATCTCTCTTAATGCTATCTCCTCTTGCAACACAAGTGATGAGAAAGTACGTATTGTCAGGACATTTCTCATTTTAGAACTGTGACCACCGATTACTTTCATTCTTGCTCTGCTGCCAATGAAAATCATTTTTATATAGTTTTATGGTAAGATGTTAATTTAAAAAAAATATAATATCTTCTATTATTTACCTTAATTCGAAATATGCTGTCTTTACCTTCAAATTTGTACCGGTCAGTGCCCGCGGCTAAGTACTGACGATAGCAAACCTTGGAAGTTTGTAATAAACAAACCGCACGCAAACCAAACACGTAAAATTCAGCTTTACAACCACTAAATTGGAGGTTTTATCGCTATTAAATGGCATCAGTTGAAAATGGAGTAGAGTCAATGTATGATAAATAGCAAACGATATATATGTATATATATACTTCAGCACATCAGTAAATCGTATTTTAATTAAAAAATATTCATTTATTTATTTAATTGCACATGATTATAATTATACATGATGCCCCGTTAGGGCGTTGCAATTTTAATGGTTCTACGACCTCCTCAAAGGTTGTTTCTGTAGGAGGAAGTAATTTAATAAAGCACCATCTATATAATATTCCCGGGGGGTGGATCTTCCTTTGTCTGTCCGATAGCTGGTCAGATCCACTACGGGTGCGCGACCCCGGAATACCCTAGCTGCTATTGTCACTCCCCATATACCGTCCGTGACAGTAGTATCCGCATCCTTTCTCTCATCCCCATCTACCTTTATATCCTTTTACTCCATCCCTTTCCCTTATTCCTGTCTTTCTAATTAAGGGTAGCGTGAGGCTTTTAGCTGAATTGGGCCGACGCGTCCCGGTACTAGTGCCTCTTACTCACATGAGATTGGCGTGAAGTGGCGGCAATGCTGTCACATCAAGTGATGGTATTGCTGTCGCGTTTCGTTCCTTAAAGTTGGAGTTTGTATGGTACACGACGGCGTTTGTACCGCGTCCGTCGACCTGTCCGCACAGCGTCATCTAGTTTGCTTTGGTGTACCACGACATCATCTCCTTATGTAACGGCGACTACATACTTAAACCGAAACATTCTTAATAGAGAGAACCCTTGGCAAGGAGGCACGTAGATGCGTTGCCTGGCTTTGAAACACCAGTAACCATGTCGTATCCCAAAGTCCTATCTGGTCGCAAAATATCTAAATACTTGCTGCGGAATGAACAGCTTCAAAGAGACGATAACAACATCTTGGGCACACTCTGTGACGTGGGGTCACGCGTGATTGATTTACATTTTCGCACTCGGCCGCAGAATAATTTATCGATGTTCATGTTCGCATTTTTTAGAATTTACTTTGCCGTTCGTGGTATGTTTCATTCTTTTTCAACCTAAACCCTTAGGGTTCCGTTATTCACAGTTATCTAGTTTTGTTTTTCAATGTGGCAAAGATGACTTTGTATAAAGCCAAAATTAACTGATCGTCTTTGATATATACGGATACGCGATTAAAGTATTTGTTAAATAACTTCTACAGTTGTTATCCGATTTCGGTAAAAATAACTGTTCTAGTGAGTTTCTAGCATGTCCTATCAAAATAGAGGATTGGAACTTTCTACATCTAATTGTTTGGAAATCTTAGGAAGCAGCGGGTAGAAGGACGGACGGGTAGAGCGAAACTATAGTAGACTTTTAAGGGGTTTTATAGGACTGTAGAACCTTAAAAAAGTGTGATGCATAATTCACTACCGGGCTGTGAACGCACTTTCAATTTGATAACTGGTAGATATCGACGTAGTTCTTTTAGTATAGTTTACAATAGTTGTGTAGTTAGTTGTAGATAATGTTTAGTTTTATATATTTTGTTATTTAAGTTTTTATAAATGATGTTTCTTTAATATATAATTGTAATTCTTACACTAAGTTGTGTGAACTAAACTAAATAAAATTAGGAAGTATTATTTTTTCTACCTGGCGTCAGACGGGCCATACATATTAGATTAATTTAAGGAAAAATAAATGTGGCCGTGAGAGTGTCAAGACACGTTTATATAGAATAGTTCCGTATCTGATACGCGATAAAGGTATTTATTAAATAACTTCAAAAGTTATTGTCCTATTTCACTCCAAATAAGTTTTCTAATTAGTTTTTATCATGTCCTATGGAGATGGGAATTATCGACTTTCTACATCTAATAGCTTCGAAATCCTATGATGAGAAAACTTTGCAACGACGCACCTTGGACAGAGTGATACAATAAGGATTTCTTGTAGGACTACGGAACCCATAAAATTGTGTTTAAATTTATATATCGATACCTCTCACGGAAGTTGTTATAACTCCACATTCCCAGCTTTCCAATAGAGCGTTGTTTAGTTTTTTGTAACAACTAAATTGTAATATAACAGTCACTTTTTAATATACATATTATTGTATATAATTATATAATCGGCATTATTGAATATGTAATTGTATACACAAATGTGTTATATAACGAGATTTTTATTTCATTTTACATGTTTGTAATGCTCTACCGTGAAATTGGGAATTTGGGATTACAAGAATTTACGTGAGAGGTATCCATATACTCTTTGTTGCCGAGTAGGGTAAATGCCGTCTCAGGTATTAGGGATACTATGTACTCACAATAGAGCTAAAGTAGCCAAGTTCAATAAACTTGGTCAGAGCATTAAAAAGTAAAAGGCTATTAGCGATATCGCGGCGTTGACCACGGATCAATGCACCGGTGACATTGATATCGTTTTGTAATGTATACGCGATAGCCCATCAGTAGATCAACGGACTGATATTCGTAAGATGCTTGGTTCGAACTCCGATCCCACTGGGCTATGAACATACTCACACAAACATAAGCACTTAATAAAAGTTTAACAGGAGGCATATGAGAGGTGGTTTGCCAGTAGATGGAGTAGGGTGGTGTCTGGGGCATTAAATTTAGGCATGTTTTTTGTAAACGAAGTAAAGAAGAGCACTATGTAACTAGATAAAGATTTAAAAAGTAAAGAATATGCATGAAACCACCTTGCTTAAATCCGCGAATGATACCAGATAATAATAAAAGAACTTTTAAAAATATTATATCAATTAATAAATTATTAAATCGAATTAATAAATAAATGGGTCTCGCACATAGGTTCGAGTAATGAAAAACCCTTGTGAGAACTTGGCGAATATTTTCGCTTACTCGGGCGAAAGTTTACGACTTACCAACGAATTATGGAAACTATCATACTGAAGGCTCTATTCATCTTGTATTACATAAGGTAAATTCTCATAGTAACTTATAGTATTATTTCAATCCATCTATAGTTAAATTTAAACGGCACGTTGAAAACACGCTTATTAATACGGCGTAAATTTAGGTGAAAAAATAGATTCCATATTAGCTCGAAGAATTATATGATTCTCGATAAATGGGCTATTTAACACTGATAGAATTTTTCAAATTGGTCCCAGTCTTCAGCTTTATGTATAAGTATAAAATAAAACTGCTTGGAATTGAGATGCTCCAGTTTTGTACTTTACAGTTAACATGCAAAAATGTAATTCAAACTCAATTTTGTAAGAAATATTTTTAAAGAAGTGGCTAACGAGGTTCTTGCTGATTCTTCTCGTGACTCGACTCTTCCGAATCAGTGGGTATCTTTGAAAAAGTAGGAAAAACAAAGGTTATTTGTGAGATAAAACTAAGTGACTGACTGAACAAAAGTTCCAGAAAGCGAAATAACTTTTGTAGAGTCAATCGCCAAATGATGCTTTGGTTTCAAAGCAATTTTCGGTCCAAAAATTAATCTTTATATTTGAGTACCATATGCTATATACAAAATTTTTATTGATAGTGTAACGATATTTAATAGACAATTTTATCACATTTAAAGACTTAGCTAACAAAATGCATTGCTATTTTGACATCGATGTCATAACTACGCTTTGACGCCATCCAATAATAAAATGTATGTATACATATGTGTAAATCGTTTGGCATTGGTGAGCACGGGGTTTTAATTTAATAATTTAATATATTTAAAATTCATATCTGTCTATCTCTCAGCCTTAAATCTGCTACTGCTGGGCATAGGCCTAATGCATATTTTGTAAAAACTATAATAACTGTGCTAAATTACGTATTCCTCTGTTTGCGCAATTTTCTTAAAATTATACTGAAAGTTTTTGCTTCACTTAATAATGTATATTAAGTGCCTCGACTGTCATCTTAAGAGACTCTCGCTTGATGGTTGGATCAAAAGTCGGATGCAGAAGGCGGTATTGCTTGAGACGGCTCGTATAGTGAGGAGGTTCACGGCGGTGGGGTTTGAACCGAGTACCTTGCGGATTTCAGTCCATACCTTATACCGTTGAGCTATTGAGGCTCTAAGTATAAATAATATATAAAACAATGGATTATGGAAACCTTATACATTATCGTTATTTTGGTCTGCAGTCGAACTAGATTGGCGCGTCCGGGTACCAGTAACTCTTTTTTATAAGATCGGCGTGAAATGGCTTTGATACCGTCACGTCAAGTGATGGTATTGTCGCATTCCCTTCAGTTGTGAGAGTTCCCGATGGCCTAAACCCCCATTTAAAGGCCGGCAATACGTCTGCTTACCTTCTGGCGGTGCAGATGTCCATGGCCGTTGGGAGTCACTTAGGTGATGAACCTGCTCGTTTGCCCTTGCAATACATAAAAAAGATTTTTTCGAAAAATACATTTCATTTTCAGAAAACTCCGAATTATTTTTGTGATTGTTCTATTATATGTTTCGTGTTGAAAAATTTTCCTACAACCCTCAGATTTTTCTTCTTCCTCAATTCATAATAAATATCTGAAAAGTGAAAAGGTGGCGGTGTTATGTTTCAAATGTGAATCACGTTTATCACTTTTATTCTTTACTTCTTTACATCGTTCGTGCTATATATTTTTGCTGTCTTGAAGTAGAACGCGACACTTTGCGTTCATTGCAACAACTCACGAGAGTTTTACGTAGAGTATTTTGGCTTTTATTTTTCCTAACGCAATACGAACGAAAGCCAGTTTTAACAGGATAAGCGAAGATGAAGTGATGCTATTGCTCATAGGCAAAATTAATCCTCGGTAACTCCAAACCCTGGTTACAAAATCCCCTCCTTCTTGGTGTGACATCATATAATATTATATTTTTAACATTTCCTGTATTTATTTTATGTAGTGTCAATAAAAAAAAACCTTGTGATGTCACAAAGAGTTCGCCTTGCAACCGCTGTTAAGCCCGAGAGTTTAAAAAACGTAGCGTTATATATCGGCATTGGCGCTTTTTAGTATACAAAAATATAGCGTATATGTATATAGCGTTGAAAATAGAACATTGTCCGATAAAAAAGCGCCGCGTTATAAAAGCGCTTGGTGTGAACAGAAACTTGGGAGTTCATATGTTCTATTTGAAAGCTTTTTTAATGCGCGGTTAAAAAGCTCTCGTGCGAATGAATGACAATGAAAGCGCTGCCGTGTGAACATTAACTGGGGTATCCATATGTTCTGTTTGGACAATCAAATATTTGAAATTTTTGAATTGGTTCCGAAACACGGAGGAGGTGGGATATCAAATATAAACCAGTGCTAGAATGGGTCACCCATCTATCACCCGGTCGCAGCAAGAGCAACTTAATCAAGCGATCTACTCAAAAGCCGATCACCGATTAGGCCACGACCGCCTCTTTCCAGGACTTACACGCTTATATACTATACTTAAAAAGTATTTTCGGATACCACTTCCAGTATCTATACATCAGCGTACAAAGATACGCAAACAGTAGCCCAAAGGCGAACGATACGCATCTCGAAGCGGCGGTAACAAGCCCCTTGTTCCTGTCAATCGCGCTAATGTTCCCGGCGTACAATTGACCACTGCAGGTACGACTATAGCGAGTACGAATAGCTGATTTTCATACGCTTGTACGCGTGGGCGTTGACAGGCAGATTAGATCGCGCGCGGCCGAGAGAGCCCCGCCAAAGATACGACCGCGGGTAAATAATGGCTGACGAGAATTAGTATAAACGAAAGAACCGCACTTCACACAACACACAAACACACGCACACACACACGCACACACACACATACACACACGGACAGTTACTAAATACGATATTTTAATCTTTTTTTTATTCGGTGAGGCGTAAATTAGCAGGTGGCAGGCAGCATGAAAAATTGCACCACGAAGGCAAGGAACCGCCCCGTTGGCGCAGTGGGTAGAGGACCTTGCCTTCCGCTACGTGGGTTCGATTCCCGCCTCAAGTATATAAGAAAGGTCCTACTGTAACGAATGTGCATATCTATATTCACACCATTCTATACTCTATACAAATCGATAAAATTTTAATGTTTCTTTGTAATGTCGAAATAAAAGTCTTCTACTAAGTACATAAAGCCATATATGGGTGACTTATAGATAACTGTGATTATCTATGTCCTATTCTGTCTTTATTTTATTTACTCTTCACGTTATTTAACGTTTAAAATATTTTTAAAATCAAAAATTATAAATAAAATATACTGAACTATTTGAACTGTAATTTTAAAATTTTGTCCTTTTTTTAACCATCAACGTTGTGGTAGAACTAAAATATAGGGTGAATTCTATGCATAATTGTTCTCCAACAACAGTCCCCAAAACATTGCTTTTAAAATATTCATTTATTTATTTCCTTTCACTAACATTTTTACAGAATACTTAGACCTAATTAGATGTGGTTCTGCATACATAATAATCTACTAAAACTTAAAACTAATATATAATTTTTTTAATTATAAATCTTAAACAAAAAAAAATATATCCGACTTTTCCTTTATTTCTTTTCTTTTAAGCCTTCCCTAAAATAAGGGGAATTAAACAAAACAAACAATTGAAACGTCGGGCAAGGAGTACAATAAAAGCCATAGTTTAACTACAGTGTTCTAGAATCTTCCGAAGATTCATTCATCAATGACGTTAACGATGGCGAAATCACTAGACCACACAAATGAGACTACATCACGTCGTGAATACGTGTATTCCCTACGAACGACCATAGCTAACAAAATGAATATTATTGGTTTTTTTTGTTCTCCAAGTTGTTGTTTGCAGTCTAATGAATGATTGTGTCGGGGAGGTATCCTTTTTAGAGTTATGCATGCTAAAATATTGCATTTTGGAGCATTTTGACGTTCATGTAGACATTTCACACACATATACATGCATTTCTGTGTTAGGACCAAAAAAGTGACTGCGAAACGACCAAGGCAATCGTTCTGGCTGTCTCCAGCCGCTGTTTTTTTTTTTTGTTTTAACACAGCGATCGCCTTGGTCGCTTCGCGCCAAAATGCATTCATAACTTGAAAACTTTACAAAAAAAAAATAAGTAAAATCTGTCCGCGTAAAATTCGGTGAAAAATTTTAGCGTGATGAAATACAGCCTATAGCCTTCCTCGATAAATGGGCTATCTAACAATGAAAGAATTTTTCAAATCGGACAAGTAGTTCTTGAGATTAGCGCGATCAAGCAAACAAACAAACTCTTCAACTTTGTATATTAGTATAGATTTCTTATGCTACAACTATTTTAAAGAGAGCTGTTTTTCGCGCCTTGGAGGGCTCCTAGAGGTCCATATCGACAAATTCTTTCTTACCGGATATTTACTCCCTGCCAAATTTTGGTGTTGGGTGAGTTATTGAGGTTCTATAAGTTTTTCTATGTACAGGACCTAGAAGACCTTCACGAAATGAAATGTATCACTAAATGTTCAAAGAAGTGCTCAATTGATGAAGACTGGTGTTTGGTAGACAATCCAGATGGTAAGGTCTTCAAATTTGAGATGAATGGAAGCAGATGGTATAAACCTTACTCCGTAGAAAATGTTTTTAAGGTACCCTCAAAACGTTATTTTTAAATTTGTTGTTTCCCTTCGATTGGGTTTAGTTTAATTATCCTTTTCACATAAAAAAAATATATTTTTGTGTGCGTAAACTAATTCTTTTGCGATTATTTTATTTTTTTATGTTACAAGGGGGCAAACGAACAGGCAGCAGGCACTGAAGTGCCAACCAGCGCCGCGGCAATGCTGTCACGTCAAGTGATGGTATTGTTGTCGAGTTTCGTTCGGTTTGTGAGACTTCCCGGTTGTCTAAACTCGTCACTAAAGGCCGGAAATGCATCTGCTACCTGGTCCTGCACATGTCCATGGGCGTTAGTAGGCACTTCGCTGTCTGCCGCCTGCTCATTTGCCCCTTGTAATATAAAAGGACAACATTCTTTAAAAATCAGTTGCATTAAATCAACTTTCGTGTATAGATTATGTTTATGTGAAAATGTTTTGCAGTATATAGCAGATAGACGGCGTGCTTTGTGTTCCGGCACGCCGCCGCACGAAGTTAGGGTGAAGCCATAGGAGGTGAGTCCCTAGAGGACATCACTGGCGGAGATGCGGTAGTTTGCTAGACCGTTCCAATGTCTCCACCGCGTAGTGGCAAACAGGAACTACCGTGGGGCTTAAGTCATAGCCTGACATAATCCACCGTCGGTCCTTGTGGCGGATGAGTACCCGTACCTGGTTTCTTCACGTAAAAAAACAATGTATGATGGATGATGAAAAACAGTTACGATGGAATATTAAATATTCTTGAACTAAAGAAGTAAACCCGCGGTTATGGCTAGTAATGTATAATTTGATATAGAAGCACTTCGCGCAAATTGGTCTCTGTGGACTTTATGCTTTAATACCCCTACGCATACATGCTAAAACTTAACGAGTCCAGGCAGACGTCAGCTTAATACAATTTGCAGACCATTATGAAAATGAAAAAGGCAGGTATGTACATAATATGATGTGTAATCCATCACGATAATTAATTTGGTACGGTCAAGTCGTTAACGCGATGACAACATAAGCAGGAGTTCACGACCCACGCCTTCTGTATTTGAAGTTCCAATTAGTAGCCGTTTGCCCCGACTGCGTCCGCGTAAAATTAAACTTGCGAGAGACCTCCTTAATCTAGAAATTCGTTCTTAGCGGATGTCTACTATCTATAGACTACCCCCGTATTGAATTTTGTCTTTATACGTCCCGCTGTTTTCGAGTTTTTTTATTAGGTGACCTTTCGCTTTTATATATAGATTAGATGAAGAGGAAACTGAGGAATATATCAAGTCATCAAGGATGAATATGGTGGCGAACAAACACCCGGCACGACAATAAGTAACCACTATAACCTGGTTCAGAATGGCTTAAGACCGTAAGGAGTGGTACGGGCGGGGAGAGGCCTTTGCCCAGCAGTGGGAGAAAAAGGACTGTGGATAATGATAGCCTATTTTTTTTTTTATTAGCTGTTTTGTGTCCTACTGCTGGGCAAAGGCTTCCCCCTTCTTGATCCACTGTCCTCTTTCCTGGGCCAATCTCATTCATAACTTCCCCGCAAAGGTGTCCAAATCGTCACGTCACCTCGTCCTCGGCCTACCGGGTCGTCGGCGGCCATTGGTGGGACCCCATACTGTCGCGACATTGGCCCACCTTTGTGGGTCTATCCTTGCCACGTGCCCAATAAGCAATATTAAAAAAAAAAAACTACACGTACACTAATGCCAAACGATTTAAGCGATTTACACCCACAAGTTAATTTTTTTACAATAACGTGTCAAATCGTACACGTGACGACGGTAAAAATATATAAAAAGATTTCATTGTAGAAGGAATCCTAAAATTCAAAGTCACTACACTGTTTCCAGCAGGTATTGAGAATATGAAATACAAAATGAACGTGTGTATTCGAAACGTACATTATTTTCACGGCTATATAAAATTGCTAGAGAAATTCGTTCAAGGGTTAGAAATAAAATTTGTTTTAGAAAATATCAAATATGCTGCGAATATTGAAACTTTTACAAACATTGCAATGATTTTCATCTATTGTCGATGCGCAAAGATTTTCGTCTATTGTCAGTGTATGATTCAAAATGTTAAAAGATCAACGGGGACATTTTTTAATTAATTGCTCAGGTTCAGGTACTGAAACGATATACATTTTTTTAAGTTTTTTTTTTCTCATTGCTAAGCTAAGGCCTCGCCCATTTTCCTCCATTCGTTCTTAAGATAGACAAAGAGAAAGAGAGAGGAAAGAGGGGAAGGGGGGGAAGAGGGGAGTGAGAGGGAGAGACAGAGGCAGAGGGGAAGACAGAGAGGGGGGAGGGGGGAGGGAGAGAGAGAGCAAGACGTCCACCAAATGCACACATGAGAACACTTGAGAACCAAAATGACAGCTTGCAGTCATTTTGGTTTGTTGACGGATTGTTTAGACGCGTCCGGGTTCCAGTGTCTCTCTTTCATAATAGATCGTCGAGAAATAGCGGCAATGCTGTTACGTCAAGTGATGGTATTGTTGTCGCATGTCGTATGGTTTCTGAGAGTTCCCGTTTTAGCAAAACCGTTCTTTAAAGGCCGTCAAAACATCTGCGTGCCTCCTGGTGGTGCAAATGTTTACATAAGTGGTTTGCTCTTTGTAATGTAATTAGACAAAAGAAACATATAACTGATCCGCAATTATCGGAAGGCAAACTGGAAATTTTTAATTGATCACAGTGTACAATTAAAGGCGTAAATTAAATTATTCGTTTAGTTTAACTTAATGAATAAACAATTTAGCACGGAGTTACGTGTATAATTGCAGAAGCGAAATAGTAATAGTGGTAAAAAACTTACATATAAGGGGGCATCCATCAAATACGTCACACCAATTTAACGATTTTTGAAGTGCTCCCCCCCCCCTTTCCGTCATGTCACACTTCCAAAAACTCCTCCGTCTTGGTGTGACGTCACAAAATTTTATAAAAAATTTTATTGAAAACGGCAAATTCAATGTTTTTATTAAACAAATTTATTTTAATACACTATTTTAAATTTTGATATGTGACGTCACAAAGCTCTTGGACCACCCTGTACACCTTGTCACACAATATCCCTTAATGGTGTTCCCCATTCTGCCTCCTTAACGTGTGACGTAATTTATGGATGACCCCTAAGAGTAAAATCTAAAAGGTTACATGGTTATTACTGCATATTGGGTTTTAAAATGACGATACTCACTGCAAGACATTATTACGGTCCAAACTAAACGTGTATGCAGAAATTCAGCTTCCAAAGCTTTTTTTAACAAATCACCGTAGAGGCGACGAAATTCTGTAGTATGTACAAATAAAAGGGCAGTCTTTCTGTGCGTTGGTTATAAATAACAGTTTTTTATGAAGTCCATAATACTTTTTTAATGTAATCAGTGCACAAACAGTACTTTTTTTATACTTTTTTACGTCTATCTTGTGGTTTTAGTAATCTCATCTTTATGACACTACTGAAATGTAGAGCAACTCTTTGGGCTACAAAAAGGTTATTTACAATATCGGAAATGTTACGAATTTCCGAATAAAATTTTTTATTCGGAAATTCGTAACATTATCCCCGTTTAGTACTTGATTCTGCTTGGATTCCTGAGGGTGTGGCTGTGGGGTGAGTTAAGATGACCAACTGTCGTCTGAAGTCATCCCGGGACGCCCCCGAAATTGCTACAATCTCATGACTAATATCACTTAGTTAAACTGATCATTTTACGCGTCTTCCGAAACACGGAGTGGTATATTTGAAAACCAGTGTTAGAATGGGTTCTCATCAATAAGAGTATAGAGTCCGCAATAAGAGCTATTTAACTTAGCGATCGGCTCTAATGCCGGCCACTGATTAAGTTGGGATCTCCTCATGAAATTTTATCATGGATATTTGGAATGTAGAGTTGCTGTCCTAGGAAGTATCTCTACCCTACAAAGAGACACAACCAAACAATAATATACGTGTACTGTTGTATTATTGCTGACAGTAGAGCTCAAGATCTTTTTGAAAAACAGAGGTTTTTCTTCGCTTCATAATCGTTATTCATTATTAGCCCTTGATAACCCACTGCTGGGCATTGACCTCCTTTTATTTCTACCATTCTCCCCTATCCCTTGCCAATCGCATCCAGCCACCTCCCATTACTCTCATCATCCGCCCCTCGAGCCATTGGACAACTTGGCCTGGCTTACATCACTAAAATAATTATCGTTAGTTTTTTTTTCTAGTTTCTCAATTTCCATCACAGTTTAACCTTCCCTTGCCATTTTAAAGTACTATGTTGTATTCATTATTGTCCTTCACTCTTCATTCTTATTGTACTTCTAGTTACCAATACAAAATCCGGTTTCGTCTTTGGGGCAGGTATTATCCTTAGTTAAAAGCACAAAGTTGTGCGCCTCTCGTAGCTAGTCCTAATCTAACTCTAAACTAGTAGAGTAGTAGAAAAAATGGTGCCATGACTAGTGGATCTATTATATTCAGTATCCGTTATGGAGCCAGGCCGATATAGTGGGAGCTTTTAAAGCTCTCTAGCCCCTGTATTGCACTTATTAGATTACCGGACCGAGGTTCAACGAGCGGTGAAACCATTTTCTGGATCGAGCGAATTCATTTCTGCATCGAAAGACCATTTGAATAAAATCCCCGTTTGTAATGCCAGCCATCCACGTTACGCTCTACCGGAGAGGCCACACTGTACAGGCGTACCAGTGCAGGTGACCGGAGCAAAATTTAATATCAAACTTTCCGGCATACCGGAACGTCTCCATACATTTTACCGGCGTGCCGTCGGACTGCACAGGCAAACCTGAATAAAAATCCAGCAACGGGATGCCAGGCATTATAGAGGAGGTACGTATCGGGCGTTGCTCTGCAGAAATCCATTACGGGCAGGCTAAATACTTCGTATTAATGAGATAATAAAAAGGGGAGATTTCACCCCCCTTCAGAGCCACAATTATGGTAATTTCCTTTTTTATTAACAAATACAGAAATACTTGACTGCTAGTAAAACTTGAGCTGGAAATAGATAGCAAATAGTGCTTGATTCGCTGTCTACTACACGCAGATTTTAATTAACTCTTAAATCCCTTGGCGAAGCGAGGAAGGCAATTCCAGCAAATTGATTTTTTTGAGAAACGGTTTTTTTTCTATAACCAGTGGCAAACGGGCAGACGGTTCATCTAAGTGACTATCAACGGACTAATACATCACTAGAAGGCTCGCAGATGCGTTGCCGAATTTTAACAAAATATTATGCTCTTTTCTTCAATGGTCCCTAATATATAGATTTAACGGGACTATGAGTTCTCTATGTTGCAAAATTCCTAGAGAACACGCTCCCAGTAGACACCGAAAGAACTGGTTTTATGATATCGATAACTCCCTCATCAGTTGTTGTAACTCCAAATTCCCAGCTTTACAGTAGAGCGTTACAAACAACTAAATTATAATACAACAGTCACTTTTTAATATATCATTCTATATAATAATGTAGTCGTCATTATTGAATATACAATTGTTAGACAAACTTGTTATATAATGAGGTTTTTATTTCAATTTACATGTTTGTAATGCTCTACTGTGAAGTTGATAATTTGCGATTACAACAATTTACGGTGAAGGTATCGATATAAGGGATTGATATGGGCTTAAATTCATCAACTAAAGTGTGAAAGCTGATGATAGCAGGAATTTTCAATAGCTGACCGCCAAACTCTATTTTGAGGAAGGGACTCAATGCTAATGATTATTCTGAGCCAACGAATCCTGCTCATTTGCAAGTGTCCGTGAGGTTCAATCACAAAAAGGATCGTAAGTGGTTTTATTTTCTGGCGAAAAATAAAAACTGGAATGGCCTTACCGGGCTTAGAGTTGCAGATTAAGGTAATGTCCGCGTTGCGCAAGTCCAATTTGCTGGTGCCTGTAAAATAAAAGGACTCGGGCCAGGCCGGCATAGCCACGATAGCACTTATTAGATTACCGACGCAGAATTGCAATGAGCATTGAACGTTTTTGTTAAATTAAAGCAAATTGTAGGCGAATATGCTCGTGTGAATGTAGATTGTTGAATAAAATCGAACACTACATCTATAATTGAAACTAAAAGAGTCGTATAATTTAATAAGGTGTGTACATATTAGTTTCTATTTTTATAGCGTTTTTAAATTAGAGGAGGTAGTTACTTAATTATATATAATACTAGCTGTACCCCACGACTTCGTATATGTCACTCTTATCATATTTATTAGCCTCTAAAGGCTTACAAATACTTTTTGGATGAGAATTAATATTATGTTTATAAAAAGACCTTCACAAATAATGCATTATTCTAGAACACGTTTGTTTGATCAGCATAAAAAAGGCTATACTGAGCCAACCTTTAAAGATAGACATATGCTGTCGTCAACTTTTATTTAGAACTTTTAAAGGGGAACAATTTTGTTACACATGACTTTTGCGAAACTTTAACCATTAACGCAGCGCACGCAGCGAAAGCCCTCTAATGGGAAAAAGAACCCCCGATTTTGAAACATTCTTCATTGGTGCTCCGCTCTTGTTGGACTTTATAGCCTTCCCCGATAAATGACCTATCTAACACTGAAAGAATTTTTCAAATCGGATCTGTACTTCCTGAAATTAGCGCGTTCAAACAGACAAACTATTCAGCTTCACAGTGGCCATCCTCGACTCTCGATTTCGTCAGCTTTCAAATAAATAAAAACCGCATTAAAATCGATCCATTCCGTTAGGAGCTACCCAACCTGTGTTCGGGGTCTATTTAAAGATTTCCATGTCCAGGGGCTTAGATAACGTCACATTATTTTACAACACACTTAATTTGTAAGCGACATTAAAAATATATATTGATAAATTGATTAATCACCATTAACATGTCTCAACATTTATCACACACATTAAAATCGACGTCGTATCGTAAGTTTTATCGTCATATGTAAATATCTCAATCTGATAGATGCGACTTAATGAATATAGAGAAGCATCTTTCATCTAAACTGATTCTAAACTAGCTGATGCACGCCACTTTTTACGTAAAAACGCTTCTTTCCTAATTAAGATTGTTTGGAATAATTTTTAGATGTTGTTTATCACCTAAGTGACTACCGACGCCCATGGACGTCTATACGCTAAGAAGGCTCGCAAATGCGTAAATTGTCGATTTTAAAGATAGATTTAGGTCACCGGGACCTCTGACAGAACTAACGAAACGAAACGTGTTTCCCTTCCTACTAAGCTTAAATTAGAAGCTTGTGCGAGGACCACTGCTATAAGGATCGTAGGGGCGTTCCTTCTGTAAGGATAATAGGTGCGTTCTTTCTTAAGGATCGTAGGTGCGTTCCTTCTGTAAAGATCAAAGGTGCGTTCCTTCTATAAGGATCGTAGGTGCGTTCCTGCTATGAGGATCATCGGTGCGTTCTTTTTGTAAGGGTCGTAAGTGCGTTCCTTTTGCAAAGATAATAGGTGCGATCCTTCTATAAGAACCATAGGTGCTTTCCTTCTATTAAAGTCATAGGTGCGTTCCTCCTGTATGGACCATAGTTGCGTTCGTTCGCACGAAAATCGCTTGACTTTGTACTAAGAAGTTTCTTTTGAAACTACTTAGTACAAATTCAAGTTTTATTTAAGGATCTTATCTACGTTATGTCTGATTGCTCCTAGAGCGTAGTTGGCATTAACCCTATGTTAGGCTTCAGGACTGCGGATGCGAATTGCGACTAGGGCGTTATAAGCGTGTATTATAAATTTATATAAAATTGATTGCATAAAGAAATATACCAGTCGGTTGTTACCTTATAAAATGGACATTAAAAAAACCTTTACTAGTATAAAATATCAAATTTCAATTTGTACGTCTTTCGGTTTTCGAGATTTTTTGTTAGGTGACTTGACTTATATATAGTTTTGGAAATAACAGACGTACACGCTAGTTTTCTATGTTTGTCAAGACACCTTAGAAGCCGTTCAACGGCTAATATATGCGTATCACCTGCCCATATCAAATATAAACCAGTGCTAGAATGGGTCACCCATCTATCACCCGGTCGCAGCCATAGCAACTTAACTTAGCGATTGACTCAAATGCCGACCACTGATTAGGCCACGACCTCCTCATAACTCAAACTTGTATAAACATCAAGATTTCAAGCAAATGAATAAATAATATTATTGTTATCCCTGTATAAGGGCCCGCGTAAATTGCAGAGGATGTGGCTGTGGGGCGAGTTAACGTGCCCGAATGCCGTTTGACGTTGTCCCCGGAACCCCCCACAATCTCTTCAATCTCACAATTAATATCAATCAGTGACATTAATCGGTGCCCACGGTTTTACGTGCTTTCCGTAACGCGGCGGTTGTATACTTTAAAAGCAGCGTTAGAATTGGTCTAACGTGGTAACGTTGAATAACGTGGATAATTTTGCTAATGAGCTAGAAAAATATTTCGTTTGCCCAAAGAGGGTGGATATATAAAGCTGAAGAGTTTGTTTGTTTGATTGCTCTTACGCGCTGATTTCAGGAACTACTGGTCCAGTTTGTAATCCACAATCTTTGCGCATTTGTCTTTATGTATGTGGTAGTAATTTTATTCTAACGAAAGACAAAAATACAGACACTAATATGACTACCAACGCCCATGGAAATTTACTCTACCGGGATAATGCTATCCAGTTCCCGACACGGTGCGGAAATGACACTGGAGGTAGCTATCTGACAGTAGAATTTTATGTCTTTTTATAGTTTTGATCTTTTTTTTTAATTTTTCTAGAATACTAGTCGATGAATATAAAAATCTAAAAATCTAAGACCACCATTTTGACTGGCCCGTTGGCGCAGTGGGCAGTAACCCTGTCTTTCGCTCCGAGGGTCGTGATTTCGATTCCCGCCTCGAGTCTGGGTGTATTATCTATATGTATGTATTGATATATTTCTACAAAATAAAATATTTGTATATAACAGGCGTTTATCACGTATAACACAGGCATTAAGTTGTCTATCTCAGGAACAGACGTCCGTGTTTCATATAGTTCTTTGTATATTTATTTATTTACCATTATTTCAAATAAGGAACAATTTCAAACACTCCTATACATCCTACATCATCTTTTGTTAGTGCTACTCGTGTAAACCCGGGGCTTGTAGCTAGTTTAATAAATAAACCTGAGGAAAACGCAATAAACCACAAGTCACCGACGTGACCTCATCTGAGATATAACGAAGTATTCAGTAGGACACAATATAACGCTTTATGAGATAAATCCGTAACCGTATTCATAAATAACACAAGTCTAGCTTATATAACGATAAAATCGTGACAAAATAATCAATGGTACCACGACGATCAGGGTGTTGGCGACAGTTGTGGTGGCGAGCAAGAATGGGGCGATGTATCTGTGAAACAGTTGATACTTTTAGTTAAACATATACCTAAGAGATGAAATGAACTTCTTAGTATAATATGGACAAAGTATTGGGAATATTGCGTTGCAGAGGAAGGAACACAAGAAGTGGGACTGCGATCTATGTGAATTTGAGGGTACTAATCTCATTCAATGATAAAATTTAGGTATATTCGGCCATGTGGTTAAGCGTTATATTTTCGAAGCCCAAAATGAGGTGACATTAATTACTCGATCTGAGTGGTCATTTAGTCCTTCTGCGTGTATTGGGGCACGCAGGGCACGACATAAGGTGAGTCATGGATTGGATTTCACCGCATAAACATGCCAGATCGACGTCATCCGAAAATCCCCTCCTGAACATATTTTCCTTACTTCGGCCAACTTGAGTCCGAAATCTGTTTAAAGACTTCCAGACCTGCCAGTGTAATGCATGTCCAGGCGGAAGGCATCACGAAAGTTCGTCTTTACAACTACTAATTTTCCCTCCCCAGTCGAACCAAAGGCGTGATTGACAATCACTAAGGTACGGCATTCAATATTCTATCTAATGTTTCATCTGCATCTATAAAAAGAGCACAGTCAATGCCATAAGATTTTTTTTATATTAGAAATAGGCATGCGCTTGACCGCAGTCACACTTGATGTTAAGAGTAGAAGCGGTCTACTGTGGAACGCGCTTGTCTAGAATGAAGCCATTCACTCTTGCCTTAAAGATACCCATGTTGTAGTGGTCTGGGAACATAGACTTCGGGAGAGCATTCCACGCCTTAGCTGAAGAAGCCTAAATTGAAGAGAGGCTTGTGTACAGGTTTCATTGCCCCTTGTTTTTATAATTCTTACTTAATTACGTTTAATTAGAGGTAGCGCCATGCTTGTAGCCGAATTAGGCCGGCGCGTCCGGGTACCAGAACCTCTTTCTCACATGAGATCGGCGTGAAATGGCGGCAATGCTGTCACGTCTAGTGATGGTGTTATTGTCGCGTTTCGTTCGATTTGTGAGACTTCCCGGTGGCCTAAACTCGTCATTAAGGGTCTGCTGGCCTTCTGGTCGTGCAGATGTCCATGGGCGCCGGTAGGCACTTCGGTGCCTGCTGCCTGCTCGTCTGCCTACTATTTAATGTAAACGCTTTAATTTAGTGTATTAATATTATAAATAGTAAAATAATATTCTCCCCTTAGTATTTCCTAAGTATAGATGTAGGAACTTGAAATTTTCCTTGTTGATAGGAAATGCTAAAACCTCAGTAGGAAAATTATTTTGAGCAAAATCGGACAAAAAATTTTGAAGTTGTCTAACAAATGCCTTTATCGCGTATCAGATATGGAACTCTTCTAGGTATATATTGACTTAGCCATTTTTTATTAACCCCTACTCTCTACCAATGAGATTTATCGATAATGAGTTTATTTATATGTAGTTTACACAGTGTCGAAAAGAGGAGGAGGTCGTGGCTAAACAGTGGTCGGCATTTGAGTTGATCCCTACGTTAAGTTGCTCTTGCTGCGACCGAGTTATAGATGGGTGACCCATTCTAGCACTGGTTTATAATTGATATCCGACCTCCTCCGTGTTTCCGAAGGCACGTAAAACAGGTGGTGACCCGATTAATGTCAGTTTGTGATAGTCGTAAGGTTGTAGAGATGGTGGAAGTTCCGAGGATGACGACAGATGGCAATCGGCTATCTTAACTCATCACACAGCCACATCCTCTACAATCCAAGTGGACCCTGATATTTAACCGGAATAACACTATTAAGAAGATGGCTTACACAGTGTCGAAAAAAAGAAAATTACTAATATCTAATAAATTGGAAAGGTATTGCAATCACAATGGGGTCCACGACGCCAACTGTCGAAATAAGAAGATTCATTGATAATAATTTTTCGTTTAAAATTAAATTCCAATATCGTTCGACTCACGTTGGTGTGCTGAGATAATCGTTCCAGACGGATGAGTCACGAGCGATGGCTGATATGGCCAATGCTTTGTCGAACCCGCTACGTACCGGTGCGGCTGCCTTATACGGATCAACTCCCTAGTGAACGCACTGGCTCAAATATACCCAACGTATGTCGCAATACGACGTTCAAGATAACTCAGTTGAGTTATGGCATTCTCATGAAGTGTTTTAGACGAATATATCGCATGCTTCATCGTGAACTGGCCGATTACGTTTTAGGTCTAAACTGAGTTAATGATACAGGCTGCATTGTTTCAACTTCCTCTATTAGGCAATCTAATATCTAATAACTGATAGAATCAGGCGTTACTTTGCAGAAATCCAGGACATGCATGAAAAACTAAACTACTTTGCTTTAATCCGCGAATGAATACGAGGGAAAATCGGTGTAATGCTGCAACCTCGAGAAGTGATTTTTTCAACAAGCCAGACGATTAGTTAAGTAACGGATTTAGGTATACAGCATTCACTCATTCATCCCTGTTGTGCAAATGCGATGGGCTGTTCAAAATGAGAATAAACGTCTAACTCAAATAACTAAAACTAGCTAAAATAACTAACTAACTAAAATAGCTCAATGGTTAATGGAATGGTATATAAAATTCTTAAGAATAAACGGGTTCCTTCGATCCCACTGGGATATATACATTAATCATCCGAATGTTAAGCATACACGGGGTTTGTTTTGTGAGGGCACACAGGAGTATGCAATTAGTAATTGGTGTATATTGCATTTCCACCTTTTACCTCTTTCGCACTGGCAAGAAATGACGACAATGCTGCCACGACAATGTTGTTGTCGCGTTTCGTAGGTTCGCGAAAGTTCCAGGTGGTTTGAACTGCTCCTTAATGGCCGGCCACGCATCTGCTTCCTGGCGGTGCAGATATTCATGGGAGTCCATAGTCACTTAGGTGAACCGCCTGCCCGTTTGCCCCATGTGTGTGCATAATATTAATAAAAAATGTTCGCCTCATAAACCTATAATTTCCAAGTAGCAACATCGTAAATATTTCACCTGATAACCAGCAATAAGCAGTAAAAAGTTGAGGATCACGCCCATCCCCAAAATGCTAAAGAGTACAGTTGAGGTCATGATCTCTATTGATGCGTCGGGGGTCATTGACGCCGGCCGGAGCTCCGTCGTGATAACCAGACATGTCACGGAGAGAACTGAAAATAACTGGAAAAAATATTTATATACTTTTTTATTAAGTATATTTTTTTATTCTATCCAGCCAATACTTATGGCTAGGGACGCGGACGTGTTTAGAATTTTTTTTTTAATTTACCATAGTTTTGATGCAAACCAATACATCAAATATATTTCAAATCTATCCAATTATAAAATAATATATAATACTATGCATTATCCATTTCCGCTACAGAAGACCCTTAACAAACAGACAGATAACAATGTTTTAAATATTTTTTTTACTTTTTTGTTTAGTAGCGTACAAAAGATCTGTACCAAGTGAAGTAATTTCATTTTAGCATTACGGGCAGACCTTGTAAACAAAGAAGTGGCCAAGAGCAAATGGCACTTATACAGAGGGGTTACGTGTCTGATACGAATTAAACGCAATTATTAAGTCCCGATTTATTAACATCGATAATAAATATAATTAAACGATATTATTTAAAAAACTATACTCGTCAGCATTTTTGCTTGTTATGCATTACGTTAATTTCTAACAATAACCCTTAGCAAAATTTTCTTTAAGTAGGAACTGTCATACAAAATGGTAAATCACTTTCTTGGCGGACTATACATAGCGAGTCTATATTTGTAACCGGTAACAATAGTATCCTGATTCACGGTAATTTATACCTACTAAGCTATGGCTGGCTGCGAACAAAACATTGCGATTAATTTCCGAGTAGAGTAGGGGGAAAACTTGTTTAACGGCGGTAAACAACGCCGCGGGCGACCGCAATCACCGCACTAATTAAAAACTGGACGAGGGGTAGGACGAAGGGGGAAATTAGGGCTCTACATTGTGAGAGTAAGTCAGATCGTAGAGAGGCTATTCGCATAGACAATTAGGACTGTGTGAGTTTTGTGTCGTATTGGTCTATAGTAGGAGAAAAGGTGTTATACATTTTGTTAGAGGGAGGACGAAAGGGCAAATTAGAGCTTTATTTTGTGACAGTAAGTCAGATCGTGGAGAGGCTATTCGCATAGACAATTGGGACTGTGTGAGTTTTGTGTCGTATTGCTCTATAGTAGGGGAAAAGGTATTATACAAGTTATTAGAGGGGGTAGGACGAGGAGGAAAGTTAGGGCTCTACTTTGTGAGAGTAAGTCAGATCGTAGAGAGGTGGTATTCGCATAGACAATTGGGACTGCGTGAGTTTTGTGTCATATTGGACTATAGTAGGGGTAATACCTCTTGTATTATCCATGTTATTATTTATTATCTGTTATCCGCGACTTCGTTAACGTACCCTTATCTTGCCTTACCGAAAAATCCCTTTTTAGCGGATATCTACTAACTATATACTATCTCCGTGCTAAATTTCATCATTGTAAATATAGATGCTTTGCCGGCTATTGAGGAGAGGTCTGTGCCACCGGGAACTCGCACAAACCGAACGGAACGCGACAACCATACCATTACCTGACGTGACAGCCTTACAGCTACTTCACGCGAGATCTTATTTGAGACAGAGGTTCGGTTGCAGACCAAAAAGACTGCAAGCGCTAACTCCAATTAAATCTGAGTCTAAAAGAGTGGTTTTGGTCCAAATATTATTCAACTGTATCGAGACTATCAGGTTATAAGCGCGTCTTTAAGGCAAGAGTGAATAGGTTCATTCTAGGCAAGCGCGTTCCACTGTAGACCGCATCTACACTTTATTAAGTGTGACTGCGGTCAAGCGCTTGCTTATCTCCAATAATAAAAAAAAAATAAGTCGTCCTTTACATTATTTTTTTTTTCTTATATGTGTTTTTTTTGTGATCAAGAAGGGGGGGAGGCCATTGCCCAGCAGTGGGACACAACAGGCTAATAAAAATTTATATGTATATACGTTTTTATAGGATCCAATCAACGATGGCGGGCAGTGGGACATGATAGTCAATCTAGTCAACAAGTACGGCCTCATGCCCAAGAAGTGCTTCCCGGAGACGTTTAGCTCTCGGAGGAGTTTGCACATGAACGCCCTTATTAAAACTAAGGTATGTTCACCAAATATTTACCTTGCGTTATCCCGGTCTAGTACCGGGGCTCTGCTTGAATTGCAAATTGACGTCAGTCTTCAAAACCTTATACTCTTATACTAATATATAAAGTTGAAAAGTTTGTTTGCTTGAACGCGCTGATCTCGGGAACCACTGCTGCGATTTGAAGAATTCTTTCAATTTTAGATAGCCCATTTATCGAGGTGGGTAAAAGACATCATACCGGATACGCATTCCATGGTATCAGTACATGATTCTAGACTCCCCAGTGGTGAAGTTTTTCGTCGGATTTTTCTTGAGATGTATTTTTTTTTTTTTTAACTGAATACTGTATAATATCATTATTACTACCTAATGCAATGCGATTTTCAATCAAAAACAAATTTCTTCAATATTTTTACATCAAACCGCAATGTAAATAAAACTTAAAAGTACGTAACAAGGGTAGCGTGACGCGGGTCGTTCACTTGTTTTGCGCGTCAACATTTTGTTGACGATTGCTTCCCAATGTTCACGATACATTGCGCGCTCGAGAATGGGATGAGGATGGCAATATCTGTAATCTCTCATTTCCGAGATGAATGACTTTTGTGATTTTATTTAGGGCATTAAATGTAGCCTTATCACAAAATTTGCGGATGTCTTTTACACCCCGTATACATATACAGGGTGTAAAAGACATCGCACGGACTGAAAAGCAGCTGGTAGCCGAGTCCACAGCCTTTTCGCTGACATGCTAATTTCAACTTTATATATTAACCCTTTACTGTGCACAAAAATTTTATAATCTCTGTATGTTTGGCGAATAAAGTTTTATTATTATTTTTATGTATAGATTATATTTCAAAATTACTGTTTCCAGTTACGCGAATATGCCAAAGAGTTAAGGGATAAGGTGGCGGCGAAGGCGTCTGACGAAGACTTACAGCAGACTATCAGCAAACAGATCGCTGTCATATACAACATTGTGGCCACGTGTTTGGGTATTTAGGCAGGGGAGGGAACACTGGCAGTGAAGGTGAGTGTTAGTGATCACTATAAAGAGCGCGCTCTTAAACCTACACATTGGTCACAAGTTCCGGGCAATGCTATGGTTCCTTCCTCTGCAACGCGATGGACCCGGCACGCGCACGGTGAATCCACGTAATGCGAAGAAAATCGTCTCTCTCTGGTAAGTATTTATAAAATGCTGCTCAATTTTCTTAATTATTTCTTACATAAAAACCTTCTCCTGACAATGAGAAACACAAACTGTCGCAAAATTCCTTCCTAGCAAACGTCTATTGACTACTTCTGTTCTGAGTTTCGAGTGTATGGCAAAGACGGAAGGTATTTAAAAAAAAATCGATACTCCTTAGAGCCCCTCAATCCGGTCCCGTCGCAAAATCCGCTCTTAGCGGATGCGTACTAAATAGAACTACCTCCTTGCCGAATTTCACCTTTCTCCGTCTCGCAGTTTTCGAGATTTCGTGTTAGGTGACACGGGATCATTACGTGTGAGCGACTGGCACAGCTTTCACTAGTTCTTTTTTTTGTGTTTTTTTTTATTATCAGAAGGTTCAGAAAAGAAAAAAATTAAAAATTCGCCGAAAATTAGAAATTTTAAGGAACATTCGGGTAGGACAGAGTCTGCCGGGTTCGCTAGTTCGACATAAAAATCATAATAAACAAATTACATTGTTATTTAATGTTACGGTTGACGTATGTCGTATACGATGTGTCGACCCATAATAAAATGCATTAATGTGTGTGCAAATCGTTTCGCATTGGTGTACGTGAGGTTGTAATACTATATATAAAAATATTAGCATGCGAACATCATCCTCTATACAAGATATAATTTTGTCAAATTTCGTATCTCTACGTAGGCGCAATTTTCGTAAAATGGTACCAAAAGTTTTTTTTTCACGTTTTAGTGTATAGATAACATATAACTTGAAAGGTTCGGTATTAACGCCATCTATTGGAAATATATCGTAGTTTCTGTCCAGCCTATGTTGAGTTATAACGACAAACATAACTCATTAGAGGCATAACCCGACAGCAGCGCCACCTACCGGTCCAAATTGCCTTCTCAAACTACCTACAATCTCCTTGAAATATACATACGAAATTTCATCCAAATCGGTCCTGCGGCTTAGGAGGAGTAGAATGACAAGCTTGTACGTACGATTTTTATATATAAGGAAATGTATTATCAAAGGAATAACGCATTAGGTTCCATGCCTTTCCTTATTAACCTTATAGGCGAAGTTGTACTGACGTCACTTTATGTTAACAGTGCGTTCCGCTAAGCGTCACCTCGACGTTTCCGCCGCGACAATAACGATCGCAGTCGTCAAATGTCGAATATCAATGAGCACTTTAAAATGTTGCTATCTTATTGGAACGCACTATACCATACAGTGATGTCATACGCTGTGCTGGGCGTTTTAGATGTCATGGCGGATTGTTGTATTTTGTACTTTCTTTTTTGTTAACCTCTATTAATCTCGCTTGCAATGTAAAAATAAATACGTTTGTTAAGCTTTATGCATCTTAGTTTATCTGATAAGTATATAATTTAGATGATTTTTGATTACTGTCGTCATGCCTAAGCATACAAAATTAGTCTTAATACTGTTTTATAGATATTATAATGGTCAATTAGGAATTATCGCTGAAATAGGGAGATGTCATATAAAGTTCACGTAATGCAACATGCAAGAAGCTAACCTCATAGTATATGATGCCCTTCTCCAGCGACGAGACCTTCTCCCAAATATGGGTGTTGGCGTTCTTATCAAAGACCCGTATCGGTCGGGACACCTCCGTGAAGAATTTGGGCTTGTTCGCGTTCACGATGACCACGTCAAAAAAGTCCCTCCAATCCTGACCCACCAGCATTTCCATGCCCGCGTTACTGAAATATAACAAAAATTTCAATTATATAAACAAGTAAATAAAATCAATGTGTCTGTTTATAACCTCAAAAGATTTTTGGAGATGCTGATAGCAGTAATACCATACATCCATGGATTCAACACACATCCAAGGATTCTAGATACATCTATGGATGCTACATACATCCATGGATTCTACATACATCCATGGATGCTACATATATCGATGGATGCTACATACATCCATGGATGCTACATACATCTATGAATTCTACATACATCCATGGGTGCAACATACATCCATGAATTCTACATACATCCATGAATTCTACATACATCCATGGATTCTTTATCCAGATTAAAAAGGTAGATCATCAGCAGTTTAAATTACGTACATTCATTTCCGTTTTGTAAGAGGAAGTTAAGTCGGTAGTGGCCTAATCAGTGGTCGGCATTTGAGTCGATTTTGCTGCGACCGGGTGATAGATGGGTGACCAATTTTAACACTGGTTTATATTTGATATCTGACCTCCTCCGTGTTTCGGAAGGCACGTAAAACAGTGTTCCGATTAATGTCACTGAGTGATATTAGCCGTGAGGTTGCAGAGATCGTGGGGGGAGTCTCAGTTGATTTATTTGTCTCGTTACTACTGGTTTCTGAACGGTTTCTTATTTTTTTTTTTTCAAAATGAGAGGTGTTTACCTCATTTTAGATATGACTGGCAACACGGAATCCAACCGAGAACTTGGGATCCAATCGTTGAATCCCAAGTAATAAACCACGAAGGTGTCCCAAAAGTCGTCAGGGTTGTAACGAACGATACTGTGCCGAGACAGACGCGCATTTCTTTGACCTTTCGTTCGACCAGACGAGGTGCCTGCGACTGCGGATACAAGGTGCTGTGTGACAGTGTGACGTCGCCGGTAATTGAAGACGAGGTGGCTTATCGCCTGGAAGAATTACACGTGCATCAGGTTTGTGACTGCAATATTTGAGCTGGTTCATCTCGATGGTCAAACTGTTCATCTCACTTTCTCTCTTCCTCCCTTTCTCCCTGTCTCTCTCTCTTTCCCTCCTCTCCCTCTCTAAAACTCTTGAAAGGGGATTTTTCATAGGTGTATCCCGTACACTCGTAATAAGTAATTCTGTTATAAAAACATAACCCATAATATGTTTGTTCATTAATGTATCTGTGTAGAAAACCTATTCTAAATAAAAATCAAACCTTTCTTCATAGACGTGACCTATGTAAAAGCCCATTAAATACACGTGCAAAATATTTGTTTTCTAGGTTAACCTCTTTAAAAAAATCTGACACTCCGGAAGTCCCAACAGAAATGGAAAGAAACCTTCAGTTATTTTGATGTTTCACTTCAAAACGATAATGCAAGATATTCGTACGACAGTGCGACACAATTTAAACAATATTAAGGGATACGATTTATTTTTAGGTGTACGAGCAAATTGCAGGTCACTTCAGTTCTACGCGTCACAAGCCATGGCCGAAAGTGGTGGAATTTCTCCAAAATACTCCCCCAGGTTCTGTGGTCTTAGACCTGGGGGCCGGCAATGGCAAAAATATACTGAAGCGTAACGACATATTGCAGGTGAGTGCGAGGCAAAATATTTGAGAACTGTTGGTTAAAAAGGTTAATACTTTAGATCGAAGTTCGACTCGCCCGTTGGCGCAGTGGGCAGTGACCCTGCCTTCTGCTCCGAGGGTCGTGGGTTCGATTCCCACCTCGAGTCTGGTTGTATTATCCAAATGTATTTATATATTTCCAAAAAAAAAAACATTGACACACGGACGTCTGTTCCTAAGGTAGACAACTTAATGCCTGTGTTATAGGTAACAGACGCCTGTTATACACAAAAATTTTGGTCTGCATAAAATCTACAACGTATCTAGCATATTTAATTGGACAAGGTTTGATACGGTATTCTTTAAAATAGCCTTGTAAATAGTTCATTATTTTCTATAATTTTCAAAGATAATAATGCTTACTGTGGATTATATTTAGGAGATAGACTTATGCCATTGTTAACTTTTCTATATACCTTTTTAAGATATGCAATTCCGTACTACATTATATTGATCTAACCAGTAAGGTTAAATCAGCGCACGCGATGTAAAAGCACAAAAATACGTTGTTTACGACATCACGTTACTAATCATTGAAATTCTCGGTTTTTATCTACTATAATGAGCATGTATTATACATATAAACCTTTCTCATGAATATTGATGAAAATCGCATGATAAACCGTTAAATAGCTTTTGAATTAATCGCGAACAGACAGACAGACGCGGCGGACGATTATGCTTTATAATATGTAAGGAAAATTGTTTGTGTTTAGATCCCGTATTTCTAGGAAGAAACAGGAAAATTAAAACAATTCATTACTTACCAACGGAACCCTAAAAACTTATAACAATAAGAAATCACGAAAGCACACAAAAAGAAGCCCTATCTTAGGTAGATACTTGACCATTTATGCAAGGTGTAGGAACTATGCCGTTAGGGCATCCAGCCGAGCGTTGCATTTGTTAGCGCGTACAAACAAAGCTATTCAATATTGTGCCAAAACCATACTTAACTCTAACACAATATGTGTTATAATCGTATCTCTGAATAAATTAGCAAGTAAACAAAGAAATGTCACAGTGTTAACAAAATTAGCCTCAAAACAAATGTTACTAAAAGCTACAATTGTTTGTTACAACAAATCTAGGGTAGGCTGCTATAATGCATAGTCTCGTCGGATGCGAGTGTAACATCCTTTGATGCAAGGATTGACACACTGTTTTTGTAACTATCGAGACATTGCTACTAGCTGCCAATATTATAAGTAAACAAACAACATATTCTTTCGTCCCTTTTTGTTTCCAACCACACTTCTTTACCAAAAGTGTGAAGTACTGACTGTTAGACAATTATTTATAGTAAATATAATTCTTAAACAGCATTGTGATTTAACATTTGATTATACAAAAAATATAAACCGTCGGAAAGGGAGAGTGTGCGACAAAATAAAACTTTTCAACACTTCCTTCGCACATAGATTCTATTGCTTTTTAGGCCCTTTTATGTATAACAAATTAAATAAAACAATTTCCATTTATGCACGTGAGAAAGAGGTACTGGTACCCGGACGCGCCGGCCCAATTCGGCTACAAGCATGGCGCTACCTCTAATAAAATGTAATATAATAGTAATATGTAATAATTGTCACGGTAAAAATATTAATTGTCAAATATGACAACGTCGCTGTACAAATAATTGATATTTTGTATGTACAGCTTTAAATAGGCATATAGTAATCAAATCTATAGATTGTATTCACTATTTATAAAACAATTTGAGTATGACTTACTAATACGTATTACAGCTTAACAGGAATTTGCATATTTATTTAATTTACATAATAACTGTTTTGTTCTGTAAGTTTTTAAGCTAAAGCTAGAATAGTTATACTGAACTTAAGGCAACGTAAGTGATGGAAAAATTGAAAAAAAAATCATACTTCGACAATACAAACAGATAAAAAAAATCGCACACTTGAATTTTAACTTTTAGGACTACCGTTCTAATCCTATTAATCTAATAATTTATATATTTATTATTAAATTAATAGGATTTTTTGTGCACACACATACTGCATTTTATAATACAAACAATGTGTCAATGAGTACAAACAGAATACAAACAAACAAAAATATTGCAATTAAAAAAAAAAAGTTACAGCTACACTTAATCGCAAAATAATTTTAATCAATTTTAAATTACCTTGAATTCTTTTCAATTTTTGAAATCTTAATCAATTTGAAATACGTAAGATTTGTCATAAATAATTTAAAATTGATAAAAAAAATGACAGTTAAATTAATTATCCCACGAACTATTTGTTCATACTCACACTACGTTTAACATGAATTCGTCACGCACACTCATGCAAAGGGTTTTATAACAGAAACTGGGGAAAGATACTTTTGATGAAACCTAAAGAGTGGCCACTGTGGTTTATTTTTATAGGATTAGTTTATCAGATTTGTTGAAAATCGGCCATTTTTTTTTTTGGTAAAATAATACCCTAATTAATTTAAAAAAGCGGTTTTATGGTATCACAACTGATTTGATTATAGTTTAGCTAAATTATGTGCTACATCTTATATATTAATATGTGAAGCGAAAACTTTCGGCGCCATTTTATAAAAATTGTGCATAGGAAGAATTATGAAATTTGGCACTGTTATAGTTTATATAGAGGACTGTGTGCGTATGCTGTTATTTTTATTACATATGCATAATTAATACAATGAGGAGGTCGTGGCCTAATCAGTGGTCGGCATTTGAGTCGATCGCTAAGTTAAGTTGAACTGGCGCATTTTATAAGAAATATACAGCTTAGCTAAAGTGGCTTTATATGTACACAGCTGTGTTATGACGTCATTTAATCCTTTCCACACCTCAGAAAGCACGTTAGACCATCGATCGTTACGTTGGCGGCCGTAAGTAAACTAGGGTTAGCAAACTTGTTTTTTTTAGGTTAGCTTTGAAGTTTTTATTCGTTTGCTACTAATATTAGATATTGCGATAAGAAATAAAGCGAATAAATCCGGTGACTACAAAAATAATGCCTTCTAGAAATGTAGTTCTCCATAAGCTTATGGAGCTGCCAATAGCCCCTTGATAATAAAAAAAAAACTTTTTTTTTATCAATCTATATTGTCCCGCTGTTGGGCAAACGCCTCCCTCCTTTCAAATCAATTTTGACTATCCTGGGGTACCTTAAGTCACGCCTTTCCCACAATGGCCGCCGATGACCAGATAGGCCAAGGAAGAGGTGGCGAGATGATTTGGAAAAAAAAGCTTATGAAATTTTATAAAGCTAAGGTAAAGTAGTAAGGTAAAGGTAAGTAAAGGTACATATTTTATTATTATTTTTATGCTTGCTATTATTAATTTTATCTCTAAAGAAATTATTAAATGTCGCTAATATTATTAATTTCTCAAATGAAAATGAATAAGCAAGTGAATATAGATAGATTTGGATATTTGCGTGTGAATGTACGTTTCCTGGATGTTGATTGATGAGAAGTGTTGACCCGAGCCAATGTACAGTTTGTCAGCTTCTAACCTATTTGAGTCATTGTTTATACATATAACGTGCTACAGTATTAATGTTCAATTTAGTATGTTAATTATTTTTAACATAACATGTTACACTAGTAATTTCCAAGCCATGTCGACTATTATTGTTTGCATAGCATACTACAGTATTCATTTCGAACGTGTATTAATTATTGTTTACACGAAACGAAGCTCTACGCTCTGTTTAATAAAGTTGATTGAGAAAGATGAGGTAATTCAGGCATACTTCTGTGCCTCAAAGGCAAAGTGATTAACATTTATTGCCTGTAATGATGTACGGTTCTTTCTAAGTCTTGACCTTTATCAAAAACTCATTGTTAAACGATTTATCAAGAAGACATTGTGTTTAATATTAAATTTTAGGGGATTAGTTGAAAATAAAAAATCTACAATAAATTCTCACTGTTTATTACTTTCATGTGGATGTTGTTTGGAATATTTTACAAATGTTTTGTCCTGTTCCACATTTTTGCACTGACTTTTATACACACACACACACACGCACGCACGCACGCACGCACGCCCGCACACACACACACACACACACACACACACACACACACACACACACACACACACACACACACACATCTAGCCCTTACCCTAGCTTTTTAAACATGTCGTATAAAACGTTAATATTTCTGAAGTTAAGTTTCTCGATCTTTTAGTTGAATATTTGCGCCTACTTTGCGTGAATTAGCCTCTTATATAATATTTGCCACTATGCTGTAACTATTAAAAATCCTGATACAAAATTCGGCCCTACTTTAAAAGGCACAAGTAATGAGTAGGTTTCTAATTTGGAAGTACAATTCCCTGGCTTAAATATTTTTTGTTTTTATTTTTATATTTAAAATGTAATAATTAAATAATTAGTTCATCAATATAGATTCATGCGGAATGAAATATATTGTACTTTCTAAAATTTGTGTATCCTCTTATTAAACACAAAATTTCGTAAGTTAGAATATATTTTTTGTGAACATGTTAAATATTCATGGAATACTACCTCCGCTCCTTTATGAAACATATAAAAAAGTAATACAAGTTCATACAAAAGTTGTTTATATCCGGCTGAAAGTTTCCTTGCTCTGATATACGCGTTTTTATAGATTGTCATTATTTCGCCTCCTCAATAACTATGATTATTATTATCATCAGGCCATCCACTTCTAGAAATAGGTATGTATAGAAATCATAGCAATCTATAGAAGGCACTAATTAGCCCACTTAAGTATTTACATACATACATGCAATGCTTGCCTGATTTATTGACATGAAATGTACATTAGCGCGAGTGAAGCCGCGTGAAAAAGCTAGTACTTGTTCATACATACATTCATACATACTTCAGTATTTGTATGTCATTTTACTTTATTTTTTAAATAAATTAGGATTTCTATACTATTATTATTTCTGTTACATCTTAAAATCAGCATAAAAATTTTCGCAGCAAAACACGGTCGGAGATTGGATTCGTATTATGGGCTCGAGTCTTTGCTGTTGTGATATTAGGGTTATTTTTAAATGTATTTTTAGCCAATTAAAGGAATTTGAATCTTTTAGTTCGTTTTTCCTGATAAGCTATTTAATAAAATAAGTTTATGACTATGTTTATAGCAAATAAAATGGAATTTGAATGCGCATCAGTTCGTCCTTTGATGGGTTAACCAGCGTAGAGTTCATCTGATGAATTATGAGATCCAGCGAAGCGCACACTTTAAAACAGACTCAACGTTAGTTTTGAAGGTTGCGCTCTTTATAGAATTAAAATTGTTTTAATAGTCTCTTTGCTTCTGACGCTGTGGTGAATGTAGCCGCATTCTGGACCTTTTTTTACTAATAATTAATATATTTACTTTCCATAAAAAAGGAGGTCGAAACTTAATCAGTGGCCGAAATTTGAGTCGATCTCTAGGTTAAGCAGTTGTTACCGTGGCCGGGTGAATATGGGTGATCCATTTGAACACTGGTTTTAAGATATCCGGCCTCCCCCGTATTTCGGAAGTCACATAAAACAGTGGGTCCTGATGAATGTCACTGAGTGATATTAGTCGTGAGATTACAGAGATTGTAGTGGTTTCGGGGATGACGTCAGACGGCAGTCGGTCATCTTAACTCGTCCCACAGCCACATCCTCTGCAATTTAAGTGGACCCTGGTACTAGACCAATATAACGCTACAAGACTACATGAAAGAAAGCAACAACTGTTTATTTTTTTATGAAAGTAAGGTGATAATAAAGCCAATGATGACTGCATTGTAACATTTCGTATTAACTTACTGTTTATTTTAGATACAATGGAAATGTTTCAAAAAGCATTGATAGCTTCTACGAGCAGGACAACAATAAAAACCGGTTCTGACACAAGTATCAACACCAATAAAAAGACCCCAAAGAGTCCAAGTAAACCAATTGATAGAGCTAAATCCAGGTATAAATTTAACTAATATATTATGTTACTTATTTTGTCTATATAAACACATAAAAAAGTCAAATGCCTATTTGTAGAGATCACTTAAAAGTGTTTTTTTAATTCCATGTCTGTCCATTAAAATATTTTTATGTTAACACATCTTTAAATTTGCTTCGTCAAATTGTATCCAATAATTCAGAGAATTTATAATAACTAGAGATTGCTGCTGAACCAAATACAGCCAGAAATCCTTAGATTTGTGTACAATATGTTTATTTATAGGTATATATCGCACGCTTAATCATATACTGACCAAATACGTTTTAGGTTTAAAGCTAGTTAATAATACATCCAGCTACGTTTTAACGTCCTCTATCTGTCAATCTAAAAATTAATTAGATAACTCCATCCAACACTGGAGATATAGCTATTCTCGTCTTTCTAACTAAAATAAGTTTTTAGTTAAAAAGACAAACAAATAATAAAATATCACTAAAATACCATTTTAATATTATTAACTTTTATTAAAATGCATAATTTGTTACTATAATGCCGGTTTTTGTCGAATTATAAGCGGAGCGCGCTGGCGGTCTCCTGGCTCGGGGGGGCGGTGCGCCGGTGAGGGTGGGGGGCGCCTGCGGCCCGGCTTGGTGGCTGCCGGGGGGGGGGGGGGGGGGGGGGTTTACCTTGCAGGCGGTTAGACGGACTGAGCGAAACTATAAGGGCATTAAAACTACGGAACATTTAAAACTAAAGAGTATTATTAGTTCCATTATTAAATTTCTCTTTCAAAACAATGCAAGTGAATCAATATCCCTAATGGCTCTTTTATATGCATGACATATATTGCGCATATTAAATCGCACGGCCGTAACATTTGTCGGGCAGTAGGACGAATGTGATATTGTGTCCGACAATAAATCAAAGGCAATTAAAGACTAAAGTTTAAGCTCTTTAAATATAAATACCAAATCCTTTTTGAGTAGGACGAAAAAACCGACTGGCTTTTAATAAAACTACTTTACTTTAGGTACTTTTATTAAGAGCCAGTCGGTTTTTTATTGACATTCAAATAACCTTCCAGACATAAATTTAATTTCAATTTTTTTTTTGTTTGTCGGCTTATTTAGGCCACATAAAGAATATCATCTCATCCACCCTTCGATAAAAACAAAACATCGGGTCGCCTGCATACCTAATTAGAACAGCCTCGGTTTGAAAACCAAGCAAACTTATACAAAACAAATAAAAGTTCTTCAACAATACATAAACTGTGAGTTTAAGTGTTTTTTATGAATAAAACAAAACTAATTCTATTTTCGACATAATAATGACATCCTTTTTATGACCATTTTAGTTATGCTAATGAATCTCAAAGGCTATGCAATATAAAGGCTTAAATTATAATTATATTCTTTTTTCTTTTATGTCTCTCCGTTTTATTGGCTTTGATAATCATTTTTGTGAAGTGCAACAAAACGATTTTCATCGTTCTTTTTAATGAAATATGCATCTAATCTGTTCGCTCGGCAATAAAACGCTTTACGTTAAATTAAAACAATTATTATTTTATTGTAGATTAATTTTATATTGTTAATAAATCAACGCTCCATCTATCTATTAATACGTGAAGCGAAATGTTTCGATGCCATTTTGCGTAAACTGCGCGGACGAAGGAGTATGAAATTTGCCAAAATTATAGTTTATACAGAGGAGAGCGTGCAAATGCTAATGTATTAATAAAAAATGCAATATTAATACAGTGCAACCTTAATATAACGTACCTCAATATAACGACTTCCTCGATTTAACAAATTCTTCGTAATCCCCTTGATTTCTTTTTGCAGCTTGTGTACCTATTCAGTCTATCAGAATTTTCCCTAGCGTTGGATACATTCATTTATACTATACTAGCTGTACCCGCGACTTCTTCCGCATAAAATTAGGAAATAAAAATAGATTCGATTTTAGCGTGATGTTATATAACCTTACTCGCTAAATGGGCTATCTAACACTGAAAGAATTTTTCAAGTTGGACCAGTAGTTCCTGAGATTAGTGCATTCAGGCAAACAAACAAACTCTTCAGCTTTAAATATAAGTATCTATACTAATATATAAAGATGAAGAGTTTGTTTGTTTGAAAGCGACAATCTCAGGAACTACTGATCCGATTTGAAGAAATCTTTCAGTGTTTGATGTCCCATTTATTGAGGAAGGCTATAGACTATATATCATCACTCTAAAACTGAATCTATTTTTTTTACCTAATTTACTAATTGTAGGCGGACGAAGTAACGGGCACAACTAGTAGATGATATACATATATAAAATCCTTCTAGGCATGTCTGTGCCACTTCTTCTAAATAGCGCATCAATTTTTATAACCGTGGATTAAACACAAATTGCAAATAAAATATAGCAATTCTGATTTTAAAAAAAACTTATGCAAATTCTTCTAGACGAAAAGAAGTTGTTTCTCTTACTCATATGGTGGTGAAATTCTCAGAAGATTAGAACAAATTGCTTGTCATTTAAAATAACTCCTGATTCTATCTGTTAAGTAACTTAACGTCCAAATTTGCCAACATTTAGAAAACGTCAAACAAGCGGGGAGGCGGCCTCGTAGCAATTTTAATAAGTAACTTTTGCAGGACGCTTATGACAGACGACCTGAAAGGATTCGACCTAAACAAACTGAGTATATATTACTTTGAAAGGTCGCGACCTAAATTTGGAGATTTGTTATTCAATTCCCTTTTTAATGACAGCGCTGATAACGTCAACGTTCTTTGTTGGAAAGCCTCTTTAAACAGGCTTCTTGAAGTTCGAGACATATTGCGTTGGCATAAAATAAGCTTAATACTCTCTCTCTCTCTCTCTCTCTCTCTCTCTCTCTCTCTCCCTCTCTTTCTCTCTCTCTCACACACTCTCTCTCTCTCTTTACAATAAAATACACAATTAAATTGAAATGTCAAATGAATTTTTTAGTATACATGCAGTCTCAACAAACTACCGTCAAAATTCATATTTAATTGGTGCGTGTAGGAATTACAACTATATATCTGCCAAATATAGAGGTTAAACATATTGGTATTAATTCCCACTTTGTTGTTCTACGCGTTCCTGAAAAAAAAAGGGTCTTGACAGGCAGACAGAAGGACAGACGGACAACAAAGTAATCCTATAATAATTCCTTTTTTTTTCCTTAGCGGCAATATTCTTCTTAGCTCATTTAAGCTTTTTTTTTTAAATTGTTGTAGGTAAGGGTACATATAAACTAAGCTCGGGTCAGAAGCGAGTAACTTACAGATTTCAGTCTATACTTATTCAAAGTGGCCTTATTCAAAATACCATTGAAAAGCTCGTAAATAGCTTGGGAATGGGAATTCATTGGGAATGAATATGCTCTATTATTGTAGGTCCTTAATTCATATATCTATCCAAGAGGACCGCAGCTGACAACTGACTCCACATAGATATCTAATGGAGCTGGAATTTATTTAGAAATCGCAAGAAAAATAATGTCCAAAATTTTTTTTTTTTTACTTAGAAGGTTACACCAATTATTGAGGTTCAAAATGATTGTTGTAACTAGTTTTTAAGATAATGTATGAGGCTTTACTTTGTTGGTGTTATCTATTAAATAAAGAAAATATGTTGTATACCAATGAAATTAAGAACAGTTTTGCTAGTCACGTTCATATTAAAAATTAAATATTAAAATAATGTGCCTTTGAAATTCTCATATTCTAACTAATGAGAATTTTAAGCTCGGGTTTTTGCAGTAAGCCACAAAAGATAAAAAAGATCTACCCTTTAAATTTCTAATTTAAGATGTTTTTTAATCTAACCGTGTGCTACCTATTTTAATCTTTTAACCGGCTTTTAAAAAAGGTTAAATTTATTTTTCGTCCAACTAAGCAGCTATGTTATCGTTAATCACTACATAACCGATCAGATAACACGCCTTTTCTGCTTAGCACCAAAACCGTGCAGTAATGTTAACGCTTCGTTTTTAAGTCCACTATGTTATGGTCATAATATCACACAAAAAAAGGAAAAATTGACATTCATAAAACGGCTAAATTGAATAAAAAAATTTATCTATTAAAATTTTTCAAGGAAACAACCATGAAGCAATAATGAAATGGAACAAAGAACATTTAAAGACTTTATAGGCGACAAAAGACATTTACAAAAACAGGCTTGGAGCATCAAAATCCCCAAAACAAAACTGAGAGAAACAACTAATCTCGATAACATCTATCACAACGGCCGGGAAATGAGAAGAGGGAGATGGCTGTTTCTCTGTCCCGCTCTATCGCCGAAAATTTAGAGCTTTGTACAAAAGTGCAAACCTGTTACGTGGATGTAGGTCGAGGAAAGTTCACATCGTCAGTTACACAACCTGATCAATGTAAAATTTTACACCGATGGAAGGTTTATTTTTATTGTACGATTCATGATGTAGAGTATTTGAGAGTGCATCATAATTTTTTTTTTTAATTTCCGCACTCTTTTACAATTTCTCTTGAAGTATTAGAAAGTGCCTCTGCTCGTTTACGAAATCAAGATTATAACCTTCATAAAAAGATTATAATTAAATGAAGATGTATAAATAATTATAACATATATCATAATTCATTTTTTCCAGTTAAGACTTTATTAATAATCACCAGCTATCATTTTGTTGGTAATAATTAAAACTAATACATAATAAATAAAGTAATACTAAAATTAACAAGAAAAAAATATATTGCAGAACAAAACAATATGTTACAAAAGTATAAAAACTAAAAAGCTGAAAGACGTCGGTGTAAGTGGTTCTAATTATATTTAATAATTATGTTGTAAAATAAAGATATAAAAAAAGATCATTTCACCAAGAAATCTCGAAGACAGCGTAACATATAAATAAAGATGAAATTTGACAAGGAGGTCGTTTATAGTTGGTGGGGATATCGGCTAAGTATTTTTTGATAGGGTCAGATTAAGGAGGTCTCGCAAGTTTAATTTTACGCGAACAAAAGCGCGGAATAAAACTAGTCCATTTATATTATGAAACTAAGTGTCATTTTATGCCAGATTGTAGATACGCGAGTACACAACGACCTGACACAATAAAACGACTGTGTTTTCATTTATTTCTGAAGTGATTCAAACAACCAGTAATTTTCACTTGAAGGAATTCAGGTTTACGCAACTTTTCTTTATAAATCGTGGACTCGTGTCTGGCAATCTAATCTTTCCCGCCTAGTTATTGATAGTATCAACAAAATGAGTACTTGCAATGAAATAACAGGATGCTTTCAATTAAAAACAGTTATGGTCCTCTGACGCTTTTCAAGGGATTCTTATCTATTGCAATGACGCCTAAGATTAGAATCGAGAGCAGCACGAAATCTCATCCAGTACCTGTAAATGCCTCTTCATCTATGTTAAATTTAGTAATTCTGTTCACTTTAGGGCAGTGTTTCCTAACGTGGGGCCCACGCCCCACGGCAATTTTTACAGTTAAGAGAGCGGGGGGGGGCAATTTTAAAATGAACTCGACTCGACTTTAACCCTTTCGCGTTGGGCTATTAAAATGCAATGCTTATAATATGTTGTAATTTTGTAGATACTTTGACTGTATTTGCAAAGGATCTGAACATGAATATACCTGTTCTACGGACTGGCATTGCTTGGACATCTGATAAACAAATAAAGTTTAGAAATCCAAAGGGCGATCTTGAGACTGGTAAGTAATTAAGGAGAATTTTTTGTTTTTAAATTCCTTACGAATTCAAAACATCATAGGAATCATGATATTATGATGGCGCATGCATTTTGATAATTTCCAGAAAATGAAACTTCACTTAGTTACTGATAACCCAGAAGTGAAGATACTTCTAACCTGGTGTTTCCCAACCTTTTTAGTCTGCACCCTACCTTAATTTTTTTTTAAATTTTTATGCACCTCATAACCAATTTTTAACCTTTAAAAATTGTTTTGTTCTCTTAAGAAATATAAATGACAAGTTTTATGAAGTTGATATTTTTGTAAAGTTAAGCAAATTATACCTAATAATTTAAAAAAAAGATTAAATCTTTTTTTTAAGAATTTGCCTTTTTTGTTAAATTTGTCACTGATATTTAGCATTGCATTTAAATAGCCCAAAGCCAAAGGGTTAAAATCGTGTCGAATCCATTTCGAAATTGCCTCCTTTAAATATCAAATTGCCCCCCTATGTGGCGTTGGCCCCACATTGGGAAACGCTCTTCTAACCTATCCGTAAATCCGCAATTTTTGTAATATGGTACTTAAAGTTGTTTTTTCACATATAAACATAATATAGATAAAGGAGGGATTTGATATTATTTAACACTTAATACCTTTACATATAATTACAATAAATCTTAATTTTTTTTATATATTTTTTCCAAACACTAGTAAAGCTTACGTATTTTGGTTTTAAATTGCAGCATTTGCAAACTTCACAAAACCAATAAATTGGCGTCACCCGGTGTGGATGTTAGACCCAACAAATCCAGACAACAATGGATTTCAGGTAATCATTTACAATTACTATTGAATATTATACACAGGGTGACTGGTGAGACACTTACAATACTTAAGGAGGGTACTCGGTACTCGATTCTCGTTTTAATTATGTAATAAAAATAGGTACTTAATTTTTGACCAAATGTCCTTAAAATCAGTTAAACTGTGGCCTTATGTCCTGGCTATTTCCCGGCGAAAAAAAACTGGTCAGTTATAAAAAAGGATTAAAGACGTTTGTCAATCAGCAATAATAAATAAAATTAATAATTCAGTTCATTTTTTGGCTATATATTAAATATATAAATAAGACAATAACCTTTAGCAAAATTTTCTTTAACTAGGAGCTGTTATCCAAAATGGTAAAGCACTTTCTTGATCGACTATAGCTCCATTCACTCGAAGGCCAAGATTATCTCGCTGACGGACCAGCTATTAATTAAGGATATGCAATATTCTCACCTGGTGGTATTGTGGTAGACCCGTTTCCAGAAGTGCTGTTAACAACCGGCGGTGTCTTTTCGCCCTCGGTTTCTACCTCACGGCGCCATCGCAAGTGTATTGGTGGCGACATCTTGACTGCAAACAAAAGTATTTAATTCATAAAGGTCATGATCTAAGTTTGAAGAGGTTAAAGTTTGTAACCATTATCAAATCCAACCCGTGATTTCAGAATTTGGTAAGGCTGCGTCTTTTTCTGTTCTTTCTTTTCAGATATTTCACTTTAAGAGCAATCAATATCATTAATGTCTTATTATTTTGGAAAATTCCTAGTTTTAAACAGTGCAAAGATTGTGACTGTGTTCCAGAATCAGGATCTTTTTTACTCTTTCCTCCAGAGTAGTTGTCGATATTTCCGAATTATTTGTTAATTATATCTAAATTAAAATAGGCTAGTTTCTACTTATGCGCAACTCTTTTACCAGATAATTTCAATACTTCGGTAATATTCATACTTTTGGGTGAGCGTGATTCCGTGAACATGTACCCAAGATTAATGTTTTTACGTCGAAACAGCGAGGCCACTTATTCAACTTAACATATTGCATAAAAATAATCGTACCATTGTTTTATGTAAACATTCAATAACCATTTCTGTATGCTATTGTTTAAAGCACTTCGAATAAAAGCTTTACAGACAGTTGCAATCGAAACGAGACTTAAAATATTCGATTTTTTGTTATCGATAAAATCTTTACTCGCTTGCCTTGCTTCTGACCTTATAAGGTAAAAAAAATTGGAGCACTCATAAGAGTAATTTTGTTTGGTTTACTTTTTTGATTGTGACACTTTTAGTCCTCGATCGCTCTTTTTTTTCGCTCGAGAGTTAAAAGCGTTGCGTCAAATCTCAGCGTTAGCGCTTTTTTACCGTCGTCGATACGAAAATATAGCGTATAAGATTATATATAGCGTTGAAAATAGAATATTGCTCGATTAAAAAGCGTCGCGTTATAAAATCGCTGCTGTGGGAACATAAATTTGCGAATCCATATGTTCTATTTGAACGCTTTTTAACGAACGTTAAAAGAAAACGAAAGAGGGCGGAGGAACGCTTGTTGAGGCTTGCTGGTTTGTTGTAGTAAAACGTAGTTAAACACGATAATAATTTTTATAAAACAAGATAAAAAGAAAGGCTGCCAAAGATTCGGTTTTTGACGAATTTCCTGGTTTAAAAATCTACGTCAGAGGTTTGCTTTAAATTCCAGATCATTGTGTAGAGCAGCTGCCATCAAAGTGCAGTCAGCCATGATGGTTGCCAACCTCCGCTATGAGATGGCACTCGCAGAAGGAGAAGAATCTGTTCGATAGTTATTCTATACCATGAAGCAGTTCTCCTAATCTATTATGATGGGAGCGGATTTCTTTGTAACAACTAGTCATAGTAAAAAATGAGTAAAATTGAATTGCAACTTCAAAACAAAATTATTTTACTAAATTCATTCCATAAAAATAAAAAAATATTTTTGCTTGTAGATAGCTGATGTTATATGGAATGACATAGGCTGTGTCATCTTAACGAAATAATTTGGGTTCCGCACAAAACAAAATCTCGAATTATAAAACTGTTGTCGCGGTTTACAGTTAGTTTATATTATTTAGTTTATAAATTAATTATACTCTGCAGTAAATATTAAAACTAATTATAAAAGACTTAAGTCATGATGGCATATTAGCGCGTGAATGGTACTCGTAAGAAGACTACGATTTTGATCCTCGAACATTTTTAATATAATAAGAAAATGAAAAATTATAATGAAATTTGCAAAGAATCTGCTGGTTACAAAAAAATACCCTGCAGCTTGTAGTAGAGCGCATTGGATGTCACAAGACCATGGGATGTTAAGTATGTTAATTTATGACTATATAAATCAAGACAAATATAGCTCAATACATCTTTTAAGTGAATAAAAGAATAGGTATGTAACATTACCACACTGTAGTGTGCCGTGGTGGAACTCAATACTATATAAAAAAGAATAAAGGAACATCCATTAAAAATTTCCACCACCCACACACTTAGAAATTGTTCCATTTTTATTATACACACTTTGACTAAGGATTATAGTATATTAAAACCTCATTCGACAAATAATCTTCTTATCTGGGCCCTTGGAAATCTTATACTTTCACAAGGGCCCACTCAAGTACATACTTACCTACATTCGGCTTAGACTTGCAATAGCCAAGTTCACACAAGGAAATAGTCTATGCGATCAAGGCGTAATGCCGTAATGATCAAAAATTATTGCACCATCACTACTGACCTTATTTGCTCCCTAGCGAGTTGCTCCCGAGTTAAAATAATTCCTGAATTGGCAGTCACTTAGCACGAGTTTGCTTCATTTCTGTCGAATTTAATATTCGAATGGAGGCTCGGCGGTGTGTAAAGCTTGGGTGACGAAGATGCGCGCGCAAGCAATCGATTGCCGCTGCGCGCTGGTTTCGTCGCTTCAGTTCCTGGGCAATTCGTGACGTTTACGTCATACATTGCGTACATTGACGAGTTTGCAAAGAATCTAAACGCACTGAATGGATGGCGGGTGGCAGTCGACGGTAAATGTATCAAAATAAACAATAGGTCGATCATTTATAATATACCTGATTGAGTTACATTTTTATGGTTACGCAACAAAATACATGCCGGTATGCAGTTTTGTTAACTGCCAATTAACTAGCTCGAGGTCCCGATTTTGTCCGAGTGAAGTCAAGAAGTTATATTATAGCTAGCTAGTGGTAATGTAGTTCTTTGTTATCTTTAAAAAACTCTTTTATTTTAAAGTATTATCTTTTTAGATATTCATGTATTTGGTTGTAATATTTTTTAATTGAAAATATGTTTAAAAGCCTATAAAAACCGTGGGAGGTTCCACAGAATTTGCCCTTTTTCCAATTCACCAGCCTACCCTCTAGTAGGTCACTTTTGACCTTTGATAATATTTAATGAGTGCCTCCTCCGCAATAAAGTAACTTTCCTTAGAGTTTTAATACCGCAAATATTAATAAAATGTCTAAATTCACACTAAAATTGTTTTATTGTTAACCATTGTTTCCTCCAGAGAGTGTATAAGATCTCTTATGGGATTAATCGATGCGCATCTTATGTGCGCAGTAAGCGGATCTGGAGAAAAGAAATTAAAAAAAATCATGACTTTAAAATTCAATAATAAGCCTAATCGCCTAATTTATAGCATATAAGCGTAATAGTTTGTATATTAAATAATTAATAGAATAAAATATAAAGAAAAAATAATTATCCAAGGGAAATCTATTAAAAATTTTTGAATTCAAGGGGTGAATCTTCGTTCTTCTCTGCCCGATAACGGGTCAGATCCACTACGGGTACGCGACCTCGGACTACCCTATCTGCTATTGTCACTCCCCCTGCATCGTATCGTATCGTATCGTAAGTGTTTAACTATAATATTAATTATGTAATAATTTTTGTGTGTTGGCGAGTAAAGTTTATTTTATTTATTTATCTAGGATTGGTTTGCAAAGCCATTAACGGAAGCGTAGACATCGTACATAGACAATCATCTGTAAAAGATGCAAGGGCCAATGATGATGACTGGCTCCAAATTGAATTTGGAATTGACGAAAGTAGCATGCATTACCAAGACAAATCAATTCACTTTATGAACATGTAATATGAACAAAATCGAGAATGATCGCTGGTATACATAATAAATATGTTAAGTTATCTCCAACTTTTGTTCGACTTCATAAAGTTTATAGAAACTTTCACGAGATTGAAGACTTTGCTTGTTAAAACTTATAAAGTTAACAGAAACTGGCCGTAACACTTACCCAAAGTGAGATGATTTCACAACGAAATTGGAGACTGTTATTGAGGCATCGTCCTTAATTATGGCCGTTTAGTTTTCATACAATTCAGGAGTTAAAAAGCAGCCCATTTTCACAAGGATGTGGAAAAAGTAATTGGGGAATTCTGAAAGTCTTATTGCGGTTTTGTGTACTCCTGATTAGTTTAAATTAATCTATACAAAATTATATTATAGTATGTTTGGTATCCAATATTTCTATAGTCGGAGATTCTCGATTTGATTGTATTTTTTATTTTTATTACCTCAGGACACTCGACAGCGTGAACCGAGTTAGATGATTCATTTTTTATTTTAAAGGTGTTACCTTCCGTGGCGTCCCATGTCTTATTTGGTCCACTTCTGACAATTTGATGTCTTTTTTTTTAAAGAAGAAAGATTATTAAGTGAATATTTGAACAAGTGATTTTGGGATTTCCTATGGATTTACAGAAGCATTCGTACATATGCGTAAAATGAAGATGCTACAGCCATTTCCGCTGAGTGTCGTGATTATAACCACAAATTCCTTATTAATAAGGAAATTACAGGCAAGAGCGCTCTTTGCAAACATATATGGGACTGTATTGGTCAAAATAATAAGAACGTCTTTCAATATAGAATTCTCTAGATGTTCCGACGTTTTTTTGAAATATTTATTGAAAAGACGTTTGTAAGTGGCAAACACGGCCACTTTTAATATTAATTAGTTAATTAGAACATAAACAATTACAAATCAGAACAACACATGTTGGTTGGTCTACCCAGCCAATTAAATAATGTAACACGGTGTGCCCATGAAAAGGTCTCATCTAGTTACATAACATGCTTCAAGTTAAATCAACTTAGTCGACGATCTTAGTTTAATGTGTTTTACTCAAATCTTAGTCTACAAAAAGGGATTTGATCTCACTGACCCTTTAAAAGACATTATCCTAAGTGCTTTCTTTAAAAGATTACATAGCATTACAGTTCACGATTTTTTATTTGATTACGGCAAGACTTGTGCCAATTGAATTTATTTTATGTCGTTATAGGAGCCCACTTTTACGAAGACTGCGATAAATCTGGTATCATTTGAAAATGTGACTAATTTAAATACTTTCATCGATTAAATCTACCCGGCTGTGTGTACAGGATTTTTTTGAAATCATAATGTCTTTACTATGTAGGTATATGTACCTAGTATGATGCTGACATTTGTATTGATGTTTATAGAAATAGCATCTGACTCTAGTCACTACACGTGATGAATTCTAAAATCTTCCTATGGCAATTTGTAGACGTCTGGGAATTAAGCGTATATTCAACTCCCATTTGAGAGCTTCCGCTGCGTGCGCTGCGTAAATGGTTAAAGTTTCGCAAAAGTCATGTGTGACAAAATTGTTCCCCTTTAAAAGTTCTAAATAAAAGTCCGCGACAGTATATGTCTATCTTTTAAGCTTGGCTCCCTATATCTCTTTTTAATGCTAACCAAATTTGTTTTAAAATAATGCATTTATTTGTGAAGGTCTTTTTATAAACATAATATTAATCCTCATACAGAAACTACTTTTAAACCTTTAAGTGATAAGAGTGGCACACGCGAACGAAGTCGTGGGGTATAGCTAGTAGAATGAAATTTTATAATGCATAAAAATGTCTATGGAATGTTTTAAAAATTGACGTTAGTTGAAAATTGAGACGAGTAGAATAGAGGCTTAGCATGTCGTGGTGTAGAATTTAATTAATTAAAAGCTGTGGAGTAAATCACACTTTTATTTGATCTCCAATCCCACAAATTATTTGGGGGGTTAAGCAGTTTTTACCGCGGCCGGATGATAGATGAGTGATTCATTCTGACTGAACCCCAAATTCCCAGCTTTGCAGTAGAGTGTTACAAACAAGAATGCTCTACGGCTACGTATATTTATGTATTTATTTATTATTGCTATATTAGTGGAGGGGCGTGCATTTTTAGACTGAACGCACTCTAACCTATTGGCGTAGCGCCAATTGTCTTTTCACTGGAAATCGTCACGTGTTTCGTTTTCAACTGGAAAACCTAATTATTTATTCAAGAGGCGAAGCGAACTTGATGGCACGTAAATGGGTATTGATTAGCGATATTGCCACTGAAGGAATGAAATGACGATACGAGTTAATGACTCTATTTGCTTATACGGAACACTAGTCAATCAATTTGAGGAGGCCGTGGCCCAATCGGTGGCCGGCATTTGGGTCGATCGCTAGGTTAAGTGGTTTTTGCCGCGGCCGGGTGATGGATGGGTGACCGATTGTAGCAGTGGTTCATATTTCACTAGTTCGTCTGCCTAAAATTAGGTGAACATTTTTAGCGTGATGATATATAGGCTTATAGCCTCCCTCTATAAATGAACTATCTAACACTTAAAGAGTTTTTCAAATCGACCCAGTAGTTCCTGATATAAGCGCGTTCAAACAAGCAAACTCTTCAGCTTCATATACTAGTATAGTGATCCAACTTCCACCGTCTTTCGGTAGGCACGTAAAACAGTGGGACCCGACTAATGTGCCCGAGTCATATTATTCGTAAGGTTGTAGAGATGAGAGGCCAGGTTATGTTGGACGTACCGAATAGTAGTACTGACTACTGAATACGAATTTCTATATTACGCAAAAATCGACCTTAAACGCTGAATACTCGTATATCAATTTATCATAAATGTTAGAGAAAATTTCAATTAATTTTGTAATTAAAAGTCGATTGTATACCGATGAAATTTATCAATTAATAAATTTATCAAATAATAAAGTAATGGAATAAAACATTAAAAATTTATACATACAATTTTTTTTAATATTTTCGTATTCTATTTTTTGATTGTATTCATATTTATAAATGAAATTTGCATTTTAAGTTAATCTTATAGCTGTTAATCACTTTTATAAGATTAATCATCAGTTTTAAGGTTTTTGGTGGCTTATGAACTTGCTTATTATAATGTGTTTTTGAATTATTAAGCAGTGCTTGGCATAATTTGATTCCGATAAGAAGAAATGACGTAATTAACACTAGCATAAAATAAAACTGGGTTATGTTTCTTCACCAAAGGTTAAATGGACAAATATATCTTGCGTTTAAATAGTTTTATATCCCACTGTAAAACTTTTAAAGCTGTTTCAAAAACGTTGAAACATACTTATCTCACTTCAACTGCATAATAAAGACTTTTTTTTATAATATATCTGGCTGCAGAAGTAAACGGTGCTCTCAAAAATTCCCATCTCTTTTAATTTTACGTTCATTAGGTTCGTTTTAAAGAAAAAAAAATCAATATACTTCCTCAGACCTCAATCTATGTCCATGCCAGGTAAACCAAATGAAAACAAAACTCACAAACTTAATTTCATATTTACAATATTAGTATATTGGATTTTGGCCCGTTAAAATAATTTATTTGTTAGTCCATAAAAATTATGTAAATCGTTACATATAATGACGTTAATAAACGTTGCAATAAAACTCTACTACAACATGTTCAGGCAAAACCTTTGTCACTGAACTTTTTTCTTTTTTAATTGTTTATGGAAAGAGTCCGTTTCGTTTTTAAAAATATAGGACGTCGTAATTTAATTTTTTTAATACCTATATGTTAGTAATTTGTGTCTATCTATTATATTCCTTTAGCCTATTTAAAATGGCGAATTCGTTAAAGATTCCTACCTTTTTCATGAAGTTACAAGTTTCAGATTCCTAATAAACTATAATGAATGTATATAAGTTATAGCATTTTCCGTCGACCTTGAACGGTCTAGTCAGCTGCATAATAAGTTGTTTTTACAATAACAAATACTGACATCAACCTACTAATTAATTATAATAAAAAAAAACAACTAAACTATAAATAGAAATAAAAATACATTTTCTACGTTTATATTTGCAAGATATCTGGTATTTTAAAGGCTGGTCCGGTCCGCTCAGTAATTATAATAGTCATTAAATACAGTTTATCAAATTACCTCAAGGAAACAAGCGTGCCGATATAAAAACAATAATTCAGACTTAGCATCTGTTTGTTGAGGAACGTTTAAAAATCTGTACGTTTACATTAATTATTAATTATATATGGGTAATGATGTGGTACGGGTTAGGATTATTAATTGGTTATATTAATTTGTTATTAGAGTTCGTTGAAATATGTCTGTGTACACGAATTGATTTGTTATTTAGGCGTAGTTAATAATGCGTTATAATAATACATTTTTTTCCTGTTCAAAGCTTTTTCGAGAGAAGTGGGCGATATGAGATCGTTTTGCACCAACGTAAGTTGAGGCAAAGTTTGGTCAGTTTCTTAGAGGCATATTATAGGCAAGGCATGACTGTTACATGCGCTGGATTGGTAATATAAGTATAGGCATCTAACCTACATAGCTTTACCTACGTCTAATAAAACAGCAATGTATTTCCATGATTTCTGAAATTTTTTTTAGGCATGATTACAATACGCTTTTATGTTATATTTAATGGCAGCATTTTTAAGAGTACTAATTTAGCTATGGTTAATATTTCCGTTTTCTGTCCAAGTATATGAAACACTTTTTTATTTTATATAACAAGGGGTAAACAGGCAGGCGGTCCACTCGAGTGACTGCCGGTGCCCATGGACACCTGCAACACTAGAGGGCTTACAGGCGCGTTGCCGGTCTTTGAGAAATGAGTATGCTTTTTTCTTCGAGGTTCCCTAAGTTGTATCGGTTCGGAAATATCGAAGCTGGCAACTGATTCCACAAATTTTAGGACTGAGACGAGTCCTTGCGCGTTTTAGTCCACATTTGAACTATTGAGGATGTAAATATTCACTCTTAATATAAGTAGAGACAGTAAAGATTGGATTTAAAACATTGTCAGACGTAACCCGGGCTTAGAACGAGTTTAATTAGGTACCGAGAATTATGTTTTTCTTTATAAAATTATAAATATCTATAAACGCTATGAATTATTGAAAGGTAATTAAATGTTGGCCTTGATAAATTAAATAAGGATATAGTTGATTATATTTAATATGCATAATTATTTACAGTACAGAGAACACTTATTATGGACATAATTAAGGTCGCTCCACACTGCGTGCTTGTTTTTTCAAAGACGGGGCGGGTAAGCGGGGGTACAAGGGGACGGGTTGTATGGTGGGCGCTTTCCGGATGGGGGGGGGGGGGGGGGGGGGGGGAGGAGAAATCTGAAGGCGTAGAGGTTAAAGTGTCACATTCCGGAGAACTGAAGCCATCTGCCGCCCGTTAGCTTGTAAGGTTTGGCTTCCGATGGCTGCCGAATATCATGCCTTATGATAAACTCTGATTTTAATTTTTTTAAATATATCATTAGTGGCAAACGAGCAGGCTATAAGTGACTAGCAACGCCCATGGACATCTGTACCACTAGAAAGCTCGCAGATGCATTGCCGGAGCTTAAAGAGTAGTTTGGGCCACCGGGATCTCTCACAAACGTACAAAACGCGACAACAATACAATCAATTGACGTGACTAATTTCTACAATTGTGAACGTATAAATGCATGAAATTTGGTACAGTTACGCCTTGCATATAGATTTTATATTTCGCGTTTATTTTACATTTAACGGGTTGCTGCCTTAAATGAACAGTTGAGCTAATTTTTTTTCATTCAAGTCTATCATGTGGGATATCATTGGATAGCTCTTTTAAAATAAAGGAGAAGTTTCTCATATAGCTTTTTCGTTATGGCTGGCATTCTCGAGTTTTTGGCGTTCAAAGTGTTTTGTAAGGTGGTCCCCCCTAGTATTTCCAAACTATTATATGTAGAAACTTGAAATTTTCCATGTTGATAGAACATGCTAAAAACTTATTAGGAAAATTATTTAGAACGAAATTGGACCGCAATTTTTGAAGTTGTTTAACAAATGCCTTTATCGCGTGCCAGATTTTTGAAATCAAGATAATTGTAAGAAAATTTATCTCGTAGGCATAATTAGAATTTAGAAAATGATCTGAATATGTATAAATAAGTACATGAAAAAATAAGAAGCAAGAAAAAGTCCGTCAGTCTTGGTTTCGAACTGGTACCTCATTCTAACGATTTCATCGGTTCCGTAAATGCGCCACTGCGCCACACCACACCTTTATTAATAGCGACAAATAAATGAAATACATGGAACGCTATTTTTTCAATTCAAATTTTACACGTTTGGTTTCATAATAAAGATGTTCTACTTTTTTTTACACTTAGCCGACTTAACCCGAAAAAGTTGGGTAGTTGGGTTTATTAAGCTGTCTGATTTTGATGTAATTTTTGTATGAGAGGGTATTGGAAGTAATGTCGGAGTATTCGGATTTGTGGGGCACGGGGACAGCTGAAGTTATCAGAGCATATATGCCTAACAACTAACTTATTCCCAATAAAATTATCCATATTAATAACTGTATGAGACATTATTGAATATTTTGGCTTTTAGGTGAAAATTTGAGTATGGCTAGATTAATTTATAGTAATATTTTTTTAAATGTTCCTTGAAGTCTGAAAAAGGTTCTTATATTTAAAGAATAAGGAAACTACTATCTTCAAAAAATAAAACAACAAAATCATCGGTGTATTTTTAATGTAATGATCATAAAGTTTATATGATCATAAAGGTTTAGCTAGTTGATATAATAATAAAGAGAATTATGCATTAATAATAGCCTATTTGAACATACATTATTTATACTTAACAACTTCTATTTTAATAACAGTAGAATTATTAAACTTGTATTCTAATTTGAATAATTTCATTTTAATTTGTGATTTAAAAGTATTATGTGTCAGGTCTTATAGCCAGTATTATTTGCTTTTACACACCATCCAATGAATTTAAAAGGAAAAGTAAAAAACAATACTATTGGCTCTACCCTCTCTGTTGTTGCCTTCACTTTGTTATGTTTTCCTGTTTATCATACAAGAGTAAAATTATTACATTACAGCTCGCCTATTTTTTACAACATCTTTAGTATAAAAAAGCATACTAAAGTGCAGCAACATTTGATACATTTTTTACGTCTCTAATGTAATAAAATAATGATCTAAAAGGTAGGTTAATCATTGGTAGGTTGAGGTAATTCTTACTGTGGCCGGGTGATAGATGAGTGACCCACTCTAACATGTGTTTCCCCTCCCTACCTGCCTTTTTTATCCTTTTACTCCATCCCTTTCCCCTTTCTAATTAGAGATAGGGCAATGCTTGCAGCTGAATTGGGCCGGTGTGTCCCAGTACCAAAACCTCTTTCTGATATAAGATGGCGTGAAGTGGCGGCAATGCTGTCACATCAAGCGGTATGGTTGTTGTTGAGTTAAACGGCTAAACAGGTCATTAAAGGCCAGCAATGCATCTGCTTGCTTCCTGATCGTGCCGATGTCCATGGGTGTCAGCAGGCACTTAGCTACCTGCTACCTGCTCGTTAGCCCCTTGTAACATAAAAAAAAAAAACTATTAACATTGGATTTTAAATATCCAACCACTTCTGTGTTTCAAAAAGCATATATAGCTGTGGGTGACCGAGTGATATTAGTTGTGAGGTTGTGAGGTTTCCGGGCATGACATCAGACATCAGTCGGTAAAATGGCTGTATAATTGAAATATTTATTATTTATTATTATTCTCGCTATGACTCAGAAACGTATGGGCCTATGTGACTCAAGTCAGTTTTGTTTTATTCCCATTGTTTCTGGAATTTTTAAGAAAATAGTAAGAAAGGAAACCTTATAAGAATATCAAAAAATAATAATAAATTCGGAGTTTGTCACAACTTCGGTATGCTTTAAATAAATGGCGTTCCTACTGGATCTCTCATTTGACTCTAAATTCGAGGTCAGAAACGTAGAAACACTTTGAGCTATGTCTGGCTCCGGTATTATGGTCAATGTTGATAAATAACCCAAATTGTAACGCAAGGAAGGATTTCCGGCCTATATGACAAAGAAATGAGATGAACGGTATCGTAAATTTATAACTATACAAAAAATCAAAGTCAAATTTTTTTATTCATACAGACTATACGGAAGGTACATAAAAACGACATTTGGGAAGACAACGTCTACCAGGTCCGCTAGTGTATACACAACTTTTTGATTATATCTACTGGAATACTAGTAAATATCCTCTGTAAATAATTCATAGGTAATTGTTATTTCTTCGGAATCTTTTTTTCGCTAATACGAAATTCTATTTTCTGGAACTGGTTAGAGAAATTTACATAACTTTTTAGTTTGGTTTTTAAGTTAAACGAAAAAAAACATTTTTTTTTTTAAATTTATTTCTTTTTCATATATTGCTATATTTAATTTTCTACGCATGTATTATTTCAAAAAAAAAAGTATTATTAAAATCGACTCGATAAATGTTATGAGTTATATTTAATATGTATAACACAAATTATTTTTAAATGAAAAGAAAAACGGCTTCAAATACAAAAAGACGAGGAACCAAAAATCAAAAAATAAATAGTTCTTCCTTATTATTTATTATCGTTCGCCAGCCCGACCAGATCAAGGATGCCATCTCCTCTAATCATTTCTACCAGGCGGTGAGGTCAAGTTTGAACCGGGACCAGTGGAAACGGATTTTTCCGACAAACTGGATCTTATGATCACGATCCTCAGCAATGAGGGAACGGATATAGAAGAAGATTATTTATTTCTTATGATTTATTAGACACTTACTTATGTGCGGAAGTCGATACCAAGACAAATAGGTTCTCCGCTAAATTGATGCAGATGGCACCGACTTCTTCATTAAATAATAATAAATATATACAGGACTATATGACACACGGACGCCTGTTCCTAAGGTAGACAACTTAATGCCTGTGTTAAGCTATTTATTTTTACGCTAAACGCGACACGAGAAAGTCATGTTTGAAATAAATGTATTTCGTGAGCGACTCAGCAAACGTGTTTTTCCTTTACACTATATTTTTAGACTAAATAATAAGCATATATACTATTCATAAAAAGAATAAACATTTCTCATCATTCCTTTGAACACTTCAAGTTCAAAATGCGTAATAAAAGTTAATATATAAAATGTTTCAACCTACAGTGAAATATATTGTTGTTTACCCTCTCGTATATATACGCATTTATTAAATTTTCTTCTAATTAGGGATAATCAAAGTCGCAATAATTTTAGCATAAGCCAAGGAAACATACCGAGTAGCCCAAATGAAGCAATAAAAACAAATCAATTCTGACAATATTCTGCTGGCGAAATTCCAACTGCAACTGAAAGCTAACTTTATTTCTTATTGGAACATTCCGGAGTGTTTTGTTGCAGAGAAAGATAAGATCTGTTTTACCTAATAAAAAGAAAACAATAGTTTCAAGAAGCTGTGTACAGAGACATGATAATAAAAGGATTCATTTTGGTCTTCGAGAGACTGGGCTTCTTGTTCTGTATTTCGCAAAGAATTGACATGGAGTTAAAAAAATAAAATATTAAACCTTACTCTATCTAATTAGGTACAGGTACATCTGTTTTTCAACAGCCTTTACCTATCATGTGCAAGTAAATATATTTTTTGTACCAATTCTGGGGCCCCCAAAACGTGCCCCCAAACATATTGCATTGCATGGACGGTTACCACCTGCATAATTCCGAATGACAAAAACGTGCATTTTACGGGAAGGCGTTCTATTTATTTTAATATATCTTGTTATATCGGACCGATTTCGTTACAACATATAAATGAGTTTCAAAATTAAAATTTATAACCACTCACAAACACTCTTAATTAGGATGTGTGTATTTATATTAAAATTTTGTCCTATTTGGGACCCGGTTTTCTAGCTAATGTTGTTTTCGCTACTAAAACAGAACTAATTATCATATTTCAGCCGTAGCGAAAAGTTAGAATGGAATTTAATAAACTATTGGTTTTAGAAAATGATTCCTTTACAAAAGAGCTGTTAAAAAGTATTTTTTATATTAAAACTTTAACTTTTATGTTGTAGACTACATACATCTATATGTTATTACAGGATATCTTCTGAAAATATCTTATTTTTAGTCCTATATAATATAATAACATGGCATAATTTTAACATACATGAATTATTTTATTTGAATTTGACCCATTCTAGCACTGGTTTTTATTTGATATCCTACCTCCTCGGCCTAGAGGCGGGATTTGTACCCACAAGCCACGGAGCGAAAGCCAACGTCACTGCCAACTGCGCCAACGGGTCAATTTTAATTATCTTGCATACATACTTAAAATTGAAAATATGTCATATCACACCAAGGGTTTCGAAAATGTGACAACCTGTGACATGACGAAGGGAGGGGTAAAAAATTTTAAAATTCGTGTGACATAACGTTTGGATGACCACACTAGTATTAAATTTTACTTGATTTGGAATTTTGTAATGCAATCTCTAGATGTAGAAATCTATCCTAATAAAGAATTTGTTTGTTTGCTTGAACGCGCTAATCTCAGGAACTGCTGGTCCGATTTGAAAAATTCTTTCAGTGTTAGATAGCCCATTTATCGAGGAAGGCTATATATCATCACGCTAAAATGGAATCTATTTTTTTTTACCTAATTTTAAGGGGAAATCGCGGACACAGCTAGTATTTATATAAGCAGTGTACAAAATAAACAGAATTGTCCTCTCAGGTAGTCTTCATTGAATGGAATTCTTGTGAATGAACCTATTGTTGACAAATAAAAAAAGGGGATGACTTACAAAAGGGTATAGGGGTGGTTTGTAAAATAGTTGATTTGGATATTGAAAGTTTTACCTACACTGTTGAATTTGGGGACCTTAAATCGCTTGTGGGAATTATAAATAAATAAATAATAAATTGTTTATTTTCAATCCTAGTTACGTTGTTAGATACATAGTGTAGGGGCCTCCTAGTAAGCATCGAAAAACCTGTGTCTGGAGGTCCCTGATTATAAAATAAACTAATTATAAAATAGTGGTGTCGCCTAAGAATTAAATTGACCGCACTTTTGAAAGCGAATATTAGATTTACTTTTATTTTTGCCTGCCTTTTTATTTGAACCTGCACTTCTGGTGAAATTACAACGAGGTTTTGATTGACGTTCTTGTTACATTTCGGTCTTAATATCATAGAATCATTTTAAAATGATGTTTAATACATTCGCGGATAATTTATTGTTAAAAAATTGTAGTACTGTACATAAATGTATTTATGCATGTAACTAAAAGTTACAATTTTGTTGCAATTACATTCTTGTTGTCCATAATGACTTTAGACTTTTTATTTTTGCATGAAAAAATAAACTACTTTGCTTTAATCCGCGAATGAATACGAGGGAAAATCGGTGTAATGCTGCAACCCAAAAGCTACACCACCTACTTAAAATAGAAAATATGCAATATTAGAATATTTATTTAAATTGAATTTAAACGCCATCTGACGTCATCCTCGGAACCCCAACGATTTCTAGAACCTTACGACTATATCACAAAGTGACTTAAATCGGGTTCCACTGTTTTACGTGCCTTCCGAAACATGTAGGAGGAGAGATATCAAATATAAACCGGTGCTAAAATGGGTAACCAATCTATCACCGGCTCATAGCAATCAACTCAAATGCCGACCACTGATAAGGCCACGACCTCCACCAAGTGTCTGTTTATAATGTTGAAGTTAAATTATTTTACCAAATATGACTATCTCTCTGTCTTTCGGTCTGTCTGTTTGTTCCGGGTAATCTTCGAAACGGCTGGTCCGATTTCGACTCGAATTTGCTGATGTTACAAAGGGATGTACAAAAAATGAATATCCTCAAAATTTAACCATATTACTGAATTCACTCGAAATAAGTCGTGGGCTTCAGCTAGTGTTAAGTTTACGAAATGTCACAATAGATGACGCTCTGTTGAAGGAATTCAAGATAGCGTTGTGTTCTAGTTTTCCTATATATATGCGAAGAACAAAATATTGGTTTTGTGTTAGTGCAGTGATAAATATATGTTTAGAACTTAACAGTGGTTTTATTAGCTAGTAATATAAATAAATAAACTATTAGCCACGCAGGAGCGTGTTCCCAAAATATTGAATTAATTGCCTGTCGGTAACAGCTAATTGGTACACATCCACTGCTATAATATTTTTAAATACATATTATATGCTTATATGAAAAAGAGCAGAGTATAAACCCAGGGGTTATGACCCCAGAACGGGAAATTCAGGACTACCGAAATTTGTCTAGGCTTCTCCTTAAAAAGCCGAAGATATGTCGCTATCTAAATGAGTTCATTTAAGTAACTAAGAATACATTGTAAGTTACTTTAAGTGATAAGTTGATGACATGTATAGGTTAGATAAATATGTATATCTTTATTATCTGTGAAAATGGTGATAACAAAAAAATTTCCCGACTGAGTTTGTTGCGGGCTCTAAAAAAGTCTATATGAATAAACAATTTTGACTTTGACTTTGTTTATAGCGTTCAAATATAAGACATTATTTCATTCTTTCATCACTAGTTAATCAAATAAATAAATAAAATAAATATATACAGTACTATATGACACACGGACGTCTGTTTCTAAGGTAGCTAACTTAATGCCTATGTTATAGGTAACAGCCGCCTGTTATACACAGATACACTCGACATGTTAAATCATCCTTCAACACATCTGCTTAAAGTGGCAACTGATTGCAGATTATATAGTAACAGCAAAAAATATATATACATATGTATAATGTTATAGATTAAAAGAACCTGTTATTGGCATATATTAAGTCTTTATTAGTTTTATGTATAATTTTCTATACATGTTTTGTTACAAATAAAATGAAATTTTTTAGAGTCCCAATGAGATGTCTCAAAAAATAAAGGAACTTTCAAAAATCCAATTTTTATATTAATATTACGATTATACTCTTTTGTATCATCAAATACAGGATTTATTTTAAAAAAGACATTATTATTGACTATGGAAAGAACTTTAAGAATATCAACATAAAACATATAATTTGATATAGCTTTAAATATCTTTGGAACTGAATACACTTACCAAACACCTTACCTTGTTCACCTTAGCAGGATTCTTTAATAATAATTGTTAATTTCCTCAAAATTACTAAATTAAATAAGTGTGTAGGTGTTAACATAAAACTGCCATTCTCTACAATAGTATACCTTGACTGTCTAACGAAACACAACTTTAATTAATGAATGACTTGATGTACAAAGGAACCTGCGACTTTATCTTCATCAAACTCAATATTTTGTATCATATGAAGGTTTTTACTTTGTTGCACAGAACCCTAATTCTTATAAAAGTGTTATACCTGTCAAAATCTGTTCAGTCATATTAAAGATTACCTGTAACAGACTGACAAAAACAAACATTTTTGTCATAGGGGTAGTTCCATGCTTAAGTCTACCTTCAATGTTGATAAAAAATAATGAATTTTGATATTAGAAATACTTTGGTATGGTGGCTTAACTAAAGTACTATACATTTTTATAGTAGTAACACACTTTTATACTTTCTTTTTTTGCGGCAATACTGTAATTTTCAAGATGGTGTTGTAAGTCTCAGTTGATAGTGTATTTTATAGTGAAGTTAAAATTATATTTTAGCGTCAAGTTTGGAGTTATTAAAATAAATTGCTGGATATTGATACATTAAGTTTCGATTGTCGAATTAGTAGTCCATAAATTATATATAACCATACTAATTGTTACCTGCCACTTTGTCTGTGTAAAATTAGGTGAAATTTTAATCGATTCAATTCATTTGTACACAATTCTTCTGCCAATAAACTACTTCTCTGCCAAAATTATTAAGTCCCACAATTTTTGAAACTTTGTGTTAAGTGTCCTTTTGTTTGTATGCTAACTAGAGGTTCAAATGTTGTCTTACACACGCACCGGTCTACCTTCACCTGTATGCCTGTACACGTTGACCTCTCCGGTAGACCGTAACGTGGATGGCTGGCATTATAGCAAAATTTTTGTACATGTAAATCCTTTAGCTTTGGTGTGCGTGAGGTTTTTATTATTAATGTTTGAATAATTATGCATTTTTTGGAAATATTTTAGTATTCGCACACCATCTTCTATATACACTATAATTGTGTTAAATTTCATACACCTCCTTTTCCAAAAAAATTCAGTAAACTGCAGTTTTGGTAACCTAATGCGCCGGTATAAAATAAAACTTTACCTCACCTTGTATGTAACTAATCTGCATTCATTACTTTGCGGAGGCAAAAGAACGTTGAGTAATATTTTCCCCTTCATATTTTCCTTTAGAAATCCTTGCATCGTCAAAATTTTTCTTCTTCCAGGAGCTATCACTAAAACAGTATAAAATATATATTATAATGGCATATTCTGATATTTTTATCTATAATGTATATTATACGTGTGTTTGTATATACAAGGTTTAAGTTGGTTTTCTTTGCGAAGATATATTAGTGAAACGATTTGTTATTATAGAATAATTACTATATACGCTAACCGACGGTATTCCCCGTAAAATAAAAATAATAATAATAAAAAAAAAACAAAATAAAATAAAATAAATAACCGTAAAGTAATAGTCAAGACCTCGTTATATTATAGCAACCTCTACATTCAGTATTCTATAAGTAAATACACGTCCATCGCAATAATTAATTTTAAATAAAAAAAAATGTTGATATTTGGATAAGTTTTGAATGAGATTGGTCCAGGAAAAACGAAGGTGGATCAAGAAGGAGGCCTTTGCCCAGCTATGGGACACAAGAGGCTAATAATAAAAAAATATTATTAAAAAAAAATTAACATCGTCAATACAGCATGGGCGTAAAGGCGTAGGAAAACACTGAATGTTCTTTTTCCTGAGGGTCTTGGAACGGGACGTTTAGGTAAGCCGTCTTCGAGTCAACTTAAACTCTAGAGAAACTTATACAAATAAAACATTATAGAATAATATTAACGCGATATAAGTGCACCGTGTTATACAGGGCATTACAGTATACAAAGCATTTCATTTAACCAGTGACGAAACAATTTTGACTGCACTTACTTATAGTCAGTTGGGCACCAACAGTTTCAAGAAGTAGAAAAATGTCTGATTTGAAATCGGTATAACGATTCTTCAACATCAAATTACCTGCAATGGTACCTAACTAAAAAGAAGAATTATTATTTTTAAATGCCAGCTGATGAAAAACATACATATAAGATTAAATGAGCAAAAAGACCTAATAATTTTTCGAGTAATACGGAAAAATTTTGTATATATTTTTTTTCATAATCTTAATCATGTCTTTATTTGCAAGAATTTGGTACAAATGGCTGATAAGTTCAAATACATTCAACTATAATTTAAGAGTGCAAATAGTTTAAGCAAATTTAAGTATCATATTAAATTTAAATGTCAATATTAAATAAATTTATCCATAGACTATAACATTAATAAGTTTGGTATTAAAAACAAATTAATAGAATAGTAACAATGGAAAGTATCGTATAAATATAAATCACAGTCAAACAATTATATTTAAAGGATTATCTCACAGTCATTCATTAATTTAAATATCATTTTAAAAAGGAATATTGTTTCATTATAGTGTTCTTCTTCCTAGCGTTATCTCTGTCCATGGATTGTTTGACTGCCATCTAACGTCATCCTCGGAACCTCCACGATCTCTACCAACTCACGACTAATATCACAAAGTGACATTAATCGAGTCTCACTGTTTTACGTGCTATCCGAAATACGGAGGAGGTCGAATATCAAATATAAGCCATCGCTTGAAAGGATCACTCATCTACCGGTAGCAGAAAGAGCTACTTAACCTAGCGATCGACTCAAATGCCGACTACTTATTAGGCCACGACCTCCTCATTATTTTAGTATAGCATATAATTAAAATTGATAATCAATATATAGAAAAAAGTGAAGAAATAAAATCGTAACTAAAATATGGAAATATGAGAACCACAAAAGAGGCATTTACAATGATTTTTTTTTTCACTTGAACTGCGTGAAAATGTATTGTTATTATTATTTTTTAAGTTACAAGGGATAAACGAGCAGGCGGTCCACATAATTTACTACGGACGCACCTGGACATATGCACGACCTGTAGGCTAGCAGATGCGTTGAGGATCATTAATGACGAGATTAGACCACCGGGAAGTCTCACAAACAAAACGCGAAAACAATACCATCACTAGAGGTACTTCACGCCAATCTATGAGAGAAATAGGTACTGGTACCGCTGGTGATGCGCTGGTCCAATTCGGACGCAGAACAACAAGACTGCAAGCATGGCACTACCCTAATTATTCTTATTCTTAAATAATATTCAAATACATACGTTCCGGATCGTAACGTGTGCTACAAGTCTAATATGATCTATTAGTATTCTCAGATATCCAAAATAATCGGTATTTGCGACGGTTGCGAATATATCTAGCATATCTGTAAGAGTATTACCGGCACCTAGAACTAAATTTTGATCTATGTAATAACTCTTCAGCTCTGATACTGCAGTGACATCTATGAGTAATCTTGGATACTCTAATATTGGATATACACCTAAAAGAAAAAATTAAATGAAAATTTAAACGTGTATTTAGTGTAGAAACGTGAACAATACGAGCTAGGGAGAGTCTGAGAATAGAAGCATTTGAAACGTGGTGTTGGAGGCAAATGCTTCGAATACCTTGTACTGCCAAACGAACAAATGCTTCTATTCTCTCTCAGCTTTCTATAAAAACCCGGCTGTTCGCTACTTGTTGTCAACACGTACTCGAATACTTTGACACACATTATGCGTTGAGTAGGTGGAGACTAGAGAAGCTGGTCGAAGTAGGTAATATCGATGGTAGGAGAGCCGGAAGACGATCACCTACCGGATGGGTAGACCTAATTAAGGAAACCACCTCCTGGAATATCTTATATCAGGCAGTGAGAGGAACTATGGTCCGGAACCAGTGGCGCCAGATTGTTCGCTGCAGAATGGCAAATGATCACGATCCTCAGTAATGAGGGAATAATAAGAGAGAGATAGGGGTATAATTTATTGATGTAATAAAATCCTTGCGGAGGCTGATTTGAGGCTAATAGAGTAAATTAAGGTCACGTATTTTCCAGGACCAAAGAATAAATAAATATAGGTACAGTAAAATGCATGCAGGAACTGAATTTTGTAACCGCTTTGGAAGATTCAGTTTTATAGATTTATTTACCTTTTCCTGTATTACCCGCAACAAGCATATACGAATCAATTCCTTTTTGTTGCCATATAATAAATATATCTGTTAGTGTATACACACGGAACCAATCTCTGTTATCTTTCAATCTTATATGCACTATGTCGCCAACACCTTCTTTTGCAGTTATGAAACACCATTCACTTTCATCGCAATCACTTTTAGAACACACTTCTCCTGTTTTTTTACATACTTCAAGATCCTCAATATCCATTATATCTTTTTTGTTGGGAGCATCAGATGCAAACTTTTTGAAAGCCTCCAAGATTGGCCTATATCCTGTACATCTGCATACATTGCTTGCCAAGGACTGTTCCGTTTCAAGCATTGTTAACTTTCTAGATTTCATGAGACTAGAACGTAGAATAACATATGTAACTTGGTTATTTATATGTTACATTTTTTGAGGTTGAATTCTTTTAATGTTTGTTAATTATGGTAATATATGCTCAGATCTGTTAAATATTAATATCTTGTTATGTGAATAAAGTTTACGTCGTTCATAAAGTTTCCATAGCTCATTATTCTCAATGACTTGCATTTTTTGGCAAAGTTATATTAGGGTTAAGTTAGCGATATTGCATTTTGTAACTTATGAAAATCTTACTTAATATCAAAAATGCGAAAATTGGTATGTTCGGATTCCAAAATGTATTGTAATGAAATACAAAAAAGAATTCATAGCACAAATAAAACAGACACGGCGGAAACCGCACGATTACAAATCGCGCGGTTTTTACATCGCAAAGTCATGAGTGTTGAGACAACGGCGATTATTAAGCGGTCTATGTTAAACAAAGACCGCGCGGTTTCCACGTGATTTCGAAACCGCGTGGTTCCCGCTATGTCTGAAAGGCGTAGAAGGAAAATCTAAAGCCACACTAGTGGGATCATACCAAATTAATTTAAATATGGAAACACTGGCAGTGCAGCCAAGGGTTTGTCTTCTTCCTAGCGTTATTCCAGTGTAGTATCACGGTCCACTTAAATTGCAGAGGTTGTGGCTGTGGGGTGAATTAAGATGGCCAACTGCCATATGACGTCATCCCCGAAATTCCAACAACCTCATGAATAAACGCGGGCGTTTATTCCGATAATAAAGGAATCCCTCAAATCTACACCTGGAGCGAAAGTCAGAATTCCTGTTTAGTTTCTTTCCTTCACAAAACGATGGACCTTGTAATCGCATGGTGAATTATAGAAGTGTTAAGGATGTGTAGTGGTTATACAAACTACATTAATACAAGCTTTTTATCAGCGTACAACTGACAGCTAGAAAAATAAAATAATTTTAAATTTTAAATGCGGAGTTGTCAAAACATTCATCATTTTTTAATGGAAAACGCTTATAAATTGATTTTATTTTCAAATGAATAATCTTTCTTCTTATTCATTATTACGTCCGAGTTGTCTCTATAGATGTAAAAAAATCATCTCTCCTATCCCATTGCTTAACTGGTAAATGAAGAATTAAATTTAAAAGTTACGTCAGATAATCCTAGTAACGGTCATTTGAAATAACTAATATTATCTTAGAATGAACACAAAATGAAAACCCCACAATCTCACATGATTGTGGGGTTCCGGGGTGACTTTAGATCGTTGTCCTTCATATTAACTCGCCCCACTGCCACATCCTCTGCAATATAAGCGGACCCAGGTACTAGACTAGGATAACGTTAGGAAGAAGAAGAATTTTATTTAATTATTACTTGTGAAATGTACCTGTACATGTTCATAACCATTCCAGAAGAGCAATAACCACATTGAGTACCGTTTGTTTCAGCTAGAGTCTTCTGTAATGGATGGTAGCCATCTAAACGGTTGCCAACATTCTCAATGGTTTCAATTTCCCAATCTTGACATGATGTTATTAAAACCATGCACTGAAATACAAGGAAATAATAAACACATTTTCCACGCAAGAGTCACGTATATACGTGATCATGGTACTTAGGACGATGCAGTTCGCCCCGTGGCAGATATCAGGTGCTTTGCCCCAAGTTTGGACGGGTGGTCTGCAGGCGGGCACTCTGCCGGCCGGCGGCCTGCTGGCTCCTAACCCCATCTTCATCAGAGGCACCCAGCCCGATTCGACGCCTTCCATGTTCATACAGCACTCGCCGCAGAACAATCTTCAACATAACAGTCAGTATTATTTAATTCTTCATTAGATATAACAATAATTTTACATTTACTTTCCAATGTTTACTTATAATTAAGGCTAAGTCCCTACTTATGTTTTGTTTCTTTATGACCTATCTGTGTTTTTGTGGATAAGATGCGAACTATTAGTGTTTTAATATTTGACGCCTCAATTGCGATTTCAAAATGTTTTTTATGCTTAGCCATGCGATGTGTGTTTATAAGTAATAACAAGCGTGATCGGAATTTCATGCTTATAAAAGATATTGCCTAATCTAATATTCGTATTATAATTATGTATTTACTGTGTATATGGAGAATTTATAGAACGACGAATTTAAAGCAGCATTGTTTGTTGTGACGAAAGAGTAAAATTTAAAATTACTGTATATGAATAATGACAAGAGCCTTTTACGATAACCAAATTTACCTTAAAAAGTCATTTAAGAAGTTATTACAAGCTGGAGTTTATCAGCCCTTAATCGTTCACTGCTGGGCATATGCCTCCCTTCTTTTATGTCACTCTCCTCTGTCTCTTGCCAGTCGCATCTAGCAACCTTCTTTTACCCTCTTTATGTCGTCGAACCATCTTGCCATTGGACGACCTGGATTTCTCTAGCCCACTCTATGCCACCACTTGGTTATTGCTCTAGACCAACTGCTATCATCACGTCTACTCGTACTTATGTCGTGTCCAGCTCCATTTGAGTTTGGCTACGGTATTATTTACCCTATTAAAAGCTGTTACATGTCTAAAATACAACTAAAGATCAATAAACGCAAATAAAACATGAGCCAGTTCAAGCTATTATAGAGCTTTCTATTTATGTACATAAGCTATATATATATAAGCCATTTAAGATAAACCGATGAAATTTATAGACTTAATATAACGTGTAATTTTTCAATATTGTCACTTAGATGCGAGTGTAGCGTGCGCAACGCCGACTACGGCCAAGCCGCGAGCTTCATCAGATGGCATGTCGAAGGCTACGCGACCGCTGTCCAACAGATTGAAATTCTTTACCTAGGAATCTGTATGAATATGTATGAATTCAAGGACAAATTTTTACTTTGTTAACCTAATCCGGAACATGTCAATAAATCTGTATAGCTTCCATTGTCTTTCAATAACCTGCTAACAAATTTTCATAGACCTGAAATAGTGAAAGTGTTTTCTTACTAAAATCAGCTCTCTACCATTGAAAGTTCTGTGGAAATATGTCCAGCCATTTTGGAAATTAGCCGTTAGAAACAGAGACACATTATTTTTTTTATCCTAGATGTCCCTGGAAGGAAAGGCGACCGTCAGTAACGGGATGTACGACGCAATCAGAGAGAAATATCCTATAATGATACATTGAGTAAATTAACTTAATTTTGACGTTACAAATAGACACTACAATTTTGTTTATGTGAATGTGATAGATTATAGCAATATCTGGAAACGTGCGACTGCTTTGCTTGTAGCGACCACTAATTGAAGGAGCTGTGCTCAAAGCTCCGTCACTTGAAATGCCATCTTTGATGTATCTCGCTTTAATCAATTATAAGCATACTAAATTTATATTAATAAACATTATATATAGTTGGTACCATTGACCTAAATCAACCAATTTCTGTTGTCACAATATTGCAGTGGTTTTATCATTCCTTCTGCACTAGACTTTAGGGTTTACTGACCTAGTATTAGGAGTGGGTGAGACGATACCTATTGAGGTCCGAGGATCGAATTAAGCACAAAAATTATATAATTCGGCTACTGTACGTTGAGCTTACGAGCATACAGTAATAAATTTCCGTGTTGACGAAGCATTGTCACTTAATGAAAGCACTTATTTTTCAGCAGAAATCTGAAACTCATTAGCGTTAGGCGTGACGTTTTTAGTTAATTGTTTTTGGCAGTATGATTGATTGCCAAGTCCTCCTTAGACATTGATCGCGGGTAAGGCGTCTTTGGCCTATTTAGGAAGTTAAAATAGACGACGTTTTCTTGTTTTTCTTTGCAAAGATTAATTAAGTTTTTAGGGTTTCTTAGTCGCAAACTTTACTGTATTTTAATAATACTGCTGGCAATACTTTAGTATGAGAATGTGGTTGATAGCCGATCCGTTCCCACCATTTGCAATTATAAACGGTCATCACGCAGAGAAACGGAAGATTGGCCTAGTCAGTTTTTGTGTGGTGTTCGCTCAAAATGAGAGCAAGAGGTAAATATACTTAAAAGCAATGACACGTGAGGCATTCGTACAAAACTCGTGTAACGTAGGATAATGTCCATTACATTAATATAAAAGAAGCGCAACAATATGTCACTGTCAGATATTTGTGTATAACAGGCGGCTGTTACCTATAACACAGGCATTAAGTTGTCTACCTTAGGAACAGACGTCCTTGTGTCATATAGTCCTATATATATTTATTTATTTATATTTATTTCTTACTGTGTACTCTCAAATCTTTAGAATGGATATGTGACTATGCTGGTATTGTTCCTGGAAGGTAATATCATATTATTTTTATCTCGGCAACATTCCATAAACCACGTGAAAGAAGAGGCGGACATCATCTTGAAAAATATATGTATATATTTCTGTACTCTAATTTTGGAGATAAAATTGTTGCTTTGTAAAGATATAATGCTGGTTTGGGAATACCCGAGTCAAGTGCGGATCATGTACCTTTAACGCCTGGAGAGTACTCGGCTTAGTCGACTGAAGATGTCGAAGGCCAGACACGAAAGCTTTTGATTCGAAAAAATCGGGTCTCAATGTCAACCCAATTCGTTTTCCTTTATATATCAAATTTCTGTTTGATCGTTTTTATATTCACTTGATTTTAGCTTAGATCAAAAAGTACTTTCATTAAACACGAAATAGTCCGTCGCCTTTTTATCCAGATTTTAAAAATTTCCATTTAAATTTTTACCTTCATAATTTTAACTTTGTAACCCTTTGTTGTATGGAATAACTTAAAATAAGCCTAAAATTACTCAAGCGAGAGTACAATTGGGTGATGGATAATATGGAATATGTTACTTATGAAAATGTAACAAAAATGTAATATACGCCACAAAGAATGCGATGCTTGTTTACCAACAGGCAAGACTTTTTTTGAGTAACCTATGGTACTTCGTCTTAGCGTTATCCCGCTCTAGTACCAGGATCCGCTTAGACTGCAGAAGATATGGCCGTGGACCGAGTTTAGGTGACCGACTGCCATCTGAAGTCAACCTCGGAACCCCCACGATCTCTGCAACCTCACGACTATCTATCACCCACTGGCATTAATCGGGTCCCACTGTCTTACGTGCCTTCCGAAACACGTAGGAGGTCGGACATCAAATATAAACCACCCAACTTTGAAACTGTTAAGATGACTAGTAAAAGAAAAGCGTTATGTGTTAAAGTAAAAGATTTAGTTATTTCTTCTCAGTCCCTCCATATAATTAAACCTCTTTATAACGAATAAAATTGATCGGTCCCTTGAGATTCGTTATGAAGAGTTTACACTGTACTTAATAAAAAAGAAATAATTAAAATCAATCAAAAATAGATTTATATGTTTTAATTAATATACCCCGACAGGCTTCTGTACTTAACACTTGTGTTGTTTTCATATTAATTTTCGCTTTCTTCGATACTTTAATTTTGTACTTAGGAATATGAACAAGTGTTGTAAGTCATTTGAAAGTATTAGTTATATCGATTTTAACGACTGATTCTGAATGACTGAATATTATGTATTCATGATTTTAAAATAAAATTGACCTATCATGGAATGATTAATATGATTAGTCAGTTATAAAATGCTTAAAGTATCCTTTAAAAAAATTCTTACGATAAAAACAAAAATATAGTCATATTGGACAAGTAAATTAATTATTAATATTCTTATCTACTTTCTAACTAAACGGTAAGATTGTACGAGTGGTTGCTACCGTAACCAAGCGTTTTTAATTTAATACTAAGGGTTTTTATTGGTCGTACATAAATGTCAAATTTTTTATTGCGTTTGTAAGGAGCAACACCAGCTTTTATAAGCATTCAGCTATTAAAGACTTTTTATTCAACGGCGGTAACCCTAGCGCAGGTTAACAATACACTCTGTCACGATAATAAATAGCACGTGCAATTATTTGCGGAGTAATATTGTTGCGGCATGTTTCGGTGCACATAGCTGGTATGTGTAATTTGCGTGCGCCCATAGATAGCGGCGTATGGCCAATAATTGAGGCGATTGCATTTGAATTAATTGAACGCACGCACTGCCGCGCCCTCTGCCGTCTAGTATCGCCATAATCGTAACTCATGTGCTATAATAGTAACTAACTGTTATTGGCGTCTTCGTTCGTTTTGGAACCTTCGTTATTTCCATTTCGAGAGTAACAAATAGGAGACATGCCATCTCGGACAAATAAAATTTGTTAAAAAATAGGTTTTGTTATATTGTCGAAGTCATATGTATTTATATAGTACCGGCAGCTGCATTCCACCACAGGACGTCTTGTCGAAATTTGTAATTCCACCCTCATCATCTCGATGTCCTAAAGTCCACAACCGTGCGATTCTCTAAGAACTTCTTACCTCGCACAATTCCATTGTGGAATCAGTTGCCAGCTTCGGTATTTCTGAACGGATACCACTTAGGGACCTTCACGAAAACAGCATACTCATTTCTCAAAGGCCAACATGCATCTGCGGTGCCTCTGGTGTTGCAGTTGTCTATGGGCATCGGTAGTCACTTAGAAGAATACCGCCAGCTCGTTTGCCCCTTGTTATATATAAAAAAAGGATTTTTATTTCTACGTTCTGGATAAGCACTTCATTTTCTAAATAGGTTTCAGCACAAAGAAATAAAAACCCTCAAAATTAAACAATATCACTGAATTCACGCGATCGAAGTCGCGTGTTACTGCTATAGAATAATGTTTCAAATGTTAGCAGGTCTAGATAACTTGATCCACTTCTAAATATACACTCGAAAGTGTTTGAAAGACATACTTTTAACAAGACTTCACTTAACACTTGCCAATATCCCGTTCTTCTGCGGAGTCAGTGTCAAGTTGGCAAATGGCAACCTATTTGCAATCAGCTGTCAATTAAAGTGAGTATCGCACACAATAAAATGTTGATAAATCGCATTACTTCAATGTCAAAACTTTAAAGATGTACAAGGCGAAAAATTGTACAACTTTAAAGTTTTGACATTGGCAATCTTTAATGGATTTTTAGACATAGCGAGATGGGGAGATAAAAATTGGTAACAAGAATTGGTAGCATGGTACATACAAATGCTTGGACGGTAGGAATAAGAACGGAACGAATAAGATAATTGTATCAAGTGCAAGATATTTTCTCAACCAGTGGAACAAAAGTTGATATAGATGGCCAATTGCTTCCAGCATCGAAGCTTAGAGACAAAAGAGGGATACTTAAGGCGAGTGTGCCAGTAATGTTTGTTCAGAACGCAATAATGGCCGATGTCACTTTCGACATTTGACTGTGCAAACTTGGCTCTTATAGGGTTAGGAAATACATTTAAATTTTACAGACTTAACTGTTTGGTTAGTTATATTATAAAAGGTTAAGTAATAAAATATCACGTTAGTTAATTTAGTTAAGGACCCACAAATTCCCATTTACCAGCATGTTTGAAGCAATTGAGCATGCATCTACTTTAAAAAGTCGATAAATCTATAGATTTAACGCAATTATTAAATACCATTAGTGGTTGGTACTTTTCATTATTGCACACTGATTTGGCTCATATCACTATAGGTTATCTGGATGAGATTCGTAGCGATAAATTCGCTTGATTGTATCATATTTTGTAGTATGTTATACAAAGTAACGTACAATCAATGAATGATAGTTTTAAATTTACAGTATTTGAGTATAATAAAACAGTTTATTGACCGTTGCTTACTAGGATAATTCATATTTATAACATAAAATATATTTATACTGTAGAGTAAACACTTTTATAAACAAAAGCTGTCGACGCACATTAAAACCTTATTCAACACTGTGTTAACACCACCTAGTGGCAAATCAAGATAAAACAAATAAATGGCCCCAGAGGAAGACTAGAAGTAACGAGAAGTACTTTGAATAAATAAGAAAGTAAAAGACTTTAGCATTTTTAGTTAATTCATTTTTACGGTATGAAAAATAAATGTTAACAGATTCCCAACCCTAGCCAATATGCACGCAAAATTTCATGAAAATCGGTCGAGCCGCTTCGGAGGAGTTTGGCAACACACCCCGTGACACGAGAATTTTATATATTAGATATCATAGACTATTTTAGTTTTAGCCAAAGTAATTAGAGTGAAATTGAAGGTAGACTGTTTATTTCTAAGCACAAAAAATTAAAACACTCAAAAAATAACTTAAACACGCGGGCGAAGTTTCAGGAGTCAGCTAGTAAGTAACATTATATTATCAATTATATTTTTAGGTCTCGACATGGAGTCGCGTAATAATAAAAAGCGATGTATGGGCAGAGTAACAAAAAATTTGGCCGATTTAACGTTACAGGCTGGGCTTGTGGCAGAAGCGTTGAGCTTATATCATTCAGCCGCGGAAATACTAAAATCTGTCAATGATTGGCTTTGGTTGGCTGCAGCTAAGGAAGGTGTGTATGAAACATGATACCTTGAAAACAAGGCAATAACTGAGTTAAACATTATTAAATCTATAATTATGAGTGTCGGCTGATTGCACCAAAAAGTATGATTTATTGTCACGTTCCGCCTGAGCGGACATTGCAAGCGAGAGCGTGGAATAAGCGGTAGAGAGGCACGATAGGCCTAAGTGTTCGGTGCTATCATGTAAAATTGTCGTCGTTTACAGAAAACCATTTTTTTTACAGTCCGATTGACATCTGACTGGAGTTTTGGACTTTACAACACTTTACGCATATATTTTATATAATTGGATATTGTATCTTAGCATGATTATCTTGCTTAACGACTAAGCTATTTCTGTAAGAGAAATAATAAATGACTTATATAAAACCCATTGATTTCATATGTAACCGGCGTATTCAAAAGAACCGTAGAGATTATGTTGAAATTGTTTTGTTATATTATTTATCTGTATTTTACGTTCCTGTCTTCATTTTAGGACACTGCGCGACATCCGCGATCCTTCAATATCCTAACCTCAGAAATCCGATGCCGTTGCAACGGAACGCAAGTCTACAAGAGAGTTCTCCGAATAAAACAAAACCGCTATCCCTTTACCAGCCTATCAATGATCCCTTCCGCAAATTAAAACTCCATTCTTCTCCTCTCAGATCCTCCAAAAATTCTAGCCCCATTAACGCACCAAATGAAATACAATACAATACAATACAATACAATACAATACAATACAATACAATACAATACAATACAATACAATACAATACAAGACAATACAATACAATACAATACAATACAATACAACACAACACAATACAATACAACACAATACAATACAATACAATACAATGCAATGCAATGCAATACAATGCAATGCAATGCAATAAAATACAATACAATACAATCATCATCTTCACAGGAGGACTGTGATTTGATGGGCGTGGGAACAGTTCATCTACTAGCCGCATTAAAAAGTCCGGCGCTAATGTTTCCGTAACAGCGGCTCCTCGTGGGCATCTCCAAGGAGTCTGATATCAAGCATACGAGGAAACGCTAGGTTTAAAAAAATGGTAGAAAGTTTATTCTTTGATATAACTTTTTCATGCATAAAATATAATTATACCACGTCTAAACAAATAATATAAAAGGGAAATGTAACGTCAAAATAAACTGTTCATCGGGGAAAATGTAGGATGGTAATAGGGAATTAATTTTTCAGAGCCTATTTAATGCAAACAAATAATCAATTTTTTCCTCTTTATAATATCAGTATAGATAACGGCTGCCAAAACATATTGAATTTCATTTATATGAATTTAGTTTTTATACCGAAGAAAGTACATTTCAGACATAAGAGGCTTACTATTTGAGCACAGATTGAATGCCAGGAAAAATATTTTACCAAAATATTGTCATGACAGATAATGCTACCCATATAATCGATTCTGAATTCCGGATAAGACATTTTCTGTATTTTACTATTCTACTATTATATTCCTTTGAATAATCTGTTTTACATCGATTATTATATTAAATCCGTTTATTCCGTTGCGATTTTTAGACGTTTTTCCTATTTTTCTGACATATTTGTTAGAGACCTATTCTACTTTGCTTACCTAGATCCTCCGAATACATTATTTTTATTGGCCTTTGTTAAGTAAAGAGTTTAATATATGTATATGTAATTTTTAAATATAAACATGTGGTATCAAACTTTTTCTATCGCAAATTTGAAGTACACTGTAAAATTTACGATTTTTTTTTATGTTACCAGGGACAAACGAGCAGGCACCAGGCACCTAAGTGTCTACCGACGCCCATTGACTACTGCACGACCAGAAGGCTAGCAGATGCGTTGCCGGCTTTTAATGGCGAATTTAGGCCATCGGAAGTCTCACAACCCGAATGAAAGGTGACAACAATACCATCAGTTGATGTGACAGCATTGTGTTATAAACGTTGCGATGGTAGTAATAAATAGAATTGTTATTTATATATTAATACGTGAAGTGAAAGCTTTAGGTAGCATTTTACGAAAATTGTGTGGACGGAAGAGTACGAAATTTGGCACAATTGTATTTGATATAGAGGATGGGGGTCTATTATCTAAATGTATGTATTAATATATATCTACAAAAATATGTATTTGTGTATAACAGGCGTCTGTTACCTATAACACAGGCATTAAGTTGTCTATCTTAGGAACAGGCGCCCGTATGTATATATTTATTTATCTTTATCTATAAAAGTAAATCTACAGTTCATTGAAACCCGAACCTCTAAACTAGGTAAGCCCGTATTATAGGAGCTAGTGCCTTCCCTAACATTGAAATATTTATATTTTTGATAATAAATTATAGATAAAATTGTAGATTAAAAAAACAAGAAGAGCAAAATCCATTACGCAGCAACTTTATGCGTGTAGTATGTTTTTGGGATTGCGTGTGTGTGTGTGTGTGCGTGCGTGCGTGCGCGCGTGTGTGCGTGCATGTTTTCGTACTCCAAGCATAAAGCTTTAGCTTTATTAAGTATAAAGATTTAGCTTTAGAAAGTATAAATGTAAAAGCATAAACCTTTAACTAGCAAGCATAAAGTTCCAAACGTAAAGCTTTGGCTCGCAAGTAAGCAAAAAGTTTCAAGCATAAATAGAGTGTGAGCTTAAGGTTTTACCTTTAGCAAGTATAAATGTTCAAGCATTTAGATTTAACTAGTAAACATAAACATCCATACATAAACCTTTAGCTAGCAAGCAAGCATAAAACTTTAGCTACCAAGTAAACATAAATCTCCAAGCATAAATAATAACTTTTAGCTTTTGCAAGAATAACTGTCCAAGCATAAAGCTTTACCTAGCAAGCAAGCATAAAGCTATAAGCATAAAGCTTTAGCTTTAGCATAAAGCTTAGTTGGTGGGGAAATGGGAATATTAAGCATAATTAAAAAATCCTTTAATTCCTTAAAAAATGAGGAAAGGCAAGGAGGAAAACAAAAACCGCAGCGAATTAATACTCATTGTGTAGTGGATAGGGATACTGTTTTATATAAAAACTATTTCAGCCTGTATGAGCATAGAGTATAAATAAATTTGTTTACTTTGCAACAAGACACCATAAAATGATTGCCAATTATGTACACGTAGCTATTGGCGTACTTTATCATAACATTGTTGCCAGTATTATGTGCATGTGACTGCTGATGTTCTTCTGTTTTACGGGCCTTCCGAAACACGAAGGAGGTCGGATATCAAATATAAACCAGTGTTAGAATGGGTTGCCCATCTATCACCCGGTCCCAGCAAGAGCTACTTAACCTAGATAAGGCCACGACCTACTCCGGCAAAGGATAATTGTTATTCTAATATTATTGACATTAGAATACATTAGATTTTTTTGTTTTGAATGTGTTACGTTTCAACTAGTTTTTTTTATATAAATATTAACCAAGCTTAATGTACATGAAGTATTTTGGCATTATGTATCATCTGAGTAGTGACTAATGAATCTGAATTTGATTCCAAAATTTTGGGTTTCCGAGATTCAAGGTACCATAATATTATGTGTATCTCTATTATCTTCTGTGAAAGGACCAGCAGTATCCAGATTACTCCAAGAAAAGTAGTATAAGGGAAAAATATTTTAAAATGTGTTGTTTGGAAACTGATATTCTGGGATAAAAAGACTTATTTAGATATCTTACATTTTATCCATCATCATCATCATTATTTTCAGCCCTTGATAACCCTCAGCTGGGCATAGGCCTGCCTTCGTTTCAGCCACTCTCCCCTATCACTTGCCAATATCATTTAAATCAATCCAATTTTATTCATACGTATGTTTAAAGGATTGAAATGAATGTAAATCTAAATAGTTACAAAAACATTTAGTGTCAATATCAAAAAAATCGAATCGAATGCATCGAAAGCGATAGTTTGTCTACACGACGAATAGAGCCGTAGGCTGTCCTGGCTGGGCTAAGACCGTCTATTTGGAATTGTTTACGACTTGCCGTTCATGGGTAATAAAGAGCGTAGCACCCATTGTGACCGCAGTAACGCTCATAGCTGCCCTGGGAGGAATGCCCTTATATTCTGAGCACACTTTAAGTGCGCCGTGATTCATGGAAGCGATTCGGTTAAAATTATTCAAACAAGCTAACTTGACAAAAAATATGCCATAGAATAGACTGATATAATAAAAATGGCCAAAAGCGTGTCAAGACACGCTTATAAAGGGTTCCGTATCTGATAAATTTTAAACGTATTTGTTATATAACTTCAAAAGTTGTTGTCCGATTTCGTTCAGAATAATTTTCCTAATAAGTTTTAGCATGTTCTATTAACATGGCAAATTTCAAGTCTCTACGTCAAATAGTTTGGAAATGCTAAGGGTAGTAATTATAGAGGTGTCGTTCGCATCATTTGTGGCTAGATTACTTTGTCACTATACGTGTTGATAATGGAAATCGAACACTTGAATAACTTGATAAGCACAAACACTCTGTGTTTACGAGGAAATCAAAATTAGTGTACCACATGGTACTCGCATATAACAAAAAAGGTAAATAATCTATATATCTTCATCTACCTAGTGTTATCCCGGTCAGTACCAGGATTCGCGTAAATTACATAGAGAGAGAGTTAGGATAACCGGCTGTCGTCCGAAGTCATCCCCGGAACCCCCACAATATCTATAATCCCACGAGTAATATCATTCTGTAACATTAATTGAAACCCGCTGTTTTGCGTGAATTCCGATACACGGAGGAGGTCGGATATTTGAAAACAAGTGTGAGAATGGGTCACCCATCTATCAGCCAGTCGCGGTAAGAACTGCTTAACCTAGCGATTGACTCAAATGCCGGCCAAGGCTTAAGCAATGATCTCCTTAATTTTTGTACCACATGCTACTACAATAAAAATGACGAATAATAAAAATCTAAATTGACTATATACATACGTATTTTACCTTAATATATTATATAAATTACGCGTCACGTTGTTTGTCCGCGATGGACTCCGAAACTACTTAACCGATTTTAACCAAATTTGAACGCCGTGTCCAGCTTGATCCAACTTGAAAGATAGGATAGCTTACATCTCAATTTATTGGCGCTAAACTGTATGCATGTGCATAACTTCCGAATGATTGCACTAAAGTGGACAATTTTTTTTGTTGTGTTCGTTATTGTTAGGACAAGGTTTATATAATAAAAAAGGAATGGTAAAGCGAAAAAGAAATGGAACGGAGAATAATGTTATAGGTCAATAGAATGTAGTAAAGAGTAAGTAACGTTTCGAGCCAGACTGTCTCTGTCGGGTCCGCTACTACGTCACTAAAAATTTAAGGAAATCAAATCTTTCTTCATTTTCCTTCTATCAAGTCACGTGATGCAATTAAGCGTATTTTTAACACCTTCACGATAAATTAAACGTAGGTACATACATGTACTATTGAACGATTGGTAAGCTCCGAAATGGAAAGTCGTATTAAAAACCTAAGCCATAAAATTTTATTGCTGCAATAAAATTAATCACTATTAAAGTTATAATGTGTATGATAGATAGATATTATGTTAATCAAGTTATGATATTTAGAAAACACATAATTTTTGATGAAATGACCAATTTATTTGTCTTGCCACGCTAGGGTCGAATGTCGTTTGCACGTTGATTAGTGAAAAGGCTTATTTCTGCTTGTTACATTAATGTCTAACAATATCCTTTAATAACATTTTCTTTAACTAGGAGCTGAGGAGCTGTCGTCCAAAATGGTAAAGCACTTTCTTTGTCGACTAAACTTAAACGAGGTTATGTGTAATATTATTCTAATCACAATGGAGGTTGTTTCCTCTTCTACGTATATTTATTCATCCAAACTAGTTACAATGAACTAAATATATCAGTAAACTAAATGTTTCAGTGTCTTTTGGATACTATCCTAATACAGCAGCGAAGCACTTAATTAATGTTTTAATTTTAACTGTCAAAAAGTATATGAAAATACTAAATAATAATATTTCTGGGAACAAAGATACTACACTACCACAATCACAAAGTTAAGTCTATACGTAGTTCATTATTGATACAAAAAGTATTGGTGCAGGCAGGTGGTCCATCTTTCACTAAAACAGGTAATTACCTGTATCATAGGAAACAGGGCCCTCCTTATAAAAACAGGTCATGTAAAATTGTAGACATACGAAAATTAACATTATTTCAAATAAGGGATGTCATAAGTCTTATTAAAATTGGTGTAGCGTACAGGCATTAAATGTGTGTGTTGTGTAAGAAATATTATATTGCTTAAATTTAATTACGTTGGAAAAATTTGCGAATAAAACAAACGAAACCAAAGCATAATTAGACAATAGACTCTATAAGATTATTGGTTATGGCTTTTAAATGGCAAAAATCTGCTCTTGTATTAAATTCCTTTGCAATTATTCTGACAGATGCAACCTCTGATGAAAATGGTTTACTAGGTAAGCCATCAAATGTTTTTGTATCAACATTAATACATCAATATCGCATTAAGTAAATTAATATTAGTAAAAGCTCATTTTAATGCGGAAACCGAACCAACGCTATGGAAAGGAGGTCAATAAACTCCACTACAGCACCAACTTAATTTAGAAGCAATAAAGTTATGATTTCCACACACTAATATGAGGGTAATATTTTCAAGTTAGCAACTAAACTATAGTTGAGAAACTTTCAAATATGTATTAATGCCTAAGTTTTGATATATATTTTAGTAGTACATCTTTTGGTAATTTTCCTAAATGATGTGACCGTTGAAAGTAGGTCAATTTCATTGAAGTTATATCTACACACACACAGATATGTTTTTGTTGCCGCCGCTACATAACGAGATGGCGATGATGTCAAGTGGAAAGATATACCAAAGGCAAAACTAGAACTAGATGGCGCTGTACGAACATCGCAGAAACGCTGAAAATCACATAAATTAAGTCACGCTAGCGAAGATTCTACATACAATCACTACACATAGACCTCTCGACGAACATCGGTCCGACTCCGAACAACTCCACATTCGCGGTGGTAAAGCATATCAACCTTCGTTTCCGCATAATCATCCATCGCCGAAAAACTTCTACCTTGGTGTGACTTTCTACATTGTCAATTCTTACTACATTGATTGGATAAAGTTACGATTCATGACTGAATGTTACCCATTCATTCACCACAGCACTCTGGACGTAAGTAAAATTATACTAGGGTTATATTATAAAAACCACACGTAGAAAAATAAACTTTTTATAACATGACAGAGGCTAACGTTATGGCTCAATCGGTAGCCAACTTGTACCAGATATTAAATCTAACCTTAAAGAAAGGGCATCATAAATTGACTGGTCAAAGTTACACCTACTTACTTATTCTCTGGAAACTTATGTTTTTTTTTTTGTAATTATGAGCAGGCGTTAAAATAGCTGAAGTCCCATTAAATACTATTTTCACACTTACTTACATCAGTATGTTTTATTCAATTCAATAAGTCAAAATTGTACCGTAACCATAAAAAACAGAAAAAATGAACGCCATAAACAAAGGAATCGTATCGTAATTTCTCTGGCGAAGTTCTTTTGAAAATCGCGGCGTCCAGCCCGCCTGTTCGTTACGAATCGAGCTTTCTACAACATTCCGGGCGGACCAGTCCTACGACACGTCTGCCGACCAGGCTACCGACCAGTCCGTCGGCCAGTCCATTTTGGAGTGAGAGTAAAACAACGGAGCGACGCTCACGCTCCGTCAATAACTTATTTAAGTGTAGCACTTTATTTAAAAATTTACGTTAAATAAATTGTACTCTTATAGACATGTTATGGGTTCTTGCAAACAAACACCTGATTCTATCGATTATTATCACATTATTGAATATGTTTGTCACTGAACTCCACCTAAACAGCCCTCCGGGATGATCCACATTCAAATTTTAGAGCTTTCTTCCCGGAACAAGGATTTTTTTGTGTCGCATATACATACGTACTAATGCTATTTTTTTTACCGTCGCTAACTTTAGCTTATTATTCGAAAATTTATTATTTGCAATACCATGTGAACATAATTACGAATCCGTTAAGCGGACCTCCTTGGACTATAACCTAGAATATCGAATAGCATTGCAAAAAGTAAATGTCATTTTGTCACTTGCAAAGCGTATAATATGTAACGACCTCATTAAAAAGTGCAAGATAGTTGATAGAATCAAACGTGTACAGAAAAAATAGGGTGATTAAATTAGTTTGGATATATTACATCACACGCTTAATAATAAACTGAAGTTTTAGATCTAAAGTGAGTTATTTAATAGGCAGCTTCAACGTTTCAACGTCCTCTATCAGCTAATCTAATGCCGGAGCCAGACATAGCTTCATTTGAATGATCATTTCAGTGATCATGTAGTGTGAGCGGGGACTTTGTATAACTTCTCAAAGTTTTGTAGAACTTTGTAGACTTCAAGGTCAAAAATGTACAAACACTTTGAGCTATGCCTGGCTCCGGTGTAAGAATTATTTCAATCTCTCCATTAAAAACTGTCATACAACCATTTTTGTATTATTAAGTAAAATAAGTTATTAGTTAAAAAGACAAACAAATAACAAAATACCAATACCATACTATTTCGATATCTTTAATCACTTCATTTACTACTATTAAAATACATAATTTTTTACTTAAATGACGTTTTTATTGAATAATAAGGGGAATTATTAGTCATAAATGATGAAATGTTTCTTGAGATTTCCCAAAAATCAGCTTTTTTGAGTTAGGTCAGTTTGAAGTTTCAGAGCGTTGGACATGTATGTACCTATTCGGCGCCTTGATTATTACAAGCTCTTATTGCACTTGCCTTCATATTGTTATAGAAAGCAAAATCTTGTAATCGAATTTTCAGATACATATTCCCAACCGATTCAGCTGAGATACTATATAACTACAATGTGGAAACGCTTCTGTTTATGTTTTATTTTGCAATTAATACAGCATAATAATAATAATATATGACACTCCGGACGTCTGTTCCTAAGGTAGACAACTTATTGCCTGTGTTATAGATATGAGGCGCCTGTTATGCACATATATTTTTTGTATAAATATATAAATACATGCATACTCGAGGTGAGAATCGAACCCACGAGTCCCGGAGCGAAAGGCAAAGTCATTGCCCACTGCGCCAACGGGATAGTCATAAGTTGTAACTTTGTTTAAAACAAATCAAACTCCCCAAAAAATCCTAATTTCACGTTAAGGATTATTTGAATTATAATAATAATGCTTGAACATATATTTCTCTAACCAAATTTGAATTATTGTGATAGTGTGTGATGATAACAAAAAATTACCCCACTGAGTTTGTGACTTCTCAGTGCATGATACTAGTAACGCTCATAGGCCATATATTAAGTCGTAAATTAAGCTCATATATTAAGTCGTAAATTTTATCACGAAATTGTTGAATTATTAAAATAAAATAATGATACCTACGATGTTCATAAGCTCTTGTAACAGTCTCTAATATGAATAAAATAAATAAATAAATAATAAATATATACAGGACTATATGACACACGGATGTCTGTTCCTAAGATAGACAACTTAATGCCTGTGTTATAGGTAACAGCCGCCTGTTATACACAAATATTTTTCTTTTAGAAATATATAAATGCATACATATGGGATAGTGAGGAGGTCGTGGCCTAATCAGTGGTCGGCATTTGAGTCGATCGCTAAGTTAAGTTGCTCTGGCTGCGACCGGGCTCATCACAATTAGATAGAAAGACAGTTTTATTGTGAAGAAAACGTGTTAACTTAGAGTATATGGTAATAAATATCTGATGCAACGCAAACCTAATATGCAAATAAATTTATTGTTATTATGACGGAGCTAGACATTTGAATGATCATTTTAATGATAATGTAGTGTGGTCGGGGACTTTGTGTCGCTGCGCAAAGGTTTGAAGAACTTTTTACTCTTCAAGGACAAAACTGTACAAACACTGAGCTATGTCCAGCTCCGGGATTATAAAAATCTATTTATTAAAACTGAAACTCAACTCAAAAAAATTTATTCATATACCTTTAAACAAGTACTTTTGGACGTCATATGTATAATAATATATTTTTTTAATTAATTATTTGATAATTTGGTGATAAAATTAACGATTAAACCAGTAAAAACCAAACCAACCAACCAACCAAACCAACCCTAAGTTTACAAGGATTTCTCGCTCCTCTATTGAAAACCACATTTCAAATTTATTTTCTGCTTCCAGGTATCGACCGATAAATAAATGAGCTTCGAGTACTTGGATTGTAAGTTCACTCCTATATACTTTTAGTTATATATTTTTTAGTATACAGATAAACTTTTGTTAAGGGATCACCGCTCTTTCTAATTCGTCTTAATTATAATAAATATTTAACAAAGCATTAATAACACAGATGTTAGTTAGACCTTCTTTAATACAATAGTGATATATATTTAACAATCTGGAATCTTATTAATGCTTTAATCATTTTACGCATACACAAATGTGTAACGATTAAAGTAAAATGTTTAATTAAGTTTTTATACACAAATTATATAATTAATGAATGAAATTGTTATAATTAATTCATTAATTATAATCAATTATAACAATCAATTATTACAATTAGCTATCAATTATTATGAGTTCAAATGCAATTAAGTTTGAATATGTGATGTCCAATCAGTGTTGCCACCATAATAACTATGACGTAAGACGAATGTTATTGGCCGGTCGCGATGGCGAAATTAGTGACATCGCGATAGCAGTGCTACCATCATTGATAACAATCTAATATATAAAATTCTCATGCCATAGGGTGCGTTGCCAAACTCCTCCTAAACGGTTCGACCGATTTTCATGAAATTTTGCGTTCATATTGGTTAGGGTTGAGAATCGGTCAACATCTATTTTTCATCCCCCTAAGTGATAAGGGTGGACCACGCGGACAGAGTCGCGGGGCGCAGCTAGTAATATGATAAATCATATGCATATTTTAAGTTGTGTAAAGATCGTTGGATGGATAGGTAAAGAATTAAAGACTGCTATTTAAATAATCAAATAATATTTTGTAACGCCTTTTGAAATTATTTTGCAATTCCTTACAAATACACTTGTGGTGATTGTATCGTCTAGTGTACTATTTATTACCTATTTATTACCTTATTATTGTATAAGTAAGAATATGTCAATAAAATTTCATGCCAAACAACTGCAGCGATCAAGTAATTTGTGAGATTTGTTGTTCTATTGTGATTAATTAGTATCTGCATTTCTAAATGTGGTTGACTTTAAATATTGTATAATCTGAAAATAGATAGATAAATTAAATAGTGTGTAATAAGAATTTTGTGTGTGTGTAAATATGTGTAATTAGTGTGTTGCAAGAGATTCTCGAGTTAAAAAAAGGGTACTCGCAAATTACTTTAAGGTATAATTGTAAGTAGCAAACCCTTCAAAAACATGTTTTCGGTTAGTAACGGTACGACATACCTAACTAATGCTTGTGACTCTTAATACGATCACTCTCGATTCTCGAAGGTGACTCCAAACGGAGCGCTCAAAGGAGACAGACGCGTGAACATAGCGATTAAAATATTTTGTAGTGGAATTGATTTCATTTAGATCAGGCTTGGCCAATAACTTTAAAAATATCGCCTTATATAAAACTCCAATAATATTGCTGTATAATTTATATAAGTAGTAGAACAATTGAATATTAAACACTATTCATCGGGAAAGTAACATTTGTGTCTACATAACGTCATTTTTAGCGACATTCCGTTGTTACGAAGTTATGGCATTGTGATCAGTGCGCCGTGTACGTTTTCATTAGTGTCCTTTGTAGTAACAAAATGTATCTTTAAAAAAAAAAGTAACGTACAGAATGAATTCTTTCGTAAGAAATACGGAAAAAGTTGTCAAATGAAGGGATAGGTTTTCGGAATAATTTGAAAGTCTTTCCGTATGAGTTACGTTATGAACTTACGAGACTTAATTATCTTTATTAGATTTAATCTTTAACAAGGTCTGCTAATTATCTTGATTTTGAAAAACAAGTATAGAAATGAAATAACAAATAGGTAGATAAAGATAAGAATTTGCGATCGTAATGCGATCTTTAATGAGCCGTGCTAAAGTAGGTATATAGAAACGTGCACCAAATATTCAGTACCCAGTTTTATCTTAGGAAGTAAACGTTTTATTACATGTATAGATTATACCTCATTTGATTTAAGTAAGAAAAAAAAAGGTTTAGTCACAGTTAGTATAGTTAGTAGACATAAAAAAGTATGAGCTTACTTGTTGATTATAGGTTATCCGTCCCTCTATCTGCCCGCCGGTCGGGACGCCGCCGCGGAACCCTAATTATTTTTCTAAAATTGAAATAACCTTTGTTACACCTTGCAACATCAGCTATCTTCCAGTGACAGTCCCATCGAAAGCGGACCGGCCGTTTCGAATTGTCCGGAACAATCAAAAAGACAGGCTGATAATTATTTTTAACTTGCGTTTTTTTCATAGTCATACGTAATAATTATTAAAAAAATTAGTCTCGATGTTACAATTTTGTTTATAGATATATGCATATTAACTATACGATGAGGGTTGGGGTTAATATCTCTCAACAAGCAAAAACAATTTGATCACAAATCTGTATTTCACTTGTTGCCACTTTGAGGTGTATCACAAGACTGCCTCGACTAGTTCAAAATAACGCGAATGGAGGGGATTGAAGGTAGGGATGACTGACGTATCAAAAGGTAACAGTCATTCCCATTCATTCGACATCATTTCCAAGTATATCCGGTTCTTCATTATTAATTTCTACAATAATATATTTCCTATTATAAAATTATAAAATAAATCTATAAATATTATATTATGTCTAATAATCATATACAACAATATATTTATGTCTATGTTGTCATGGACTATGTCCAATAATATCTAACATGCATATACAAGTATTGTATTTCACCACACAATAATATAAACTATTGATAAACAATGCATATATTCTCATTCAAAATTTATGTTAACTTACAATAAATATTGCACGCCTATAATGGTAATACACTGTTTTATGCACTATTGTATTGTATAATAATTTCATTCGTGGCAATAAATAAATAAATAAATGACCCCTACGAAGCCGCGGCGGATCGCTAGCTTTAATATAAAATGTAAGGTATTGCAATGTAGCCCAATCCACTTAGAGACGCTGGAGAGATGGGACACTGAGTTAGGTAACGACTTCACAAGTTCGTCGTCACAATTAGACGATGATTAAATTCGAGTTTGTGATAGTTTAAAGTTTACATTTCTCTAGTTTCTAGCATTTAATTAGCATCTACTCTCCTGAATAATTGTCTTAATAGCGATAGGAACTAGGTAAATAATAAGAGTAGGTCGGAATTTAAGTCGTAGCTAGGGTAAGCAGCTGTAGGAAGGTACACCAAGGTGGAAGGTTTTCGGCGAGGAATGAAAGGTATCAATAGTAACTTATCACTAACTTATTATGTTTGAAGACGTGAATACTTTTAAAGAAATAAATCATCGAAGGCAACAAGAAAGACAAAGAAATATCGACTGCAATGCTTAAAAAGAAAGTGCGAACAGCATTGTTAGAAGCAATACGAATTAAAATAGGAAAGATGATAATTATGAGATCAAATATGATAGTAGGTTAGGGATCGATGCTAAACGTCACGCTGAATTCGTTAGATAATTAAAATATAAGCTTATTTCCAAGTAATTTGACTCGGCCGATTTTTGAAAGGGTCCTATCAGAGTTTTAAAGAACCCACTATCAAGAGTTCATATTTGATGGGGGTACATTGCAAGGATATACAGTTTTCTGAAACGCTCGAGGAAACCACAAAATCCCCTCTTTGGTTCACTATCTCTGACATATTATATCAACTCTATAAAAACTAATTATAAGAAAGTTAAAAGAATTTACTGCAATATGACTTCAAAATCATATTACAATGAATGAATGAATGAATGAATACACTTTATTATACTACAACACAACGTACAAACAGAAGGATAGACAATACAAATATATAAATACAGTACAATCGGCGGCCTTATCGCTTCAGAGCGATTTCTATAAGACAACCGATTATACAGAGAAAATAATTAAACTAAAAATAAGTAAGGTGGTGCTAACTAATATACAAACTACTATATAAAAAGAATGAACAAACTAAACTATACTTAAAATTATACATCGTCTGTAGGTGTGATAGAATTGTTTCCCTTTAAACATGCCAATAGAAAGGTCCACAATAGCATATGTCTATAATCTTAAGGTTGGTTCACTTTAACCTTTTTTTTAACTAACCAAATTTGTTCTAAAATAATGCATTACTAATGATAAAAGATATGAATCTGAGCTGTTTGTGCCTTGCAACTCAAACAATGTGCCGTCTTATATCGTGCCCTGCGTGCCCTAATACGTGCACGCAAGAGGACTTGATGGCTGCCACTCATAACGCACTTGATGTGGGTAAGTTCTGGATCGACACAATTTAGTGCTTGCCAACGAAACGCTAAGAAGAAGTGAAGGCGTTTTTATAAACATGATATTAACCTCCTTATCTAAGAACTATTTTTTAAACTCCTAAGTTTTAAGATTGGCCCACGCAGACGAGCGGGGTACAGCTAGTACCAGTATAAAGTGAATCCTCCATATATAACACTTTTTTAAATTCGAGTCTACTGTAACAAGGCCTTGAAAGGTGCAATTTGAGCAGATTAAAAAAAATGTAGGTGGAAGAATTTTAAGTTTGTATCTTTAGGGGCATTTTCACTGATATAAACAGTAAATGTTCTCTAAATAGCGTTTTTGGGAGTCCTTTAAAATCTTGTTCTATCCCTGTGGGACTTTTGTGCAACCTGTTATCTATCATGCTAGATTTATACAAGCCTTTTATTTTACCACAAAATGATCCTGATAAATGATTGATGAGGAATTTTATGTAATTATTAAAAGTATAATATTGTGCTGTGTGCCAACCATCGCAATTGACGCATGTAAAAAAATATTTTTCTTTTTTTTTCATCTGTCAGATATGCTGTGGCTAGGCTATAAAGCAGGTTTTAAGCAAACGGTGAAGATGTTTATATGAGTATCTTGTCAATTAGAAATTTAAAACAATTATTGTGATATTCCTATTATGTATTTAATTAGTACTGCCATTGACTTTATTTGTCAATAAGTAAATCATTTTAATTAAGGTGTCGCAAAGGTTCTATATCTTATTTTTAATGTGGCCATGTTAAAAAAATTTAGGATTTGGTGTTTTTATTTTTTTTTTAACACAAGAAACCAGAGAGATATCTTATTCCACATGTTATGTACGAAAGTACTATATTAATCATGTAGTCAATCATATACAAATATAGAGGTCGCGGGCGTATGTTTTATGTAAATAATATTTTGTTTTTTAAATCGCTGATAACATTGATGATATTATTTAATTTTCTAATTGTTAGATTAAGGTGACTGATATTTTATACGTTTGTAGCCGTATAAATAATATATCTTATTGGAAAAATAATGTCTTATTATTTTAGACTTATAATGGTATATTAAGTATATCCAGAATAATTGTAGTTTTTAAAAGAAGTTAATGCGTTAAAATATTAAGTGATGATAGTTAATGTACAAATAAAAATATGGCGGGCAGGATATTTTCCAGATTCTGTAACAGCAAGGGAAGAACGTAGCGCCATCTATTGAAATTACTTCAAACTACAATGCGATCTTGCGAAAGCCATATAATATAACGTACAGATTTGAAAAGATGGCGTTGTGTGTTTTTAAATTTTAATACATTTTTTTCATAATGCACGGATGGGGTAAGTATTTGTGGCTTGTTTTTACTAAATTCCATTAGGTCATTTTTTTTTTAATATGTTACAAGGGGGCAGACGAGCAGGCGGCAGGCACCGAAGTGCCTACCGACGCCCATGGACATCTGCACGACCAGATGGGCGACGGTAGGCACTTCGGTGCCTACTGCCTGCTCGTCTGCCCCCTTGTAACATAAAAAAAAAAAAAAAAATAATTATGTAGAGTATGGGTCTTCCGCAACACTTAGTCCTAGGTCATTTTTTTTACCTGATAACGTCTTATAAATCAATGAACGCCGGCTGCACACACGAAAAAGCATGACTCATTGTCGCGTTCCGCCTGAGCCGAGGGTGCATGCGAGAGCTCGGAACAAGCTATAGAGAGGCATTATCAGCTTAAGCGTTCGGTTTCATCGCGTAAAATTGTCGTCCGTAAAAGTAACTTTACAGGCAACCATTTTTATTTTTTTAGATACATCAATGATTTACCTATGTTTTTAATCACATTTGTGATATTGCTATTGCTGCACTTAATAATAGAATATATAACATTAACGATGGTAAGTATTAAATTACTTTTAGAGTGTTTTGTTTTCTTTTGCAATTCTCTTAAAAATAAAAAAACATATCAGAAAAGTCTATTGTACAGTTCTGGCGTGTCCTTTGTGTTTCGATAAGCCGTAGTTATTGCAAGGTCAAACCATTAAGAGTTTTATTCCAGTAACAGCATTTTCGCATTTCTCAGTGGTGCTTGGCGTCCTAACGGGTTTTCGCAGCAGGAACGAAATAATACGAGTTGTCCGAAGACGTGACGTAATTTCCTAAAACTAAAAGAGTTTTTCGAAATTATAGTAGTACTAGCCGTTCCCGCAACTTCGTCGGCGTGAAATTAGTTGAAAAAATCGATTCAATCTTAGCGTGATGACATATAACCTTCCTCAATAAATGGGCTATCTAACACTGAAAGGGTTTTTCAACTTGGACTTGTAGTTCCTGAGATAAGCGTGTTTAAGCAAACAAATAAACAAACTCATTAGCTGTATAAATTAGTATGTATCAATAAAAATTTAAAATTTATTGTAAAAGATGTCACGAAATGCGAAAAAAATATCGATTTAAAATGAAAATAATTGTCAATTATACGATTTAAAAAATAATTTATTATAGTTTTTTGGGGCATGATGAAATTTTGAGTTCTGGCCCGATGTTCGGTGTATATATTTTTAAACTTTAATCTAAACCAATAATATCGCATACAATGTATTGTAATTTTCCTGCTTGCAATAGATCTTCAAATAACGCCTGATTCTAATACCTACTAAAGACACATTTAAGCAAGTCTACCTTTAATGAAATGAGCAAGTATAAATTGGACACCAAGGGAGCCAGACAGGGCCGGCAGCGCATCTGCTGGCCTTCTGGTCGTGCAGATGTCCATGGGCGCTGGTAGGCACTTCAGTGCCTGCTGCCTGCTCGTCTGCCCCTTGTAACATTAAAAAAAAAAGTGTATTCATCAGATACTCAGTGTAAGCTCAGGTGTTCCCGATATCTTTTACTTAGAGAAATTTTAATTTTTATATATTATGTGAAAAAGTCATTTTTAGGGCTATATACTTATAGTTTGTATTTATTTATTTTTTTATTTGAATGATAAACAATATTTTGTTGATAGTACACAGTTAACTTGTTATATTAAAACTTATATAAAAATTAGAATGTAATTTTAATATTTGTCGACTAAATTTTACAATTTTTGCTTAAGCTTGTGTGTTATAGATGTTACACAAACATCTATAAACAAGACAACGCTTAGTTTTATAGATCATGTAAAATCTATTTTAAGGCTAAATTGGTGTATGTCTTGTTGATGTTAATAATAAATAAAAATAAAATAAATTTCTTAAACCTGGATCGCAAGTCCCAGGCACTGCTATAGTTCCTCTGCCGCGATGGTTACGGCACCCACACAGTGCAACCATGGTATGCTAAGATGTTTCTCTCTGAATTAAAGAAGTTAATTCAGAATTAACCTCATTTCTTAAAGTCGAAACATTTTCGCCAAATATCTTTTTGTACTCAAATCAAACAACAGCCTGCGGTGACGTCAATTCAGCTGTCCCATTATTATTAGTTCAATCAAGAGACGTCGCAACAAAATGTCTGAATGATTTAATTTCCTCTCGAGATCTCAAAGACGAGCGCAAATTAAACTGTTGGAATAATGCTGCTGGAATTACAGATTGGAGGGAATGATAATCTCGTACACCCTGTATTATAGTAAAAAATATTTTTTACAATAATACAGGGTATTATGTAAAAAATAAAAGTGTTTATTTTTAATTGCATGTGACTTAATATATTAAGTATAGAAGACACTACTACTAAAAAAATAAGTTAAAACACTTTTGTTTGTCTGTTTGTTCGGGTAATCTCCAAAACGGCTGGACTGATGTCGACGGGACTTTCACTGGCAGATGGCTAAAGTTACAGGGAGTAACATAGGCTGTGGGAAAGGCACACCAAGGTCGGAAGGTCTATATATAGTGAGTGTAAGTAGAAACTTCGCTTGTGTGAGTTAGTTCTTGTACTGCGGTCGTCGTCATCCGTACAGCGCCATCTAGTTTTGCTTTGGTGTAACCTTTTCCACTTTTTAAGTTCTTATGAACGTTATGTGTATTTTATTTATCACTAGCAGTGCCCGCGGCTTCGTCCGCTTAAAGTTATGTTAAAAAAATAGATTTAATTTTAGCGTGATAATATATGTTTCGATAAATCTAACACAGAAATCGGATCAGTATTTTCTGAGATTAGCACGTTCAAACAAACATACAAACTCTTCAGCTTCATATATTAGTATAGATTATTTCATAATTTGATGATAAGGGTTCCTCGCGCCCGAAGGGGTCGTTGAATTGTTATGCGCGTCAACATTTTATTGACGATTGCTTCCCAATGTTCACAATACATTGCGCGCTCAAGAATGGGATGAAGATGGCAATATCTGTAACCTATAATTTCCGAGATGAATGATTTTTGTGATTTTATTTAGGACATTAAATGCAGCCTTTTCACAAAGTTTGCGGTACGATGTCTTTTACACCCTGCATATCTATTAATATTTCTGTCCCTCAGATCTGTATGACTGAACGTGAAGGCAAAGGCGTCAGCGGTGTGGATTCTGAAGGCAACACTTATATGGTGGTTGACGGCAACCAGTGGATAAGTTACGATACTCCGAGCATTGTTTTAGAAAAGGTAAATTTAAAACTTCACTTATTTATCATCTTTACTGTAAGAGATCGTAGCCTAATCAGTGGCTGGCATTTGTGTCGATCACTAGGTTAAGTAGTTCTTACCGCGGCCAGGTGAAGATGGGTCACCAATTATAAAACTGAATTCCAATATCCGACCTTCTTCGTGTTTTGGAAGGCACGTAAAACAGAGAGTCCTGATAAATGTCGCTCACTATATTAGTCGTGAGATTGAAAAGATCGTGGGGGGTCCAGGGATGACGTCAGACGGCATTCGGTCATCTTAACTCGCCCCACAGTTACATCCTCTGCAATCTAAACGTATTCTGGGTACTAGACCACGATAGCACTGGGAAAAAGAAGAGTATATTTTCTGTACTGTTTTAAATTTAGAAACCAGGAAAAGGCAACGCAGTTCCACCCATATTATATAATGTGGGATGTGGATTCAACAATTATAGTGCCAATAGATAGTTATTTTCAATAATTATTAATGGCGCCTTATAAGCTATGCCCAATACGTTAAAATCTTTCAATAAATAGTTAGAAAGATCTAAAAAAACTAAAAAGAATCGTTCGGATAAATACCGGCAGTTGTTTTTCACCATAGGACATCTTGACACAACGCCGGCAGAATTGAAGCCGGCTTTCGCGGGAACAGTGACATTACATTCGAAAAAAGAACACACGAAGATTGTCCATTTACGGATATTCGGATATACGCTCCTACAATTTTGTATGAAATTTAATTACTGTCGTGTTTTTAAAATTCGAACAGGAGACACGACTTATCTACAAAAAATAATTGATTCAGAAAATGGCGGCACTATTTCACTATATTTATAGCCTCGAGGTAAAATAAAAAAATAATAGTAAAAATTAGCACGTTCGTTTTCTATTCTTTTCTTTTACTTTTTGGGCTGTATGGCTGTGTTACCTTTGCCTTATAAAAACCGAAGAAACATAATATAGCTTTTAATATTAATTAAATTATAAATAATTATCCTATAGAATTTTGATTTACTTCCTTGCATCTTTTTGAGAAAAGCACTACGTACGTCTCGATAGAAACAACAATTGCCTAACACGTTCAAACTCATCTCGTCCGGCAATCGGTCGTTTTTTGCACCTCGGCAACAATGTACTATTAATACTTATTTCGTTTCTTATTGACTTTCTAAGCCTCCTTACTTTATTATCTACATACTAATACATGAAGCGAAAACTTTCGGCACCGTTTTTTTTTTTTCGAAAATTGCGCAGACGGAGGACTATGAAATTTGTTACAATTATAGCTTGTACTAGCTTGTTGTTAGTAAAATATGCTAATGCATAATAAATACATTAAACTGTTAAAATAAAACCTCACGCACACCAATGCCAAACGATTTACACACACATGTATACATTTTACTATAAGATTGTGTTAAAGCGTGATCGTGGCGACCGTATGTATATCAATTGTCATATATAACAACGTCGCTGTGAGAAAGAGTTAAAATTTTGTATACAGCTTTAAACAAACTAATATACTACGCAAATCTAAAGATTTGTTTAGACCAGCCGGCGATCTCTAGTTCAATGCTATAGCTATTAAAATTGAATTAGCTGACGCTGTATTAAAGGTGAAATTTTGAATCGCTCGTTCTTAGTCAATAAAGAAATTCCTTTGTGGATATGGGTGTAGGTACACGCTTCTGTGAAAATATTTGATGATTGCGTTTAGCATTATGAAACACACATCTCAAATAACCCACATCGTTAACTATTATATATATATATCTAAATCATTTATACGTTAACACGTGAAGCGAAAACTTAAGGTACCATTTTTGGAAAATTGGGCGAACGGTTGAGTGTGAAATTTAGTTCAATCGTAGTTCGCATAGAGGTAAGTGTGCTAATGCATCTGCTGGCCTTCTGGTCGCGCAGATGTCCATGGGTGCCGGTAGGCACTTCAGTGCCTGCTGCCTGCTCGTTTGCCCCCTTGTAACATATAAAAAAAAATAATAAAAAAAAAATATTCACAACTATATCCTAATAACAGAGAAACTAAAAACTATTTGATCAAACAGAATACAGTTATTAAACATCGAAGACTATTTGAAATTCTAAAAAAGTTTATTTAAAAAGTATTTTTAAAAATGGACGATCCAAAACAGCTGCTAATAAGAGTCTGTCAAGACATGCTAATATAGAAGGGTTCCGTATCTGATACGCGATAAAAGTATTTGTTAAATAATTTCAGTAGACATTAAACCTATTAAAGCAACAGAGAATCTATCACATGAAACTACGCTTGTGTCACATGACTATATTTGTCACCGTTCTTAAAGTTACTGTAGTTTATCTACACTTTATTTCGTTTAATTTCATTTCATTTCATTAGGGTCATTACTTTGAGACTTCATATTTCAGGTTGGCAATTTTTTTTGCTTCATTTCCTTTCTTTATTTATAAATGAGATAAAATTTTCAATTCCATTCATGGTTACGAGATACATTTTCTGATACGATAAAGATATTTGTTAAATACGTTCAGAAGCTAGTGCCTGATTTCGCTGAAAATAGTGTTCCTAATGATTGATGAATAATGATGAAAATTATGTGTCTCGAAATGTAATAGTTTGGAAATCCTTGGAGGACCTCCTTGCAAACACTTTGAAGGCCAACTCGAAAATGATACCCCATATAGCACAAACCTGTCTATGAAATTTCGCCTTTATTTTAAAAGGGCTATCCAATGACGCATGCTCCACTCCACATGCAGCCACCTATGTAAAATTATTATTATTTTAAGAGCCCAAAAATGTTTATGCTGTATATGGTAGCTTGGACAGATGGAAGAACGGACGAACGGACGGATGGACAGACGGCCAGAAGGACAGACGGACGGACGGATGGGAAGACGGGTAGTCCGACACTAGAAGAGTTACGGAACCCAAAAAGCATATTTTTTAAATTGGCTTTTAGTTAAAGACAATAGTTTTATATTAAATTTAACTGCCTTTTAAAGTAAAACAAAACTAAAATACAGGTTAATTATAACTAGAACCTTTATCAACAAGCTGTATGTATATATATCTAGGAGGCAGCATTTCAGGCAAGTGACTCATGAATGCACGCAAGGACAGAATGCGAAACAATTCAGGAGATGGAACCTAAGTAAAATTTCATAGTAAATCGTCGATGTTCAACGATGCGACTCTGGGACTTCCTACGATTGCAATCACATACCACTCCTCTTGACAGTCATGTGGCTCAACTTCAGAGTTATGATTGTCGCCCTCATCTCTGTCCATCATCACCACTTCTGAATCTACTTCATTGTCAACAATAGGTGATTGATCTTGAGAAACATGTGGTAAATTGTGTGATGGTGGAGCAGACAGAGGTCTAACTGCTTTAGAAACAAACGTGCTTTTATATTTTATTATTTGGTCAATATGTCTTATAATAATATAACTATCTATATTTTCAGACCTTAATTTGTACATTCTATTCCCTGCTTTATATTGCACTGTACATGTGCGTGCGTATTTTTTTTTAATATTAAGAGTGCTAATTTTATAAAAATATTAGTATACATACACCATCTATATGTACTATATGTACTATAATTGTGCCAAATTTCATACTCCTCCGTAATAGCAATTTTTTTATAATGAAACTTTACGCTTCACGTTTAGGTATAATATATATGCAGATTTTTTGTCCTGAAAGTGTCTTAAGCTTACGCTATGGTTAGTAATTTTTCAAAATGTGAATTTACCCAAAATAGAAGTCACATACACTATGCCCACAACATTGTGAGAAACAGTGTAAAAAAAAAAAAGTATTATTAAGTAAACCTTCGCATCTTTTATATTAGACTGGAATTAAAAAAAAAAGACCTTTGTCTACACAAATATTCTCTCTCTGTATTCGTTTTTGACATCTTATTAAAATGAGTAACGTTATTTCTATTTTTCATCGGGGGCAAAAGAAATAAATTTTAATAACAAAATGTCATGAATCGGCAACAACTTATCGTAGTTATCACAGCTTCAGCATTATTCTCATGCATTGCAACGGTAATAGAAAAAGGCACTAGAGGCCCTGGTTGGCCATAATGGTAGGTAGTTTTTATTATAAAGTCCTTCCAGAGTCTTCTTTATTTACGATGAAAATGTTCGTACTCGGCCCCACAGGAGGCACGTCTTAATCGTGTCATGCTAATGCAACCCGCGTCGACACTAAGGGTCCGCTATGGATTTAGCACGACCATTTTTATCTTAAGTAAAGTCGACCTACTTCGGTTCGAAGAGTTCGTGCTAAGCCTTTAGTATGCATATAACCGATGATGTTAAAACGTAACAAGGTGCAAGCTGAGCGCTCCAACTGAGTGACTACCGACGCTGTACTAGAAGGCTTTCAAATGCATGGTCGGCCATTGCGTATGCGTTGGTTGCACGCACGATAAAGCGTGACTCTTTGTCACGTTCCTCCTGAGTCCAGCGTGCGAGAGCGCGGAACAAGCGATAGAGGGGCACGATCGGCCTAAGCGTTCGGCGTTATCATGTAACATTATGGTCCAGAAACAGACTTTAAAGACAACCAAGTTTTTTTCAAATCGGTATAGTCATATAAAGCCGGCAACGCATCTGCGAGCCGTCTAGTGTTGCATTTGTCCATGGGCGTCGGTAGTCACTTCGGTGAAAGCCAGCAGCTCGTTTGCCCCTCGTTATATAAAAAAAATCGAACATCTGCTTCCAAATAAAGTGCTTTAATATATATAATGATCATCTAAATAACAAATAAATACTATAAATATTTTTCTTTTTAAGGCTTCACAAAAAATCATTCCAAAATGATATCCTGCTTTTTAACATAAATACATAAACCCAAAATAAAAAGAACGCAACCGAGAAGGAAAGTCAAGATGCTCGAAAAACTGCGTAGCATTAAACCCACCCACTTATGGTACTTAACATCCCAAAAAGCCTTCAAAGCCGCTATCATGGATAGACCTAAAGCGATTAAAAATTACAGCACCAGACTGGAGCCATGGGAATTTATTAAAATGACCGGCATCGTTTTGGGATCCGCTCTCCTAGTTGCCTGGTCATTTGGACTTTTCGTTCCGGAGAGATCCTTACAGACAATATTACCGGATCCCTGTAAGCCAGAGGAGCCCGCGCCTGCTGTAGTATGCAAGCAAGTGCCAAAAAGCCAGAAGAAAAAACCTGCCTGTCCACCAACTGAACCCAAAACAAAACCGAAATCGTGCACCGAAAAACCCGACTAACTGGATAAGTTTTGGCCGAATTATGCGTTTTGAATAAAAACAATCTTATATTTGTCGTTATCCTCTTCTTCCCAGCGTTATCCCGCTCTAGTACCAGGGTCGGCTTAGATTGCAGAGGATATGGCTGTGGGGCGAGTTAAGATGTTCGACTACCGACTGTCGTCTTCACCAGAACCCCCACAATCTTCAATCTCACGACTAATAAAACTCAGTGACATTAATCGGGACCTACTGTTTCACGTGCCTTCCGAAACATGTAGGAGATCGGAGATTTTAAAACCAGCGTTAGAGCGGGTCACCCATCCATCACCGGGCCGCGGTAAGAGCTACCTAAACCTAGCGATCGACTCAAGTGACGACCACTAAGCTTCGACCTTCTTCTCCTTGGCGCTTCATTTCGTTTAGTTGAAAATCTCTTCATTGATAGAAAACTTTAAGCATTTTTAATGTTGTTTTCACTCCTCAAAGCATAAGGCTTGGAAGGGTGCGAGGATAGCTCAATGAATTAGTAATCTAACTAGAACATCTCAATTCAACTTTCTACCAGATTAACTGATTTACGTAGACGATAGGTCATTCAAGCTATAGGCTAGTCTAGGTACCTATTTCCTAGTCAACAAGCTGTAACATTGGTCTTCTATCTTTTAAGTCCTATGGCCAGAATATAGTTAAAAGTCATAAAATTAATCAAAAATAAATCTTCAAACAGAATCAAGTTTTTTACTATACCATACTTCATGGTTATGAAAATTAAAACGAATTGAATTTTCTAAATATTAGATTCAATTTAAATGTAAATATTTTGGCAAGGAATTGCGAGAATTGTACGTAATATCAAGAAAGCAAACCTTTTGGCTGTTTGCCCAGAGGTAACTTGTCCTCTTGACGGGCCTTTTACCAACAAATTTAATATATCAACTCTTAAGTCGACTTGTGAGATTGTATTGCAAAATTCTTACATTTGAATAAATATTTAAATTGCGTTGAATGTGCCCTACTAGATTTCGATTTAAATTTAAGTGTCAGTCAGAGCATCCAATAAATAACAATAGATATATATTTTACTGAACTCGATAATATGGAGCAAATTATAAAAGCTCTATTTGTATCTTTAACTGTTATAGCTGCTTATCATTATTACATGAATAACAAATAAATTGGTTCGATTAATAAAGTATTAAACAATAGAGTAATTCATAGAGGTGTACGATAATTAATCGACAATAAAGAAATCAAAGCGACCAGACTTCTTGCTGCAAATGACAAAGACGAATTTATATTGTGAAAGAGAAAATTTCTTAATCTGCAAAAACAGAGTCACACTGTTGATTAATGTCACAAACATGTCAGGTGCTCTAAATCCGAAAATAAATTAAAAAATACGGAAACTCCCTAAAGTGGCATGGATTTGCAAGCTAGTGAAATGGATAGAAAAGAACAGTTGAAATTTTTACTCTTGGTTATATCGATGGCCACTGCTGTTGAGTACTCTTTTGGAATGATATCGTTGCCAAACTGGAGGTCGAGTCGAGTGCCTACTGCGAAACCAGCTCAGAGCCCGAAGCCTGTACATAAAACGCTCGAAAGTTCAGAAAACTACGATGGAACATGAGACACAAGAATACTTCAGTCCAAGTTTAGAAATTTTTTTATAGACAATAATTATTGTGTTGAAGAACTTTGAGTTTTATTCTTTTCTGGTTCCACACGAACGTCTACACTTATTGGTTTTAATTCTAAAAGGTAGGTATCCAACTAAAATTGTCGCAGATATTTGATTTTTTTTATAGTTACCATATTTGCCGCTGTATATCCCAAAAATTAAAAAAAAAAAACAATAAAGAGGGTGATCTCTATATATGTCTCTATAAAAGAGACCTGTTTATTTTTCAAGATTTTTACTTATGGTCAGTGATGTACAATATGACTGTTTTACTTCTTATGTTATATACTTGTAATTTTCTTTTAATTTGTTAATATTATAAGTTGTTAATACTATGAATTTATTATTTTAATTCTTTAATTTTCTTAGTAGAGTTTTTAATTAGAGATAGAGCCATGCTTGCACTTTTATGGTCTGCAGCCGAATTGGTTCGGCGTGTAGAGTACCAGTATCGCTTTTTCATATAAGATCGGCGTGAAGTGGCGGCAATGCTGTCACGTCAAGTGATGTTATTGTTGTCGCGTTTCGTTCGGTTTGTGAGAATTCCCGGTGGCCTAATGTCGTCATTTAAAGCCGGCAATGGATCCACTTTATAAGAAAACGCGTTGTAAGGCTTTTCTCGTAGAACGCGCATGTAAGGCCCCGAATGCGTGTAATATAATATTATGTATATATTATAGATTAATATTAAGACGTTATAAGAGCACCGTGTGATAAAGGAGATTACAGTAGCAGGTATTATATAATGTGTTTTTTCCTCTTAAATTTGTCTAAGTCATTTCACCTATAAAATATTCTAAGTTTCACCTTCTTTCTTTATTACTATATTCGTAGATTCGGACTGTATCACCTGCACTGCCCTTTGTACTTACTAACGAACTACCGAAGGACCATATTAAAACCACTGTAAAGTTCTAAATGTATATTTATCACTGCACTAACATCATTACGTATTTGGTTCTTGAGTGTACATCAGTAAATTAAACAGCAGCTATTTCCGATGATTTCGTCCGCGTAAAATTGCGAGAGCCCTTAGACCTTAATGTGCTCTATTGAAAAATACTGTTTTAGCCTCTCCACTAACTATCTATAAAATGTCTCCTTAAGATATGACATTGAGGTTTAAATAATAGATTACTACTATATTGCACAAAAATTTTCATAAGAATCGCTCAAGCCATTTCACGAGAGTTTGTCATCTAACACCATGACACGAGATCTAACACGTATTCTACAATTAAAAACAAAGACTGGAATTAAAGTTGACCCCATCTCTATCGGGTGTCGTACCGGAGCTAGGCTCCTGGGCGTACGGGCTTTAAACCTCTTTGCCTGGGCAACGAGCTACGACTGCCTGTCTCACAGGCAGTCGTAGCTGCCTAGTGTTGTATTTTGCCTGCGAGTGTCGACCTTGTGGAAGGCTCACAGGCATGGCAGGGTTGTGTAAACGACAGCGCTACCACTCAGTTGTCAATCAGGTGGTTGAATAATTGCAACAGCAAATTCTAAAATTAATAGTAATATTTGGGTAAAATAGGAATAACCACTAATGGATTATTATTGCTGTTCAATAAAGTTCATATATCATTCGTTATTTCTAATATTACGGAAACGGGGACGGGAACGGGAATGATATAGGATAATAGAAGTAAATAATAAGTAGACCAACGTTCGGGCAGGACATCGTCTTGCTAGTTCTTAATATAAAAAAGAAATGTGTTTTTTTTTCCTTTTCCCCTTTCAAACATTGATTGTTTTTTGTTCAAAGTAAAAGTACCTTTTTGCGTGCAAAGAAGTTTCACCCTAAAAATTAAACATTAAAATAAAAAATAAAGAGAACCGTTTCTAGGAACTAATACTTTGTTTATCATTATAAGCACAGTATTAGGTGCTAAAGGTATATTACATACAATATCCTTAGATATAATTCCTGCAAAAATAACATAGGTTAAACCATAAATTTTCAGTTTACTGGTTAACTTATACCCAATTTAGTTTAGTGAATAAATCAATTGCACCAAACGTTAATTAGTACCTGTTTCAAAACTAGTTTAAAATCATCTAACAGTATAGGGTAATTATATACTATAGTCAGGCAGTCGTACATATCTGTAGTTTCTATTTGGTATTCTAGCCCCATTACAAATAGGCACTCGAAGTAACAACGAAATAATAACATGATAAGATAAGGCAAAGTAGCTGTGTTAGGGTCTTTCGATAACAATGTCAATGCATGTATGGTTGTCGATACGACGTAATGTACGTTCGGAGACATTTGCGTTAGTATTTCGCGATAATATCTAGTGTTGAAAATGACTCGAAAGTGAAGTGTCTTAGATAATGCTCAAAATGTTTGTAAGTAATTTCGGAAAATGTCTCAAGAAAGGACAATAAATGGAGACTGAGGAGCGGTCGCAGGGCGGGACTTGGCGTTGGCCTCTACTTGTGTCGGTCATTGTTTTAAACGTACGTAATACTTTTGTTTTAGTTGATCATAAAGTCGCACACCACGGTTAGTGATAGGATGATATCAGATAACGAAAGAATCTCACTCAACTGTATTTGTTCTATAAATATGTTATCCTTTTACTTATAGACACTTTAAAAATTTCTTTATTTATATGCAAGGTCTGCTTTCGATACTTTTTCACTGTTAAATAAAGGACTAAGCATATTGGGATAGAAATAGTATACTTTTTTGTAAAGAATTATGCCGGAGCCAGACATAGCTTCATTTGAATAATCATTTCTATGATCATGTAATGTGTCCGAGGACTTTGTGTAGCTGCGCCGATAAATGTCATTGAGTGATATTAGTCCTGAGATTGTGGAAATCCATGGGATGACGTCATACGGCAGCCAGTCATCTTAACTCGCCTTACAGTCACATCCTCTGCAATTTAAGCGGCCTTTAGTACTAGACCGGAATAACGTCTAGTACCTAGAGAAGACAAGACCCTCACTTGAACATTAAGAGTTAAATTGGACTACTGCAGTAGAACTACCATGCGGCAGTAACACTAACTCTACAAATAGCGCACTAAACCATTTTGATATTAAAGCACATTTAAAATTCAAAACTTGCACGAACGACTAAAACAGATACGGCATAAAGTTTAAAAATTCATCTGACACGTTGCACTATAAAATGCGATTAAAAAAGTTATTGGGCTCGTATTCGGGCCAGAGTTAAATAAAACTATAGGGGGAGAGATATAGTCTGCATATTTCGCAGACCGCGCTTTTTAACCTTATTGCGGAGACGATACGGCAAAATATAAAAAGGATTAATATAAAGTCAAAATCGTTTATTCATATAGTTTTTTTTATAAGCGCTAATGAACTTCATATGTATAATATTATTTTTTAATCCTTTAATAATTTGGTTTTAAAATTTACGACTTAAAAGCTAAGTTTACAAGGCTTCCTCGCGCCGTTTAAGTGGGAAAGTATTTTGTTTGATAAATATGAAAAACTTTAATACAGACAGCAATTTAAAAATTGTAGATAGATATAGTAGATTTTTTTGTCTGTATAGAATTTCACATCTATACCTACTAATATATAAAGCTGAAGAGTTTGTATGTTTGCTTGAACACGCGAATCTCAGGAATTACTGGTCGATTTGAAAATTTCTTTCAGTGTTAGTTAACCCATTTATCGAAGAAGATTATAGGCAAACATCATCACGCTTAATTTGAATCCATTTTATTTATCCAATCTATGCGAAAGAGGTCGCGGGCTCAGCTAGTGTAATATATAGTTATTGTTACTAGAGATCGCCGGCTGGTCGTGATTCGGCTACAATTAAATTTGCTTACTATATGTTTTATGATTTTAATTCTTTGTACAACGATATTTTTATATTTGACAATTAATATACATACGGTCGTTGCGACTACGCTTTGACACGATATATTAAAACATATACCTGTGTTGGCTTTGGCTGGCCCGCTGGCGCAGTGGACAGTAACCCTGCCTTCCGCTTCGGGGATGTATTTATATATTTCCAAAAATATATATTTGTGTATAACAGGCGTCTGTTTGTAAGAAAATGTATGGATAGATTTAAACATTCACAAAAAAAAAGCAAAATAAAATCTTCAACCTGTGATTCGATGTGGGTGCCTTAAAGTTACTTAGTCCAGTTAGTTGTTTAACAAATACGTTTATCGCGTATCAGATACGGAACCCTTTTATATAAGAGTGTCTTGACACGCTCTTAGCTACTTTTATAATATACTTTCCCGACCGAAGTAGAAATAAATTTTCCTTCATCTCTGAGTAAAAAGGTTCAATGTTTTAGACTATAGCATCCATTGTGCTCATCCTGTTATTTTATTTAAGGGTACAAGCAGTTCCTAAAGTACTGGCGATGAACGGTCGTTAATATCAATTAGGTAGGTTTTCCGAGCGTCTGCTAAAACTAAGAGATAAAGTAGACAATGGAGTCGAGCCGTTTGTGTTTTTATAAAAAATTAATGAACAAATTCTCCCTATAGTGGCTGCGCCAATTAATCTCTTTAGTATTTTTTGCGATCATGAAAGGTACGGATAGAAAAAAAATATATATTTTTCAGTTTCAAAAACTTAATAAAAATGGGTCTCTAGATTTTACGTATGACGAGGGTATACACGACACATAAAAGGCGATCCACCTGATTGACTGTAAATTTTCAAAATTAGGTTTCAAAAAAGTTTCTTATTATACGCTTCTTTCTAGTGTTATCCCGGTCTAGTACCAGGGTCCGCTTAGATTGCAGAGTATATGATGAGGTAGGATGAGTTAAGATGACCTATTGTCATCTGACCTCATCCTCGGAACCCCCACGATCTGTACAACCTTACGACTAATATCACAAAGTGTCAATAATCGGGTCCCACTGTTTTACGTATCTTCCGAAACATAGAGGAGGTTGGATATCAAATATAAACAAATGTTAGAATGGCTCACCCATCTATCACCCGGTCGCAGCAAGAGCAACTTAACCTAGTGATCGACTCAAATGTTGACCACTGATTAGGCCACCGCCTCTCTTTTTTTTACACACCTTAAAACATTTTTTTAAAGTATCGTTATAGAAAAAGGGCAGTTATTAAATAACTAATAAATATTTCGAAAAATTTAGAAAGTGAAGTCATAAGCATTAATGGAAGATATGTCTCATTATTGTTTTTTGTTTGAGAAATCGTTTTAGTGTTGACATTTTCCTTTAAATTACAGGTAGCGCCATGCTTGTAGCCGAATTGTGCCGGCGCGTCCGGGTACCAGTACCTCTTTCTCACATGAGATCGGCGTCCCTGCCTTCTGCTCCGTGGGTTCGACTCCCATCTCTAGTCTGGGTGTATTATCCATATGTATGCATTTATATATTTCTAAAAAATATATTTGTGTGTAGCAGGCGGCTGTTACCTATAACACAGGGAATAAGTTGTCCACCTTAGGAACAAACGTCCGTGTATCATATACTACTGTATATATTTATTTATATTTGGTTTTGGCTAATAACGACTCCCAACAACGTCAATTTTGGAAATTAAATATTCTAATTTGGCAACAGACCTAGATTTCCAGGCCCCTCAACTCGGCCTAAGCAGAGTGCTAAGACGACAGACGAATTCATCTATCTTGTACTAATGATCGGTAAATAAATCCTCAACTTATTGAAAAATAAAGAAAATCTTACAGATTTACCGAAAAATTTCAAGAATGATTCATTAAAAACAAGAATCTTCGTAATTAGAAAAATTACAAAAGTTTTAAAGGCTTCTAATTTATAAGCGTCCCAAGGCCCACTCAAAGGAAGTAAAAGGGAGTTAATGTTAAGAAGCATTTTTACAAGATAAATAGCCGTAACAAAAAAAAATACCGCTACATCTCAGTTATAAAATTATGCACTAGTAGAGGGTCTAGGTTCGACAGTTATTAAACAATGCGAGTAAAATCAATTAGAGGTAGCGCTATGCTTGAAGCCAAATTGGGCCGGCGCGTCCCGTTACTAGTACCCCTTTCTTACTTAAGATCGGCGTGAAATGGCGACATTGTCACGTCAAGTTAAAGTATTGTTGTCGCGTTTCGTTCGGTTTGTGAGACTTTCCGGTGGCCTAAACTCGTCACTGAAGGCCAGCAACACATCCGCTTGCTTCTTGGTTGTGCATGGGCGTCAGTATACACATAGCTGTCTGCTGCCTGCTAGCATATGCACTAGTAGAGGCTCTGGATTCGATAGCAATTAAAGAATGCGAGTATTGTCATAGGTCCTTTAAATAGGACCATAAAGAGTGGTACAAACGGGAAGAGGCCTTTAACCAAGCAGTGGAAGCGAAAAGGCCGTGGATGATGGTGATAATGTACCAAAAACAATATCAAACACCAATAATCTTATCTGTACTAATTGTTACGGACAGATGATACAAGAACGGTATGGCGGCGTCTTCGATCGTGGACGCCGTCGGACGGACTGATCCTAGCTGGCTCTAGTACGTAACATAGCGAGCGAGATAGGCACGTCTTGTTAGAAAGAGACGGCGATAGTACTATCTCGCTCGCGTAGGGCTGGGTTGGCAGCTGTGCTGTCACGGTTTACAGTCCGGCCTGCCCCGTCCACCCGCCGTCACCCAGTCATCAACCCTACCTCCGGCATCGTACAGTCAGTCTCCGATGGTCTCCCGCTCCTCTTCATCGAAAGGAATGGAAACCAGAACAAGAAACAAGTCTAAACTTATCTGTTTTTTGTATTTAAATATAAAAACTTAAGTACTTAACTATAAGGTAAGTAAAATGTGGTATAGAATTCCGGCCTGACAAATAAAACATACCCGTATAAAGGAATGAAAAATATATGACCATGGCCTGCTTTTCTCTCAGAAAAATGGAAGCACCTTGCAAGTTTATGTTTTAAGGATTGTCAGAATAATGTGTATATTTATTAATACATATATGTAAAAAATGAAAGTGTTTCGATTTTTCTGATGAGTAGTATTCATATATATAATAGTAATATTAGTTAATTAATATTAGTTCGAATACATATTTATAAAATATGTATTCGAATTGTCAATGCAAGAAACAGTGTTAATTATACTTTAAGTATTAAATATAATAATGTTTATACAATAAATATTATATAAATAATTTTCGGTGTTGTAATTTCCACTTAATTGTTTAGATTTAATAAGTGTACACATGTGTCAATTCAATTATCACTAAATTCGGTTGCATCCATTCCCATGATTTTTATATTTCCGGAATGGAGTTTAAAGTAATTAAATGTATTATTAGAATCCAACAAAATTACCAAATTGTCTTTATTTGAATGATAAGTATTTTTGAGCGTCGAATACTTATGTTTAAACAAATAAAAATATTATATAACTATTTAAAGCTTTTCTCAATAACCTTCTAGTCTAGCTCGTCAACATTCTCGTTAACATCCATTTACTGTCATTAGATCTCGACACAGTATTTAGCAAAATAGTATTCATTCCTTAACTAACAAAAATATCAAAGGTTACATTTGATCATTTTGATTTCGAATACATAAATATATAGGACAATAAAACACACGGTCGTTTGTTCAAGTACTGCCTAAGGTAGACTACTTAATGCCTGTGGGTAATATCCGACTCTTCATCGTCATCATAATCAGCCTACATTTGCCCACTGCTGGATATAGGCCTCTCCTAATGTACGTCACTTCACCCTGTCAGCGACTTGACGCATCCAGCACTAACAACAAACATGGCCTTAATGAGGAAGAAAAGACTAAGAGAGAAACCTCGATACCAAAGCCACATCCAATGGCTTTCTAATGTTATCCAATTTTTTTTTTTCATGTAGCACAGGAGTAACCAGGGAGTTCACTTGAGCCCGTGAGGCCTCTGGTAGATCAGTCATATAGTAGCCGATGCTAATTGCATGAAAACTTATGAAAGATGTCTACTTTTGATCACCCATAGGTAGATTTAAAATTAATTTTAAGAAACTGCGATGGACGAATTTTAAATCTTACTAGCTGTTGTCCCCCTTTTAGTCCGCATAAAATTAAAGTTACGAGATCTCCTTAATCTGGCCTTCTCGAAGAATCCGTTCTTAGCGGATATCAACTAACCATAAATAACCCGGGCACATTTCATGTTTGTACGTCAGGCAGTTTTCGAAATTTTGTGATAAGTGATCTTTCGCTGTTATATAGATTACGAGAGGACATTCCGATGAATTCATTGATCGCAATTTCAGGTATTTTAATGTAACGATTCGAAAGCATGTTTTAATTAGCTAATAATACGGACTAAAATTAATTAAACGAGGCCGATAATTTACAAATCTAGTCACCGCACGTAATACGACACGCGAAGTCGGAAACCGGTTGCTTGTATAGCGTGAAACAGTTATGGGCAGAGGAAAATTTTGGATGAATTTTGATTTAGAATGCCGAGAATATCTTGTTAAGCATACAAATCGGTATAAAGCAGTTTTTAAATTTACAGCGTCCTTGTTATTCGTGATTACTACAGTGGTTGATCAACCTTCCTCTATGTTCTGATGATGCTTTTATGGGTTTGGGATTAAACTTGCGTTGAGTTCGAGTCAGAAATTCGGTGCAGTAAGTATGATTGGTTAATAGTAGATTATTGCACCGTGCGGAAAAAGATTCGTTGAAGCGCGAGAGTTTATTGGTGCCCGAGCGAATGCGAGTGCATTAGTTAGTCTCTTAAGCCAGATGTACTATCAACTTTTCTTTAAACTACATCGTATCGTGTATTTCCAATTTTTTAAACTCTTCTTGCTAAATACATAGTATCAAGGTTTTACAACGTTATGGAATGCGCTCCTTTTTTCTTTTTTTTCGAATTTATTCTATCGATTTTTCATTTCAACCAGTATCTTTTTAATTCAATGCATACATTTTATAAGACACTTATTGGCATACATTAAACTCCTGTGAAAGTGTTAAATTTATATGAAAATAAAAAATAGGACAGTAATGACTGGCCCGTTGGCGCAGTGGGCAGTGACCCTGCCTTCTGCTCCGGGGGTCGTGGGTTCGATTCCCACCTCGAGCAGCTTTTAACTCCCCCCCCACCCGTTATCACACAATCTCACAGTCTGCTATCCTCCATCCCTTTAACGTACACACGTTAAAGAGGGTGGTGGATAGCCTCTAATGCACACTAGAATACAAGTACTGTAATGCCCCCTATAAAGCGGTGTTCTTATTACGTATTAATATTATTCATTGTCATCATTATATTGCATTGGCCCATATATATTTTACAGGTGATTTTTTTTGTACAGTGTACACCTCTGTTGAAAGCTGTGCATACCAATCCCAGTTCAGCAGGACCGGCCACAATCAGATTATAATATACAATAGTACATTATGCGCATTCGGGACCGTACAAGCGCGTTATACGAGAATAATATACGAGAATACTTGCTTGGACTGCTGTCGTTAAATAAGTTGTAACAACTAAATTAAATATCAATGTAAGGAATAATTCACCACAATCAAGCACAAATAGAAACAACACAAAACAAAAACACACATGGCACGATTAAAAATCAGTAATATTTCACAGAACATAGACCTATAAAATTACAACGCTATATTGGTTGACTGGTGAGACACTTACGATATTTGAGGACCTGATATTTGATGATCTATGACGAAAAAAATTGACATTAAACGTAAATATCAATTAACTACTAAGTGAGATTAAGAGAAAGTTAACTAATTATGTACGGAACGGTCCGTTTTCCTTTCACACTTCAGTCCTGGCTTAGGACAGGCAAAAATACCTATTTCACTCATTCGAATCACTTATTTGTTCAGTAAATATAGCCAAAAAATTAACGGAATTAATTTTATTTAGAATTCATATCGCGTTCCAACTGACAGCCGTCATTAAATCTTTTTTATAACTGACCAGTGTTTTTACGCTGGGAAAAGCATTTACGAAATAACTTTTTCGAACAGCAAATCAACGACTGAACGTTAGGCCACACTTTATCTAATGTTAATGTCAAAAATTAAGTACCTATTTTTACAAGAATCGAGAACGCGTAGCCCAGTATGATGTAAAAGAAACACTTGAATATGTGTTTAAATGAAACTTGCAACAGCCCTTAAACCTCCTAATCTGGTCCTATCGAAAATTACTTTAACAAATACCTCCTTGCCAAATTCCACCTTTATACGTCCTGCAGTCTTACAGGTTTCGTGATAGGTGACCTTTCACTTTAACGTAACAATTGTTCTTCTGAAGAAAAAGATCATGAAGTTACAGACGCGATAATAGTCAAATACTAGCGAAGGACCGTGCGATTCTCTAGAAACTTCTTACCTCGCACAATTTCCCTGTGGAATCAGTTGCCAGCTTCGGTATTTACGAAAGTATACGACTTAGAGACCTTCAAGAAAAGAGCATACTCATTTCTCAAAGGCCAGCAAAGCATCTGCGGTCCCTCCGGTGTTGCAGTTGTCCATGGGCATCGGTAGTCACCTAGGTGAGTGCCAGTTGCTCGTTTCCCCTTGTCATATACATAAAAAAAGAATGCGTTGCCGTCCTTTGAGAAATGAGTATGTTCTTTTCTTGAAGGTTAGGAAACTTCAGTCGTATTATCATATAAGAGCCTCATTTATACTCGAAATCAAAAGCCAAAGACAAAAAATGCAGAAGAATGGGGAGACTCGAATACAAATAAAGAGAAAGGAGATAGACAAAGAAGGAGATTCAAAAATCCTGTGCACAAGAGAGAGAAAGAGTCTTTATACGAGTAAGATAATATGAAATACTGGTCTAGAAATATTCAATATACGCTCAGAATAGACGAATTCGTTAAAATTCTATTCGAGCGCGGTCCCATATATTACATATCAGCTCGTGTAACCAAATTGGATGTAATAAATTCTCGCTCCCTCTGTAATTATACGTTTTGCCGGCTCTATTAGGGAAAACATGGCTTTTACTGGCTTTTCGGCTTAAATTTTTAAGCTAATAAAAACAACTTTATCCTAATTTAAAAATATATTGTTTTATATATAGCTTAACGGTAGAAAGGGTCCTCTCACTCCTTCCCAGGATAGACATAAGACCGTGATTAATATAACTGAAAATCTCTGTTGTTTAAAGAGACTAATTTGTATTTGAATGCAGTACATATGTACGTACAGTAGCGTTAGAAATTGAACAAAAATTATAATTAATTAAGTTTTTAAATGTATTTTCCACATGCTGCTGGTATATCTTTGTAAATAAATAAATAAAATAAATAAATAGCCCTTTCCCTTTCCCCGGAAGTAAGACAAAATAAATTCAGAGAAATGAGACAATCTAGAGACAACTATGGGATAGAAGCTCAAGTCACAGATTTGAGATTTTGGGCTGTTATAAGAAAAATGGAACTTATGTGTAATCCAAATGAAGAATCTTCCATAGAGAAAACTTTGTGATAAGGATACATTTAATGTTGTAAATAAAATCACAAAAATAATGTTGGGGATCGGTGTCGTAACAGGGTTATATTGCTGGGGCAATAAAACACCGACCTTTCCTTATCTTCATAGACTGGAAAATGATTTGTTTTATTTTCATTTATAATTCCACGTCAGAAGGTATGTAGGTACTAGTATTTTCCACACGGCTGCGATGAAAATTGTGTGTCACTCAGGGCCACAATATTTTGTTCTCGAATGGCGTATTTTGAATTCCTCATTGCGCTCAGGATTCTACTTTAAAGACACTCGCTGCGCTCGGGATTCTACTATAAAATCCTTTATGACCATACTTTCGGAGAGCAAAATTTTGTTTTGGCCCCATGTAACCCAGATAACTATTTTAAGCGCGGATTTACATGAAACGTAATCTTTTAACTAGTCACGGAATCGAAGATAGTAACTAATTGTATGAAATTAAATAACTAAATGGAACCACACGAAAGAAGTAACGATCATTAACTAGTGTTTGCTGTAATTTCAATGATGACGTACTATACATAGTACTCTAATACCGAATGTTCAGAAGGATAGATAGATCCTTGACCTCTAACGTACCCTAAATTTTACAACCGAACGTGGGTAGATATAAAAACGTAATAAAGGAAAGAGCCCCTGCTCGGAATACGACATTAAACTGTAATAAAAGTAATTTATACTTTTCTATATTAGCCCTAATTTAATAAGAAATTGACATTGATTTTTTTAAATGAATTATTCTTCTTCTTCCAAGCGTTATCCCGATCTAGTACTAGGGTCTGCTTAGATTGCAGAAGATGCGGCTGTGGGGCGAGTTAAGGTGACCGACTGCCGTCTAACGTCAACCTTGGAACCGCTAAAATCACACGACCGATATCACACGACCGATATCACACGACCGATATCACTCAGTGACAATAACCGGGACCCACTGCTTGTGCTTGTACATGTACCTTCCACGAAGAAGGTCGGAAATTTTGAAAACCAGTGTTAAAAGTGGTCACTCATCTATCACCGGGCTATAAGAATTAGTTAACCTAGCGATCTTCTATGCCGACCCCTGATTGAGCTATGACCTCCTATTATTTTAAATAAATTATTAAGAAGTTTCCTCCCTTATAAATTACTGACCAAAGCTTTTGAGCAGATATAAATAGTTTGGTTTAAAGGATGTATGTTAGAACTAACTAGCCGTTATTTTGCACAAATCCATGAATAAACATTAAAGAAAATTGGTGTCTTATTGTAGCTTGAATGCTATACGGAACCATTATAAGTGTCGTTCGAAACCAAAGCATCAATTAGCATGTCAAATGTATCTGTAAATTCAAAGTGACTATCACGAATATAATTTATAATTCATGTAGAGGCAGGTGTGCGAAAGCTAGTAATTTAATATGCAATATCAATATATAAAAACAAAACCACACGCACACTAATGCTACAAGATTTACACACACATATAAACTTTTACTATAAGATTTTGTCAAAGCGTCGACATGACGACGGTAAAAATATTAAATATGACATATAGAAAGTCGTTGTAAAAATAATTTAAATATTGTTTATGGCTTTAAATAAGCAAATAGTAGGCAAACTGAAGGTTTGTGGCCGAATTTCGACTTTCAGGCGGTCTCTAGTATATATAAACCTTCCTCTTGAATCACTTTGTTCATTGGTGAAAACCGCATAAGAATCTGTTGCGCAGTTTATAAGAGATCTAAGCGTGCAAGAACAGGTAGCGAGCTTCTATGCAATGTGAAGATTGTATCATGCCATGAATTTTAATAATAAATCCTGAGCCTCAATGAATGCCTCTTAAGAGAAGCTGTTCGAGCACTAAGGACGTCAACGGTGGGAGAATAAAATGTGGCCAAGAGCTCGTCAGGACACGCTTATATAGAAGGGTTCTGTATACATAATAAAGGTACTTGTAAAATAACTTAAAAAGTTGTAGTCAGATTTCGCTCAATATAGTTTTTCTAATGAGTTATTAGCATGGCCTATCAACATGCAAAATTTCAAGTCTCTACGTCTAATAGTTTGGATATCCTAGAGGGTGGGGGGAGGGTGGCAATATGTGGCTGGATAGGCGGCCGCACAAATAGACGAACAGAGTGAAAGTATAAGGATTCGTTATAGGACCAAGAAACCCTAAAAATTCCTCAATAGATAGGGTAAAATTTCCATACCAATATTATTTGTATGGAACCGTTTTTTAGGGTTCCGTAGTACTATAATGAACACTTGTAATTACACTCTGTGTGTCCGTCCGTCCGTCTGTCTGCCCGTAAGGTGATACCCACCTTAGCATTTCCAAACTATTAGACGTAGAGCCTTTAAATTTTCCATGTTGATACAACATTCTAAAAACTCAGTAGGAAAATTATTTTGAACGAAATCGGACAACAACTTTTGAAGTTGTTTAACAAATACGTTTATAGCGTATCAGATACGGAACCATTTCTATATAAGCATATCTTGAAACGCTTTTAGCCATTTATTAATACTTATTGTTTTTGATTATAAAATAGATTGAGGAGGTCGTGGCCTAATCAGTGGTCGGCATTTGAGTCGATCGCTAAGTTAAGTTGCTCTGGCTGCGACACACTACCCTGCTTTCCATTACCGGGGTAATGGATGTAGGGAAGGAGTCAGCAAAGCTGAAGTGGGCTGGTTGTGTAGCTCAAATGGACCCGAAAAGGTGGACCAAAATCGTGACCTACTGGATATTTAGCATTGGTCGCCCGCTATCCGGCAAGCCGGGGAAGAGGTGGCTCGAGAAAGGGAGGCCTTTGCCCAGTAGTGGGACACAATAGGCTAAGTAAAAAAAATGTAAAAAAAATAATATTACGTAACCGAAGTTAAACATGATTAAACATTAATTTTGAGATAATATATCAATGTTGTATACCATCGTTGCAAAAAAACTATTTATTCCACACCGGTGACCATAATTTGAAAACTAAGATCCGAAATGTAAATGAGTGCTTAGCTAACGTACGACGTTTTTTGTCTTTTTTATCTTTTGAATTTTTAATTGCAACTGATATATCGACTATAAAAAAATTAGACAAATTTCATTTTAATGTTTTTTCCTAATGCCTGTCAGTTGCTACGCGTTCATTATTAAAAAAAATAATAGACAAGCTTTTTGGCTTAAAATAGTGCTACTATGCTTTACTTTTTATAACATCGTGTATAAGGGGAGTAAAGGACTTACTATAAAACTGGATATCTAAATACTTACCTTGGTTAAAGGCTAGATAGCTCAAGGGTCAAAGGTGGAGCGAAACTGCGATGTATTTGGTTCGGACCCTGAACTCGCTGGCCAATCGTATCATCTGTTTTTAGTACAAGCTTATAGTTTAAGTTGAAGGTTAATGAAAATATTTTTCTTCCAACTACGCAAGTAATGTTATCATCACTTACTACAAAACTGATTAAAAAGGACGACTTCTCTGCTTAAAACCAAAACAGTGAAGTAATATTGAAAGTTTTTATTACGGCACTGTTTTTTTATTTTAACATAAATTGACCACAAAGGTTCAATATTTTCCATTAAGTTTCATATGAAATGTATGCATGAGATGAGATAGAAGATACTAGGTGAAAATAAAAATCGACCGAATAAATTAGAAAAAAAAAAAACATATGGCACACATTCTATATCATTGTAAAACTTTGATATTAAATATTTAGCAAGAAGACTATAACGATGGAAATAGACAGCTATGTAGTTGAAAGAAAAGTAGATTACGCATCTTGCTTAAGTAAATAATTAATGCACTCGTTTTAATTTAGTGCCGCAAGTATTAAAATTAGTACTGCAAGAATGATTGTAGTATTTTGTGTACATATAAACAACACCATCACTAGACGTGACAGCATTGCCGCCACTTCACGCCGATCTCATGTGAGAAAGAGGTACTGGTACTCCGACGCGCCGGCCCATTTCGGCTACAAGCATGGCGCTACCTCTAAATCTACATACAACCTATCAAAAGAGTCCCATAAAATCTAATGAAATTGGACAAAAAACGCATAGAAACCGATTAGGTGTTATTACCGATTGTTTATGCAGGTTATATTGACTATGCGGTTTTTGCCCTATATCATTGGATTCTATGAGACTTTTTTTACCATCTTCGTACATATAATACATGGATGTATATGTAACAGCTACACAACATTGAATGATGCATAAAAATCAACTGCCTCATTCTTTTTTTCTGTTATTTAGGGGGTATTTGATGTCAAGACAAATCATTAAAGTATGTCTTTGAATTAGAAATTGGTATGTTAAGAAGTAAATGTCACAATAGTTCCAATATCCAGAGCTCTCAATACTAAAATAATAATTCATTGAATACATTCCGGGAATACTAGATAAATTATATATTACTTTGAACAAACTAAGTACATAGTAATTATGTAGAAACTTTGTGTTATGCTTTCCGCTAGGAAAGATTCTTTGTAAACTACAGACAAATTATATTTTTATTTTGTTAAAGCGTGGATTTATGCGAGTAATTATATTTTTTTGTTGAAATAGGAATTCCAAGAATATGTTCTAGATGAAACATTTATTATTTATTTATGCACCTAAAACTATATACAGAAAAAAACATTACATGGAAAGGAAGTAAACAATGGACAAACTTCTCTTAAAAGTGATCTCTTCCAGCTTTCCTGGAGTATAGGATAAATAGTATTAAATATAATGCGGTGTAGACACCAAAGGAGAAAAAGAATGACAATAAGAAAATATAATCGATAAACATACTAAATTGATGAGGGATAAAATTGTTATAGTCTAGATTTAAAAGAGTAAAGAAAAGGGTTATCGTTTGTAATAGTGTCTGGAATAGAGTTCGAAAGTCGAGATGCAGTAACAGCAAAAGAGTATGCAAAAAAGATGGTATTAAGATAGCATATTTAATGGTTATATGGATGAAGGTAATTCTGGAAATTAATAAAAAAAATTGTACGATGTAAAGTATATTTATTTTGCGTTATTTATTTATTTACAGAATGTCGTACGAAGGCAGTTTATAGGATGTGAGCAATGGGGGCAGCGTAGGGTATGGTTCTGTAGTGCGCAAACGGTGCTGCGTATCATTTATATGATCATGTAGTGTGGTTGGGGGCTTTGTGTAACTTCAAAAAGTTTTGTAGTACTTTGTAGACTTCAAGGTCAAAAATATACTTAGACTTTGAGCTATGTCTGGCCCCGGTATAAAACCCAAAAGCATAGTAAACGGGAACAGCAGTGCCAACAAAAACACCAAAGTTAAAACGCTAGAAAGGAATATAAAGGTTATTGCCTCTTATCATAAAGGCTAAATGACATTTAAATGTACACAGTAACACGCCATTTTTAACGACATCGCTGTTCGACCTTCTTTAGGAAATACCTGAGACTAAAATTGTACTTGACGATGAAGGTCGCCGGCAAGATATTATGAACGAAATTTACTTTAAGAAAATATGTCTGATTGTAGATCGTTATGACTTTAATTATCAGTACCACCAAAATTATTACACTGCAGGGGTCGGCATCCCTTTGGCAGGCAAGGACCACAACGTTAAAAATGAGATGCAGACGGGCCACATCGTTAAAAAACTAGATGTTTGCGGGCCACACTCGTAAAATAATTATTTGAAAATTATTATTTTACAAGTTACAGATCTGGTTATCTAAGTTAATTTATATTAATAGTAATTTAAGTAGTGGTTATTACGCATATTAAAAATGCTAAATTTTAATATATCATGACAAAACTTAGGGCTTGTGTAATATTATTTTTGTATATTTATAAAAATTCCAAAATCTCCATTTACAAAACAGTCGCGGGCCATTCGTTGCCAACCTTACAGTATTTCAGCTCCAAGATATATTAAAATTACGAGTGACTCGTCTACTGCAGAGTTGTTTACCTAGTCGTTTATAAAAATAAAAAGTGTTTGTTAAGTTTATTATATATAAATTTATTTTACTAATAGCAATCCTTTGATGGATTTGAAATATTTAAAAGAAATTTATAAGCAACTCTGTGGTAATTATAATATATAAAAGTGATTATAAACTTAAAGTGAAATTTTCTTTATACAAATCGGCATTATTAATACACTTATCCTTTTATCATGCATATTTAACCGTTATATAATATTTAGATTATAAAATATTTGACTTACCTTTAAGCTAAGTTTAAAATATCATTTCTTTAAAGTCATTTAAAATTTCGGGCCACCCAATAGTAAAAAATGTAACGCTTAAATTCTTTAGCTGACAATAATCGAGTAAGTTTTGTCACTATCAATTTCATCTACACTTGGAATTTTACTTTCTTGTCACAGATACTGTGATCTCACAGAGAGTATTGACATTTTCGACCGTAATTTGGATCAATTCAAAAAGAAAATACATACCTTAATATTTTGTTAATAACACTTTCTTAATTAGTATAAAAAATTGTATGTTATATATAAGGAGTTATAAATTTGTTTTTGCTCAATATGTGTACACATGGCGTTGGGCTTTAGCTAAGAATTATGTATTTTTTAAATAACTCAATATGTACTTGTTTATAATTGTAGCCTGTTTTGTGTACCATTAGTAAATAGATAAATAAATAAATAAAAAAGGGTCGGGGTTTGCGGGTATCCGGGTACCTTGCGGATATCAGTCCATTCCAGATTTTTACAAAATATTGAAGTAATGATGTTAGCGAAGTAAGTATGCAGTGCTGTTGACATGCAAAATATATTAAACTGTAGTTAAAATTTTTCCAAAATTATGTTAAATGTATATCACCTAACAAGATTCTAGCATTTTTAGGCCAAAAAAATTTTGCAAACTTTTTTTAGGGTCAAATAAAACGTTATTTAAATGCAAAAATGTGAAAGCGTAAAAGAAAAATATGCTAAATCTGTCATGAACTGGCAACACTGCTCAAGGTATTCATGAGAAAAGTGTATAAACAGTTGGAGCTAAAGTAGCCAACTTCATTTAAGAAAAAATGATGTTATTGTATGTGATTTCTAACAAATGGTCCCTGTATGTTTACACTTTATTGTCTCTTTTTACGACACGAACAATTCAGTGCCCGTTAATATGTTGGAAAGTAAGAAAGGTTTTCATCTCAAGAAAATAAATTATCTGCTAAGTATCGTGTCCCCATAGGAAAATTATACATATATTTGATTGTATGTTGGGTGATCTTCGGAACGGCTAATTCGATTCTTAAGGTACATTAAATGGATAATAAATTTCATAACTATACGGTACCTTTTAGGGTCCCGTGGTTCCACGAATTCCCCTTATAGTTTAGATCTGTCGTCGTGCGTCCGTTTGTCCACCCTATCTTCTGCAATTGTCAATATATTTGCACGAAATTTAGTACAGTTATGTATTGCGTATAGATTTTGCTTTTGGCATCTTAAAATTATTAAAAAAATTACATTGTTGGTTTGGTTCCCATACACGCGAAATGGGGCTGAACTTTTTATCATTCAACCCCACCGAGTGGGGTTTAGTTGGCCTTCAGTGTTTTCCAATTCAATTACTATTTATTTTTACGTCTTTATTCAAGAAATTGGACTAGTATTAGTTCTTAACTCCATGCACGAAGGACAACGGGTAGAAACGTCTCCAGGTCACAGGCGAAGGCACAGTCAAGGTCAGGATGAACTTAAGGGGCCCCCACATTAGCCCACCTTAGCTCACCTTCGCCCATCCTCACTCACCCTCGCCTACTCTCATCCACCTTCTCCCACCCTCGCCCACCATCGCCCACCTTAGCCCACTTGCGCCCGCCTTAGCCCACCTTTTCCCTCCCTCCCCCCCCCTTCCCCTTTCTTTCAATTTTCTCTATGCATTGGGTATAAGAGAAGTGGCGAGTGTAACTCTGGAACGCGTAACACTCTTACTCGTAACACTGAAACGCATAACATCTGACATATTCGATTTCTTTACCCATATTTCATACCACGGGCATCATATTGTTTCTTAAGGAGTAAACTCCAATAACATTATAATACATTTGTGATTGTTACATAAACGGTGTAGAATATGAACGTAGGTACATAGAATAAGTAATTGAGTTAAGATAACATTTGTGTGTACATGCCTAAAGTTATCTTCTCGTAATCACAATTAAAGTAAGGCCGTATACACACTGTATGTTTAGATAGCTAACTAAGATACTTTTTTTAGCCTAGGACTAGATTTAAGGCTGTTACGATCTGAATTTTAACAACATAGCATTTGAAGATGATAATGCTTGAAAATAAATAACTCTAGCCAAATCTGAATTATTGTGAAAAATTTCCCGACTGTGTTTTGTTGCGGGCTCTTCTCAGTGCAGGGCTCGTGGAACCCTCGTAAATTAACTTTTAAGTCGATATTATTTAATAATTTTATCATGAAATTACTAAATAATGATTTTAAAAAAATTATAATAATAATAACAATTATACATTTGACGATTATAAATACTTGTAATAGTCTACATGAATAAACAATTTCTGTCTTTGACTTTGACAAAGCCCGTAACACTACATGTATTTAAATGACAAGAAAATAAGTTTTGGTAATACATAAGACTATCAATACACAGTTTTCATTAAAGACCGGCAACGCATCTGCCTTGCCTCCTGGTCATGCAGGCACTTAGCTACCTGCTGCCTGCTCGTTTGCCCCTTGTAAAATAAGAAAACGATCGTCAAGATGACATCAACCCTTAAGGGACTTAATACTTGTGTTCTAGGAACAGTAGACTTATATACATACATACACAGCCAGACTCGAGGCGGGAATCCAACCCACAAACCACAGTGCGGAAGGCAGAGTCACTGCCAACTGTGCCAACGGGTAAGTCGAATGATCATGTAGTGTGGCGGGGACTTTGTGTAGCTGTGCAAAGTTTTGTAGTACTTTGTAGTCTTCAAGGACAAAAGTGTACACATAGTAGACGTCCGCTAAGAACAGATCTCTTGTTAGTCATAATTGATCATTACATAACCGATCCTAAAGGATGCATTCTCTTCTTTGAACCCAAAACAGTGCAGTAATGTTCTACGAAATTTCATTACTGAATTGTTTTTAATTCATGCTTTGTTTTTTTTCACATAGTATTACCACAGAGGTTTGCTGTCTCCCATTAAGTTTCAAATAAAATGCATGCATTGGATGAAAAAGATACTGGCTGAAAATAATAATCGACTGAAAACCGCGAAAAAAAAAACTAATCGCTAATTCCATTATAAAATGTTTGGTACTTCATTTTTAGCAAGTAAAGTTAGAAAATTGAAATAGATATCTATGTAGATAAAAAAAGTGGAATACGCAACTTGCTGAAGTGCGTAATCGACGTACTCTAAACGTTTTAATTTAGTGACACCAACATAACACAGTGCATTAATGACTCACTTTGCGCTCGGTGCAACAATGTACTATTTTATTTATACTTAGTTTATAGTAAGTGGTAATCTTTGTATACAACGTGATTACGCATTCATTTCCCTTTAAGTGCACGAGGTATAATGTTTCAATAACATCACAGCATAACTGGAATACCTAAGGTTATACTATGGACTGTTTTGTAGAACCTCGCCTAGTGGCTGTTATTAAATAGTCCAAGGTTTGTCATCTAAAACAAAATGTCTCTATAATGACGCAACGTGTAAGTTGCTATAAAATTCCTGCTTGGAACATTTCAACGGCAGACTTAAATCTGCAAGGTACCCTGTTCAATATCCGACGCCGCTGGGGTCCATAGGTTTTTGTGGCCGTTTAACACATATGCATAACATTTTATTTCATTAGCCTGTTGTGTCCCATTGCTGGGCAAAGACCTCCCCCTTCATCAAAAAGGGGTATCAGAAGATGGATCACCATCTTCTTCTTTCCTGGGTCAATCACATCCCCAACTTTCCCGCAAAGGTATCCAAATCGTGGCGCAACCTCTTCCTCGGGTCGTCGGCGTCCATTGGTGGGCATCCAGGAAGTCGTGATATTGGCCCACCTTTGCGGGTCCATTCGGGGCACATGCCCAGTCCATTCCCACTTCAACTTTGCTGACTTCTACCCTACATCCAATACCCCAGTAATTGCACCCAAGGTGGTGCAACAACGAGACCGTTACAAACTCAGTCGGGTAATTTTTTTATCATCTTTTTCACAATAATTCAGTCATGGGTGTCGGTAGTCACTTATGTGAATGCCGCCTGGTCGTTTGCCCCTTGTTATATATAAAAACATATATTTGTTGTTCCAAAGGAAACGAGGTGGCATCTCATATATTTTTATTCTAACATAGAGGTTATAATTTATGGCTTAACAAGACGAAAGTGTGGCAAAAATAATAATTCTTAGCTAAGCCATTCGTATACCACTCGAGGGCCACGCGAAATATAGGTACCTTGCCCACCTCTTTAGATCCTGCCAATGCATATTATTTTTGTTTATATAGGAGAGCAAGCCTTCCTTTTTTCTATCTACAGTATGGTACTTTGTTGTCTACCACGTTATTTTTCTAAGACTAAGAATAAGTGAACTTATAGTAAAGTCAGGTTTTCGGGTTTTTATGACAGTGCCACCACTAACTAACAAAGTGGCGGCACTGAGTGGCACTACCAGTTATTTCAAGCACCTAGATAACGCCCTATAGGAAAAGTAAACATGGAAACGGTAGACACCCTTTTATGTGTACTTTTCGTACTTAACTATTGAATTATGCTCATTAACCTCGAAATCATGGGCGTGCGTGAACTGCGGACCATCTAGGGTTTACCGTTATACAAACATTAGACCCTTATAGATATGTTGTTCAAACACACGTGAGAAACGTAGGCGGTCGAAGACGTGCGACACAGAATATTTCGTCAAGATTATATTTACACTTTTAATAAAGCTTTTAGGGTGGTCTGTCGATCAATTATTATGACCAATAAATAAAAAATGGCCAAGAGCGTGTCAAGACACGAATATAGAAGGGTTCCGTATCTGCTTCGCTATAAACGTATTTGTTAAATAACTTCAAAAGTTTTTGTCCGATTTCGTTCGAAATAATTTTCCTAGTGAGTTTTTAGCGTGTTCTATCAACACGGAAAATTTCAAGTCTCTACATTGAATAATTTGGAAATGCTAGGCGGGGACCACCTTACGAGCAGACAGACGGACAGAGCAGAATTATGAGGGTTCCTTGACCAATTTAGTTGGTTCTTTTTTATCATTATTGGCTCTGTGGCTATATTGTGAAGGATGTAAGTAAAGACACCATATTTATAATTTTTTTTAAAGACTATAACTAATTTTATCTTACAAAAATTCTACGAATGGTTACCCTAGTTCTATTAGATTGCATCATTCCTTTATTGTATAACGTACGTACAAATGTATTACGTTTATACACTGAGGGTAAAGAATCAGCGAACCTCAAAAAGGTCGCAGACATAGACCTTTAATAGAATTGAAATCCGAATTCAATATTCCAGCTTTATCTTAATTTAAGAAAGGTCTTAATACGTTCAGCTCTCTCGGCAAAATATTGTTTTATTCCGATCCTCGTTTCACTTTTAGTATTTATTTAAGCCTTAAGGACGAACGTAAATTCCGAACGACGTTCGGAATTTCGGAGAAACAGTGTTGCACCTCAAAGTGGAGCTGGGCAGTACACTAGGCCCGACGAAGTGATGATAGGTGGAGTAAGGCAATGACTGAGTGATGGCCGAGGATAGAAAAACGGAGCATTGATCTTCCAGCAACCAGATAGATCGACGACATAAAATCTTCGCGGGTCGAACCTAGTCTAGATTGGCTCTAGACCGTAAATAGTGGTATAAGCGGAGAGAGGTCTTTGCCCAACAGTGGAAAAGGAAGGGCTGTGGATGATGATAACGATTTTCAATTTAATTTTATTTGTACATATATGTTCCTAAATGTACAAAAGTTAATTGAAGCATTTAACTAAATTTAAATAACTATCATATAAAAGATTGCGTTTAAATTCCATTCTTCGATGATCATTAGACGTGCATTGAATGTCAAATGGAAAGTCAAGGAAGCTGTAGGGTGGGGGTTCCGGGTTTGCCGCGTTGTTTAGTCCAAGATTTATGGAAAGTAATTTAAACTTTCCCTCCTGAAATTCTAAGCTTTGATGTAAATTGCAACGTCATGCTTAATTATGAATTATAAATTAATTCACAAAAACTGCTGTTAATTTTTGTTTAATGCTAAACTTTAAAATGTTGTTTCTCACCTTTAAAGAGGCTGTTCCTATATCAATTTTTATTATATAACAAGGGTCATCTAAGCGGGCGGTTTACCTGAGCTACTATTAACGTCTGAACTGCATAATATTGCTACCAGATATAGCTTCATTTTAATGATCATTTCAATGATCATGTTGTGTGGCCGGGGATCTTGTGTAACTGCACATCGTTATGTAGTGCTTTGTAATCTTCAAGGACAAAAATATACAAACACTTTGAGCTATGTCTGGCTCCGGCAATACAAGAAGGGCGAAGATTCTTTTAAACTCAAAAGTTATATCCATTAAGATACCCCGAAACTAATATCTGGTTCCACTGACATAGTTACGGAGGGAAGAATTTTATACCAAATTGCACAGTTGTGAATTTGTCGCTATACTCGGTGATCGATCCGCTGACAAGTGTTCCTGACGTGTGATGATCACTAGAAGTGAATGTTGATAATTGATGATCACATCAATTATCAACATCAATTATTATCAACACTGATGTGTTAATCGTGATTGTTTCTTTAACACAAATATAATTTTACAGCCTCAATAGTTCAATGGTAACAGGGTTGGACTGAAATCCGCAATATACCTGGTTCAAAACTCGAGGCATTTAATTTAAGCTTAATAGGAGGGGAAACGGGAATATCCATTCTTCTATACAAATATATAAAGCTGAAGAGTTTGTTTTTCGCTTGCTTGAAAGCGCTAATCTCAGGAAATGCAGGTCTGATGATCATGATGAATTATGTCAGTGTTAGTCAGCCCATTTATCAAGGAAGGCTATCATCACGCTAAATTGAATCTATTTTTTTTACTTAAGTTTACACAGACGAAGTCGGAGGCACAGCTAGTTAGACTACCTAAAAAGTATTGTCAATATCATAAAAAAAAACTATATTTAGTATTCACATTACTGCGTCACAAAATAAGGTAGTGCTCTTCACAAAGCGTTCATGTTATGCTATGTTTACAGTCCTTAACACAAGAATCTATAGGTTTATATGCTTCCCATAAACCTGGATGTAAGTTTATCCTATACACCTGGATACATAAATAAAATGGTAAGAAAAGAAAAAAAGAGCGTGGCAAGACACTCTTACATACATATGTATGTATATAGAAGGGTTTCATATCTGATACGCGATGTAAGTATTTGTGAAATAACTCCAAAAGTTATCGTCGGATTTCGCTTAAAATAATTTTCCTAGTAAGTTTCTAATATATCCTATCTACATGAAAAATTTCAAGTCTCTACATCTAATAATTTGGAAATCCTAGGGAGAGGGACCACCTTGCGGGCGGACGGACGAACGGAAACCTAAAAAACGGAATCATAGGTGTATTTCTTTACGGTATATAAGTTCCTTTAATCGAATTAACAGTTATTATTATATTCAAATATATATTTGAGAATTCAAAAAATATTCAATAAACAAGTTCCTAGTGATTTCGCGAGCGGATTTAAAAAAACAATTGGAAGTACTCGCAGACGGGGGCAGATTGTACGAGCATATATCACGCATGGCCGGAGAGGCAAATTGTTCGCTAACCTGATTACAACTGCTAGTTCCACATTGTCTTTACCCCCTCATTCCCCCTCCTTTTATCTCCCCATATATTTTCTTTGAGTATGGTGGGGTTTGAACCGGGTACCTTGCGGATTTCAGTCCATACCTTATACCGTTGAGCTATTGAGGCTCTATATTATTTCCGGTTGTTCTTATTAGATTAATTTATAAGTTGTATTTTGGTAGTAATTGATTTATTATTATTAGAATATATTGGTACATTTCGTACAGGCACTATGTATGTATTAATTATTATAAATCAATGTCAAAGAGTATAATATCTACCCATAGATTATAACAGTTCTCATCTTGCAAACAGCGAATGTTTTCAGACATAACAAAGCCCGTAAAATATTTTACTAACAAATTGCTCTTCCAAATGGCCTTGTAGACACTGAATTACCTTATTATATAAACAAGTATTGCTGGTTTTAGACCTAGCTCACAAAATTACAGCCATGTGGAATGTGGATTCAACAACCACTGCGCCGATGGTCGTGTTCGTCAATGGTCTTATTGCAAAGAGTTTTTTTATAGATACCTTAGAAACTGTTGCTTGCAGAAGTGACAAGGCAATATTACTTGCGACCGTAAGTATTGTGACGAGATTTCTTAAACTGTAGTGGGTAACCACGACTTCCGGTAGTTTAAGCTTAGGCTTCACATCCGTGAGAAATGACAAGAGCATAAGGCATATAGGTGATTTCCACAAACGATGAAAGAGGTAGGGCCTCATTTACTTACTTATTTTTAATTAGGTAAGAAGTAGGTAGGTACCTAGTCCAAAAAAAGTTAGTCATGTTTCTAACCCCCCCACCCCCCGGTAGTATTTGCATAAACGTTGAAGCAGATATTTAGGTACTGGGAAATAATAAAACCATTTATTCAATTTTGCTTATAAGAATAAAACTATAAATCTCAGGAACTACTGGTCTGATTTGTAAGATTCTCTTTTAGATAGGTCATTTATGGAGGAAGGCTATATTACCTAAGTATTTAGGGTAGGGTATGATTGGCCATTTATACTTAAGTAGGTACTCATATTTTTGTGACGCAACCAATTTTGCTCCTCAGTCCAGGGGATGGATCTTCCTATTTATCTGTACAATAACTGGTCAGATCCCCAGCGGGTCAGCGACCCCGGACTACCCTAGCTGCTATTGTCACTCCCCCTATATTCCATTTCTTGAATAATAATCGATTACTAAAAATGCGCTTAAGGAGAAAATTTCATCTTGCCTGTTTGCTATTTGGCGTTATTAATCTTGGTAAACCATTCTATCTTGCACACAAACTGCAATGGGTAGATGATGGTGAACAAAATTCAAGTGTATACGGCGAATATGAAGAAATAATTACTCCACGATCTATAAATCTATCTTTAGTTTTGAAAGGGGACAGTTTTGGACCCGGAGAATGGAATTTTTTGACGGTATTTAATGGTCGAACTATTATTGAAACAAAATGGCATGACAGTCTTATACTCGATTTAGATACTTTATCAGTTGACTTAAAGCAGCCTTTTTACCAAAATTTAATAGCTGTCCAGCCTTTAATTTTTCTTGTTCGTCTCGTTGGCGGAAAAGGAAGTAAAGATCCAGATCCACTTCTTAATATTGATAATCGTGCTGGAGCAACAGTCGATTTATTTCCTCTTGCATTGGGCGAGGAACATGTTTTTGTGAAAGTTCCTATAGTAAATATGATTACTGGCTTGAACACAGACTGTGCTATCGAAGTGTCCGCATATTCTAATGGAGAATCCTACTATGGTAGAACTCCTCTTATGTTAACAATGATTTCTGGCCATTGTTTTCCAGTGGCTAAAGATGGAACGGTTTATATTAGTGCCTTAGGATTAAGCGACATTCAGGAACCTACGGCAAATTTTGGTATGTCTGTAAGTACTTCTGAAGCAAAAAAGATTGTCTGGGCATCTGCCAGTAACGGTGGCTTAGCAGTGAATACAGCATACAATATTCCCAATAAAGATGTGTTTATATCAGAAGATTTAGAGATCAAAGACACTGAAACGTGTACATCAGTATACTGGAATGCAATGACGCGTGTACTTGTAGATCCTAATAAATTACGATCTAAATTGAGTTCGCCTTTCCTCTTAGAAATTGCTGGTGTACCTAGATTGGGAAAAATTGACGTCAGGGGACGATATATGGCGTTCGTGGACGCAGGTGTGCTCTTGGAATCAGGACAATTTGGAGTAACTATTTGCACGAAACTTTTGTATTTTAATGAAGCTACTTTACCAGAAGGTACCAAACCTCTTCTAGAACTCCCTCCAACTAGTGCAAAAATTAGCGTTCGCGAATCCGATTTAGTAACAGATGAATATGGTCATGCTGCATACATTGTTCTAAGATTTGATTTATACGAACCTTTATGCGCTAAAGCAAAAATAGCATCACTTTTTGAAGTTATTGGTTTTCCTCCACCTGATGGTCCTACATCACCTATGAATGAATTATACGTAGTTCCTCCAGCAGATGATTTACCACTTGATGTACGACGCATTAGGAAAGAAGGTGGTGCTTTGGCTATACATAAAGAATTGAGTAGTTTTGGCTGTCGAGGTAAAGTACAGATGAATCAAAGTATTAAACGAACAGCAGCTAATCGTCTTCTGGCACGATTAAAGTCAATGATCAAACAATTTCCGCCAGAAGAATGTCTACAAATTGATTGGCAAGATACGATTACAGCGCAACATGCGGCCTGTAGACGTTCAACAACATATTCATTTGAACCACAAGCACCGCCTCTACGTTCTTCTTCTCGCATTGCAGCTGCTAGAAGTCGAATGGCTGGAGATACCAGAATAGCCGATATGCACGTTAAAAAAAACGTAATGGCAGCCCGACATCATCCAAGACCTTTACTTTCAAAAGCTCTTCGTTGTTTAGAAGAAGCAAATAATGTCGACGCACGTACTCATCTATTAGAAGCTTTGAGTTTACAAACTAGAAATCGATACTTATTATGGGCTTTTGGAGGATTGGAATATGATAAGCAAGGATCTTATGAAGTTGCGGCCGCAGCTTTTCGCATTGCAGTTAAAGGTGAAACCTCGGATGGCACTACGGGAGCAATTGGCTGGGCAGCTTTACATGCTTTACATCATTATAACAATAATATGTACGCAGCTTTTGTGGCCGCTAAAAAGATGCGAAAGTCATATGAGCTCCCACGAGAATGGAGAAAGTTTCTTCAACGCTGGATAGAAACAAGCGGTGAGGAGGAAATATTTTGGATTCCAGGCACTGTTAAATTCAATAATCCGATATTAATCGCTTCAGCGTTTTTTCTTTGTTTAAGGTGCTACAAATTTAGTGAAAGACTACTACAATGTGTAGAAGAAGGCTGTGCTGTTAAAGGTTCACGCTTTGGCCTAAAAAATACAATGACTGTTGATATATTTTATATTAGAGCGGCTTCACTTATATTACAACGTCAATTAGACAAAGCATTGAGTTTAACACATCAAGGAATAAAGAAGCACGGTCCTTCTGCTTTAATGTCTCAAATGCGGGCAATTTGTCTGACTTGTGCTAGAGGTTGGGACGGTGATTGTGAATCAGCGCTTCTAGAAACGGATCGCGCAGGTGCTGAACCATGTCCCTATTTACTTCTACGAGGTGCTATCGGTGGGCTTAAAAGTGATCCAAGGGCCGCTTTACAAAGAGCTGCGCGAGCTCATAAAATTGCTCCATCAGCTCATTCAGCTTTAGTTATAAGTCGTGTATATGCAAAACTGAGAGAAGAGAGTCTAGCTGAGCGTTGGGCAGCTGCAGCTGTGAAGACCGAACCGTTGCTTGCAGACGGATGGGCTATGTTAGCTATATTGGCGGTCTATGGTCGTAATATTAATAAAGCTCGAACGATGTTACGTACAGCGAAAGAAGCTGGTCCAGTTAGTTCAGACATCAAAGAAGAATTAAGGAAACTTATGAAAATCGTACCCGTCGAATCATTACCTGATTCATTGGTAAAAGATTTGTGTCTGTGTGAATATTATTGAAGTCGAAGTCAATTTAGTACTTCTTTTAAAGAAACACTGATACTTCGAAGCAATTAAAGTATTTATAATGTACTTCATTGCAATTGATGGAGAGGTACTGCAGCGGTTAGAATGTTAATTGGTTAAACGTCTTCAATTAGCCTTTCATCTTAATAAATGGTCTCATTTCGTGGTCTTTATTTTGAATCATGTTTTAACAAAGCAATACTACGTTAAATAGTAAAAGTTGTGATTAGCAATGAAAGATACTATATTTCATCTTCCGTGTAAGCATATGCGATTCACTAATTGCTATACGCATAGTAATTAATAATAATAATAATTCAATAAATTTCAAAAAGTTTGTCTTTACATATAGAGAGTCTTTATATATAAGAGAAAGTTTGTATGTATAGTCATATGCAATAAGAAACAAAATAATTACGCTGTTACTAAGAGACGCTTCAATTTTAATTATATGTAAAGATTACAACTTTTTGAATCTTTGTATCTCACAAACGGTGCTCTGTGACAAAAATATATTGATAATTTTTTTGTAGATAATTATGTGATCTACAATTCTTATCTCAACGACTTTGTGATAAAACTTACAGTTCGGCTAAAAATAGCAAAAACTAAATTTTGTTACCTTTGACCTTAAAGATTTTTTTTTTCTAGAGCTCGGATCCATAAGGACTTTTTAGGTTCATTTATACTAACGTTTTAGTCAATCCTATCAATTTTGAGCTGTATGCGAATTTATGCAGAAATAAATAATAGTATTTTACTTCTATCGAACTTTCTATTAACTTCAGCACACATTAAGAGTAGAGTGCTGCGGTCTATTTACACCAATTCTCGCTCCAAAAGATTCCAATCTAAAGTCTAAAAGACTTAAAACTGTATGCTAGGTAAACAATAACGAATATCGAATGTCGCAGAGTCAAAGTTTTCGTCGTGTACGGCATGAAATACATGAAGTAACAATTATTATAAAATAAAATAAGGTATTTATAAAGGGACTCTTTAAATCAAAGAGTACTTTACAATCACATTCAGATCTAAATATCATTATATACCATTAAAACCATATTAAAACTTATTATTTCATGGATGTTTCTTGGAATGGAGTTGCCGTCAAATTATGCTACTTTTTCAAATGATTCTTTTAATGTACTGGGGTCGTTAGAGAGAGAGCTATATATTTATTTTTATTGCAAGTAATGGTAGTATCACATGAAGATCAAATGTGTGATAATAGAAAGTCTATCGTTCCAAATGTCAAGCTTAGAAAATGGAACAGTCTTTACAATTACGCATCGATTAGTTAGATGAAATGTACACGATTTACTATTTATTATGGAAAGCCAGATAGTTAGGTAATTTGTCGAAGCTCAGGAACAAGCACGAACGAAATTAGAAATGTCATTAGCTATTAATATATCTTAAAGCGAGTCCAACGTAGAATGCGAACTCCTGTCGTCTGAAAACTAGGTTACGTTACGCCATGCATAGTATATGCGGAACATATATTTTATCACAGCGATAAACTGATAAGGTGGTGCACATATCGATGCGGATAAAACACTCATTTTCTTAGAACCTTTATTCCACTACATAATGTTATTGTTGTAAAAATTCGCGAAGATAAACTTAAACAGCAGATAAAAGACTATTTGATTCCGTGCGTTGTCAAGTCGTTGCACCGTCAGTCGTGAGTTACGCGAGCGGAGCAACATACAAACACTCCCTGAGGTGGAACGGCCGCGGGCGCGCTTTGTTTTGGCTCGCAAACGAGATCTCTGACATGTGAACACGAAACACAATGGCTCTATCATCAAATTGCTGGAAATATCTTGTGCTGACCTTCAATATTTTGTTTGCTGTGAGTATTTTGTCTCATAAATTGCGTCCGGCTTTTTGTGATTCCCGTTACGCTGATTCAGCGTCTTTGCGTTGTCATAACAACTTGCAGTGAAACTTGCATATTGTAATAATATTATGTATGATGGATATTCGATAACAATTTATGTATGTTAGAACTTTTAAAATACTGTTACTAACATATATCAATTTTTCATTATTAAGTTTCAAATAGGAATTGTTAGGGTAATACTATTTATTTAAAGAAAGCGCTTTTCGCGATGTTTTTCCGAATATGTGGCGCTAGTTTAGTTAGCTTTGCTCAACTATGTCGTTTTAGTACACACTTTCTACACGATCCACTTGAAATAGTCGTATAATAAACAAGGAAATTACACTGTCTTTCCACAGATGTCAGCAGTTATACTTTTCGGAATCAGTGGATATCTTTTATACCGGCTTTTCATCTACCGACACTTCATTGGAGTCAATGTGGAATATCCAGTAATACTGCTTTTAATGATGGCTATCATTACATGTTCTATAGCCTGGATTGGTTGGAGAACGGCAAAATCTATGCATCAAATTCATGTCATAATGGTAAAATTGAATTTATGTCTAATATTTTGATCTAATTTAGTGACAAATAATTATATTATAACAATTTTTGAAACTAAAGTTTTAAGTAGATTGTTTTTTTATATGTCATTTAGCGCCATCTAGGTAAAACTTTTGGAACTTGATGGTAGCTTGGATTTGTTTGAGGTGCCGCTGTGGGCCTAACATGAAAATTTTTATCCTAAGTAAAGTCAACTCGTAGACCTACTTCGGTTCGAAGAGCTCATGCTAGGCCCTCTGAGCGCATGACGTCCCTCTTTTCAATCAAATTGTCTTTGCTAGCTTACGTTCTAATTACACGTACAGTTTTTATAAAATTATTCAATGTACTACAATTTATTTCACACTAATAACAAAATCCTTCTATTTGGTAATGTGTCAAAATTTAGTTTTTATTTCAGCTCATACCGATCAATCTCTTCTGTTTTGCCGTCAAATAACGTGACATTGGCGAAATAAATTGTGCCTAGTTGGCATAAATAACAGCCATAAACCAAGAATTGAATTGAATTACACGTACAGTTGTTTATTTGGCAAGACGTTACGTCATACAAGACGCCATGATTGTCTGGGCGTTTTGGCGTTAAAGTTTATGTTGATTTATAAAAACGCCAAAGTTACCAGTGGAAGGTGTCTATCGTTGAAATATTTAGGGTTAGTTATTTGAAAGGCATAATATCAACTAGTTTTTGAAAAATAGTCAACTAGCCTATTACAGACAGGCTCAAAGTACCTAACAATAAAACTAAACCTAATATTAAATGTAAAATGAACGACAACATTATAACATACGTGAACCAGACCACATTCTGGTACTGATTTATCACAATGTCTACAGCTACAAACCTTATAAACTTAAAACTTGGCACATACCACTTGGCACTATAATTTATCTTTTAAAACAATTTTTCACAACGATGTATGAAATATGAGGATGGTAGTTATATAAGTGTTTTTAAATTAAAAAAAAAAAAACTGTTTAGAAATTATTGCAATTATTGTTATACGAAGAAACATTTTTCCGAGATTTTAAATGAGATTGCCGTTTCATTAAATTTGTAAATGGGTAATCTTTCCTAAAGTTTGCATTTCTGATAGTAATGAATTTGGGGTGTACAATATTAAGAGATCTAATTACCAAATTTTGTTACAGCTGGAGTCAGATTGTAAAAGTTACGTGGAGTCAGGGACACAAAAGACACAAACAGAATCCAAAGGCACTAAGACAGATAGAGAAAAACCTTTTCTAAACGGTAAGTGTTCCCTAGCATATATGCGTAAGAAGCACAAGTAATAACATTATTTAGAGGTAGATTACATTTTATTAGAGGTAGCGCCATGCTTGTAGCCAAATTGGGCCGGCGCGTCCGGGTACCAGTACCTCTTTCTCACATGAGATCAGCGCCATCTAGTTTGCTTTGGTGTAACCTTTTTCCACTTGACATCATTGCCATCTTGCTATGTAGCTGCCGCTACAAAAGGAAGATCCACCCGGTGGGAGTAAAAGCTTTAAATGAACATATAGTACGCAAATATAAAGAATTGAGGCCGAATTTCGATCTTTATTATAATGTAATAGACAAAACATAATTAACTTTAAAACTGAAGCATAGAAAGGTCTAGACTCTACTCATGTACATAGAGTATATAACTCACAAGTTTCTACTTAGCATTATGTTTATAGAAGATCCGTCCGTCTGCTGCGGTCTAGGGGTTTACCGCAACCGCATTGCAATTATCTGCTATTGTTAGTTTCCTCTATTTATTCATATTTATAACAACCGGGGTTGTGGGTTCGATTCCCGCTTCGAGTCTGGGTGTATTATCTTTATGTATACGTTTATATATTTGTACAAAAAATATATATATTTGTTACCTACCTTACACAGGCATTAAGTCACCTACCTTAGAAAGAGACGTCCGTATGTCATATAGCCATACATTTATTATTACACACATTTATTATTATATTACTTAAATCTATTAAATTTTCTGAGAATATAAAAAATAACAAAAACTACAAGTTTTTGTCATAGAGAACTTAGGGTTGTAAGTAGTTTTCAATCTCAAAATATCATAAAATAAAAATTAAAAAAAGTTCCGAAAAAAATTAAACTTAAGATATTAAAATCGCTATTTAAAAATAGGGGCTAATGAAACAAGGGTTAAAATTTTTGTTGGGAAAGACGGAATTTTCCGTCGAGAACACGGGTTGTATTCACTCATCAATACCAAATGATAACCGAATTTGCCAATAAAATGAAAAACAATATTAGGGAGTGAGTCCACGTTTATGGGCGCATTCCGATTCTCAGACTTAACAAATAAGCACAAAAATTTTCATAAGAATCGGTCAAGCCGTTTCGAAAGAGTGGCAACAAACACTGTGACGCGAGAATTTAAAAATTTTCGAAATGATCGAGTGGAGTTAAGTAGTTTTGCTGGGTGTTATTAATTCATATTTGACGTCATCAATGTTGTTATAGCTATATGTATAATAAAAACGCTTTGAAACTCACGCGTGTGTTATATCGAGATTGCCCGACTAGTTTCGAACCCATCTTTTATAACACTTTTCCTAAGTATTTTTTACCTGGCAAAATGCATGATGTTTTTCAAATTATTTCCATCATGTGAAACTGAATCCTTTTATATACTTTTCACACAAATCATTGTAGATGTCGCTAGGATCGCTCAATACAAAAAAGGCTGAATGTGACAAAACACAAATGGTTATGCGAATACTTTTTGTCATATTTGTTATGTTAATTTTATAAGTTTTCGCGTGTTTACAATGCTTGTTTTGGTTTACTTCGTGTTTTTGCGGTTGTTTTGTTTGTTTTTCGTGTGGTTTTGGCTACGCTATAGTTCATTGGTAAAAACATGAGGTACCTTCGATATTTAAGTCTTTTATATATATTGTAGTATCCACTGATACTACGTTAATATTATTTAATATTCATTATAACTCACCAAATCTATGTATGCACGCGTCGTATTCACACTGATCACAATGTACTTAGATAGTTGTTACCAAGTCAACGGTCATGACACCACTGCCTCGTTCACCCGATTGTCTCTGTCATTATACTCTTATGAACAACTACCCACCTTTATGTATGCACTACATATATGATTCTACTGTGACTGAACTTCTCCTAAACGGCTGGACCGATTTGCACAATATTTTTTGTATGCATTTGGGTGGGGCCCTGGATGGTTTAGATTCACAAATCAGCCCGGTAGATAGCGCTGCAGTCGGAACAACGTCTGTCGGGTCCACTAGTATGTATTCTAAGTATGTATAATATTCCCGTATCTCTTGCAACTAAATAAAAAATGCTTCTAGGTGGTGGGTGGGTAGAATTAAAATTTTATCTTTGCGTGCCGACAGAATTAAAAACTTGAACGTACTGTGCCAGAGGTGTCGGTACGGTAACGGTGTTGCGAGTTCAATTTTTCCCGATCCTAAAAATGCCCAACTTCATCCTTTAAGAAGTTTTCAATTCAAAAATTAAATTGATACTCTTTGGGCGGTTTAAAGATATTGTGAGTTACAATGAGATACTTTACTTTTTATATATTTGTATAGATTCAAACATATCGTACGCTTAATCATAAACTGACCGGTTAAATTTTAGGGCTAAAGTAAGTTAATGATACAGGCAGCTTCGTTTCAACGTCTTCTATCGGCCAAAAAATTATTTCGATATCTCTATCCAATACTGAGATACAGCTATTTTTGTCTTTTTAACAAAAAGTTATTTTAGTTCAAAAGACAAACAAATAATAAAATAACATTTCAATATCATTAATCAGTGTTCATTAACTACTATTAAAATATATAATTGATTACTATTATGACTTTTTTATCGAATTATATACGGCATATGATGTTTTTTGTGTTTCCCCCACGACCCGTCTTTTTATGGCCCGCGATGGTTTTTTAAATAACAATATAATTCTGATAAATAGATAATATTTACACTATACGAATACAAAGTTATGATATCCTAAAATTTAAATAAAACAACATATGGGTATGTACAAAATTAAGCTTTGTTAATAGGCAACTTTAAAAAAAAATTTTACATGTGCGGCCCGCCTACAGTATTATTTTTAACGATTTGCCCGCGTACATCTAACTTTTTTCTATGTGTTGCCGAACTCTGAGCTAAAGTATAACCAATTAATTTACTTATGAGTTAATGTTGTTTATCTATAAGAAGTCACTTCGAATTAAAAAAAAATGTACTTAAAATTCTACCCTATACGTCCTCCCCTTAACGTCTCTGTCTCTTTCAAATTATATATTCCACACTAAATCCAATTAACAGATCAAAGCAAGATATCTAAAGTAGAATTTTACAAGCTCTTTTGGATCGCCAGTTATACTACCACTACATGTATACTCTTTTACTGCTACTCTAGTAAAAGATTTATTCTGACACGTTTTCTCAAGTAGGCTTATAACGCAATAAAGAATTTGTTCCCAAAATTAGGTGTCCTAAGAAAAGTATGTATTCGGCGATATACAATTCAGCGCCATCTCTTAGACTGTACTGTTTTACAACACAGAAATGTAGGTAGCGTTAAATCAACAACTCGATATAATTTTCCGTGACACTATTGTGGCCCGCGTGTTACAGTATTTTAACACGCTGTTACATGAAACCACTCCACTACAAAACACTATATGTAAATATGTGGGAATTCAAAATCAATAGTGTAATTTTAAATATATTTACATAAGTTTTTACACTATTTGTGTAACTTTGTGGTGACTAGTCAAAGGTAGTCAGTAAAAAATTAACTTTTTAAATGACCAGTCACCACCTAGGCAAGTATACAATTGTCCGACAAAAATTTCGCAGATAGCCAGCCTTTTGAAATTATTACGGTTTTTCTAACTATACTTACGAATCAGTGATATATATACACGTGTAAAATAATTCACTAATACATAAACGAAAGGCTAAGGGCGTGTCAAGACACTTATAAAGAAGGGTTCCGTATCTGATAATCGATAAAGGTATTAGTGAAATAACTTCAAAAGTTGTCCAACTTTGCTCAGAGTTATTAGTACATAAGTATACACTATCAGCATGGAAATTTTATGTCTCTATACCTAATAATTGGAATTGGAAATTCAAGGGTGGGGGAGGCTAGGGAGTTGTTACAAGACTAACTTAATCTACGAACTAATTCTATACCTTGACATTTGATATCTTACGACTAAAGCGTTCCGGCGGAAAGGAAGGGTTCCTTACGATAATATAACTAGTGCACTATAAAATTCTGAGTAGAATTTACTTATTAGACTATTATGATCCTACTTCAAGATTTTTTTAGGGAAAAAACTAGTACAAGGCGCTGTTATATTTTATTAGTTGCTTTTGAGATACATCATCTTTTTTTTTCTGAAAAGCCCCGGCTTTTTGCGACCCGGTTCTTAAGCTATTCTTATTTTTGTAAGGCAGTTGTGACTTATGTCTGTGTGATACCGAGTCGAAAAAAAACACTCTTTTCACATTTTAAACAGTAAACAATTGGAAAAGCAACTCTGCCTTTATAACTAGTTGCTTTTAAAGTCTTATCAGGGGTTGTCTTCTTATTCATAAACGCTGTTTGTCATGTAGTTCACAGAGGAGATTGAGATACAGAGAAGAAGTGAGATTGAGTATGTGTGAGTGAACGAAAGAGTGAGGAAGAGTATGCAGTCAGAGAGGGAGTGAGAGTGATTTACTCATAGTGTGAGTGAGCGAGCGCAAGAAAGTGAGATAGAGACTGAGAGTGAGATTGACTAAGAGTGAGATAGAGACTGAGAGTGAGTTAGAGCCTAAGAGTGATTATACGTTACCAGCAATGACCAGCAGCATCTTCCTGCGAGCACCGAAAGCCGTCACTCCGATCTCGATGAGGTCCGCATCGCTGAGCGACATGAACGTCGACATATCCAACTCGTGTTTTTGAAACAAATCTGAAAATTACATAATTTAATAATTAATTATTATATATGTTATTGAGCAAAGAGACTCTATATCATAACGGTGTCAGTGGAGGTTTTTTCATATTAACGTCACGTTTTCAAAATATATACCACTTCACCTGAAATTTGATGCGAATGTAGAGTTGTGCAGGATTGCTTAAAATATTATAACAGGCGTTAAAAATATAGTTATTTGGAAAGTTGGAAATCACGATTACCTGTTACCTGTAACATTGTCGGTCTAGTTTCGAGATTGTATCAAAATCGAGATCTGGATCGAGATTTTAGCCGCGACCGGATTTTTTTAAATACATTAAAATGGAAAGACGTAAGAGTCTGAGGACACGAGGAACTGCAAAGTTTTCAATGCTGATTTCGAGATAATTCAAATGTGGCGGGGCGGGGGTCCGCGAGAGGGGGGATCACCACGTATTATTAATACATGTTATTTTGTATCACGAAATACTAAAATATCTATTGGTAAATGTGTGTGCTTGGCGCAGTTGGCAGAGACCCTGCCTTCCACTCCGGGGTCGTGGGTGCGATTCCCGCCTCGAGTCTGGGTGTATTATCCATATGTATGTAATTATATATTTCTAAAAAAAAGAAAATATTTGTGTATAATAGGCGTCTGTTACCTATAACACAGGTATTAAGTTGTCTATCTTAGGAACAGACGTCCGTGTGTCATATAGTCCAGTATATATTTATTTAGTATATATATGAATCAGAAATCATTCAAATTATATATTTATCTGATAAAGGAATATACATAAAGCTTAAAAATCGTATTTAATTTTATATTGCGATCGAGATTAACAGGGATTATTAAACAAAGGAAACTACAAAATACAACAATCCGCCATGATAGCTTTAACACCCAGTTGAGCGTAGGACATCACGTATATTGTCAGTGCGTTCTAATAGACGATCGCAACGTTTTAAAATGCTCTTTCAGGTATTCGACATTTGACAAATGCTATCGTTACAGTTGCGGCGAAAAAGTAGATATGACGTTTAGCGGAACGCACATATAGTTTAAGTGACGTCATGACAACTTAGAGTGTTTCGGAGGGAATATTAATCCTTAAATTTAAAAGGTTTCTTTGTTATAAAAACGCTAGTTTCTGCAGAAATATTGTATTTTATGGCAATAGTAGATATTAAAGAGCACTCATCATCATCCACAGCCCTCTTCCTCCCACTGCTGGGCAAAGGCCTTTCCCCGGCCGTACCACTCGTTACGGTCTTGAGCCAATCTGGACCAGGTTCGACCCGCGACAGATATTATGTTGTCGACCCATCTGGTCGACTAATAGGAGCACTATGAACCTATTTTTAAAAATTTGTCATCATGCCTGTTGTTACTCGTTCAGTCGCAATGGCGGCACCAATGGAGTATCTTTAGAACAGTGCTGCCATAATTGAGAATTGTATCAGCAAAAGCTATTTGTACTGGTTATAGCGGTAATGATATTGAACTAATGGGTACCTATAAAAGCAATATGTCAAATATATCACTGATTATTCACCCTTCTCAACCCTAAACACCGTTATTCTGCAAGAAATACGATTAGCTGACAAGCTACAAAGTCTGGACGCGATTCCCATAAGTCTTGAATTCCAAGTAAACGAAACACTATAAAGTAAAAGTAAATTAACAGATTGTGTTACAAAAAATAAATTTGACAATAGCTGCTAGGATAGACCAGGGTCGCGTACCCGTGGTGGATCTGACCAGTTATCGGACAGACAAAAGGAAGATCCACCCTCTGCATACAAAATTATCAGTTAAAGTTCAAGTAAAATTATAATTGACTGGTTGCCATCGATTATAAATCCTTAGGGTTCATCCATAACTTACGTCACACCAATTTTACGATTGTTGGAACCCCCCTCCCAGTCCTTGTCAAACTTTAAAAACTCCCTCCCACTTGCTGTGACGTCACATACTTTAAAAATAATTTAAAGAAAAAATGGCAAATTCAATTTTTTTTATTAAATAACTTTTTTTACGACAATAATTTAAATTTTCATATGTGACGTCACAAGGCTCTTGATCCCCGTACCCCTTGTCAGAAAATGCCACATTTTAGTGACCGCTCCCCCCTAACGTGTGACGTAATTTAGGGGTGACCCCCTTAGTTCTTATTTGTTCAGAACTATAATCAATAGCGATTACTACAAGCACAATTGTATATAACAAGTTAAAATCATTATAATAATATTGCCAAAGAGCCATGCCAATTAAGTGGCAGCAATGTTAAAGAGATGTGTTGCATCAATTTTGGCACCATGACCCCAAATATTTTAGTCACAACGCTGTAGACCACACGCGTGAGACATTTTTGTACATGTGACAAGAACGATGTGACCTAGAAACCTTCAAGAATATAGCATAGGTCGCAAGTTTCGCAAAAAAGATGCGTTGCCAACGCCTCTTTTTAATGTAACAGCACATCCAGTAAATTTGCAGATCACTTACTGGACTTTGCTCTCCTTTAATTAAGGTCCCTACGGATACGCCGACTGGCAAGAAGTTCCATGTTTTTCGAGGCAAGAAATTCCTAGCGATTGGCATGGATGCAGATTTTCGGACATCAAGGTATTCAGTTGCTGTTTCCTTAGAATACTCATCCTAAGATAACTATTGCATTATATTGGCATTTTTTTGATGGGAAAAAAGTGAATTATGAATAACACTTGTCTTTTTCACCGAACACTTTCCATTAGCTATATTTGTACTGTATATAATTATATATGTGTACTTTTTGGGTGACTTAAAATCATGGAACTCGCGTCATCTTTACTGAACGCTTGAATTTGACATCACCGTTCTCGTCACCTTTGACCATTCGTATTTACTTAAAAGAATATTAGGAATACTTTTTAGGTATGTCTAATATTCCCTTTTCCCCTCCTATTAAGCTTAAATTAAAAGGACACCCTGAATAAGCTTAGATGATGCTTCGGTTTAAGGATAAAAGCAGACTTGCAATAATAGATAATCCGAACATAATAGTATTGTAGCAAGGTTGTACAAGGTTACATTGGAAGCCTCTTATGTGCCAGGCATTATATTTTTACCGACTTTTCAAAATGAGAGGTTCTTGTTCGCTCGAATAAATATTTTTTTTTTATAAAACGGGCAAGCGGTTTACCTGAGTGACTACCAACGCCAACGGGCAACTGTAACACCACAGGGCTCGCAAATGCGTTGCCGGCCTCGGGGAAGTGAGTATGATCTTCTCTTGAAGGTCCCTTAGTCGTATTGGCTCGGATACAACGAAGCTTGTAACTGATTCCACAGAGAAATTGTGCCAGATAAGAAGTTTCTAGAGAGTTGCACGGTTGTGAACCTTTTTTTTAGTACAAGGAGCTAACGAGCAGGCCGTTCATCTAGTTGACTACCGACGCCTATGGACACTGCGGCTTACAGATGCGTTGCCAGACTATAAAGAGGGGTGCAGGCCACCGGGAACTCTCACAAACCGAACGAAACGTGATAACAATTCCATCACTTAACGCGACAATATTGCCACTTCACTCCGATATTATATAAGAAGGATATACTAGTACCCGGACGCGCCAGCCTAGTTCGGCTGCAGACCGAATGGTTTGCGAGCGTAGCGTTACCTCTATTATAGGAAAATTCCTCTGAACACTCCTCATGATATATATATGCGGTAAGACGTGCAGAGTGAACCCACATCTCTCCACACTTTGTGTATAATGATCATGAAAAATTAAATTGGTCCGCGTGATTTGAAATTGCGTCGGTATTTTGAAGGTTTTTCTATTATCTATCTGGGGTACTGTTAATACGATTTTGAGACGTTCCTATGCTCTTTTCTTTTAAGAGTATTAATTTTCGCCCAGTCACAGTCGCGGCTAAAAGATAGTACGGTATCTATATAAACAAGTATAGATGGATACAGAAGGCGGATCCAATTAAAACCGCCATGTTTATTTCACGGTTTACGAGCGGCCGTCCGTTCGTTTGAGGGAGATGCCGTTTTACCGACATCAAAGTTGGAAAATAAACAGTTTGACCGACACTGCAGTAACAATTAAGCTGAATTGATGCAACCGCGGGTCGTTGACCTGCGCGGCTATTCCTGCTACTGATCATAGATTAGATAATTTGAGAGATAGACATCTCTGTATCCCCTAGTATTGTATATGCCAACACCACCCTGGTTGTATATAAAACTTGATTGTGCAAGAAATTGTCTTTGAGCGAATTTAGTTTTTATTGATGAACGATTGCCCTCTGACGTCATCCTCGGTACTCCCACGATCTCTACAATATTACGAGTACTATCACAAAGTGACATTAATCGGGTCCCCTTGTGTTACATGCCTTCCAAAACACGGAGGAGGTCGGATATCAAATATAAACCAGTGCTAGAAACCCATCTATCATCAGGTCGCGGTAAAACTGCTTAACCTAGCGATCGGCTCAAATGCCCTCCACTAATTAGGCTACGACCTCCTCAACTTCATCATGCTCATATTGTATAGACTAAATGTCTTTATGTCTATTCCATTAAATGTTATAATGTATATAAGATGTAAAAGTAGTTAAAATCGCGTAATCACATTTAACTGAGCTAGTTAAATTCTCGGATGTAAATCTAATTAAAGTTGTTCGTGCTTGCTGTTTGTTCGGTTACTTAATACGAAACGAATTAACTTAATTGCTTGGCATCTCATTTAGAATGTCGCTAGAAGCACTACAGGTCAACAGTAGGTAGCATTCAACCTCTATAGTTCATCCGTAGGTAGCACTAAACTTCTATAACTCATCAGTAGATAGCATTAAACCTATATAGTTCATCAGTAGATAGCACTAAACCTCTATAACTCATCAGTAGATAGCACTAAACCACTATAGCTCAACAGTAGGTAGCACTAAACCTCTACAGCTCAACAGTAGGTAGCACTAAATCTCCATAGTTCATCAGTAGGTAGCACTAAACCTCTATAACTCATCATTAGGCAGCATTAAATCTCTATAGCTCAACAGTAGGTAGCACTAAACGACTATAGCTAATCAGTAGGGAGCACTAAACCTCTCTAACTCAACGGTTGAAGGTCGGAACTGCAACTCAGCATTATTAGACAGGCTACAAAGTAATACCCAATATTGTTTTATTCAAAAATTTAAAAAACAGTAGTTTAGAGATGGGTGTATAAAGTGGGTAATTCGTTAATATCTCTCTCTCTCTCTCTCGATTCCTCAATGCTGAGGGTCGTGGCTCCTGTCTGATAACTTTTTCTTAAGATGTTACGCCAATTATATTATGTTAATATCTGTTGGGGATCGGTGCCGTAACTGAGTTATATTAACGGAGCAATAAAGAACCGACCTTTTCTTATCTTCACGGACTGTATTTACAAGCACAATATAACATCTGGATCAGGTAGCGTCGTATGATAACGTGCCGTTGTGAGAAAGAGGTACTGGTACCCGGACGCGCCGGCCCAATTCGGCTACAAGCATGGCGCTACCTCTAATTAAGAACCTAACCCTTTTATGATTTTGTGTTTTAACCCCTAAAAAGATCCCCCTTCGTCGTATCTTGTCGATTTCAGAACACTTCCCTGGTCGCAGCAGCCAGCATCGAAATACTAGGAGTCAGCATATCAAACGACGTTCTGTTCCGCGGTCACTTGTAAGAGAAGGCTTAGTTAGCCTCTAAGAAGCTGGGCGTCTTTAACCGTGTGAAGCAGTAATTCACGCCCGTCACTTGCAACTGTATAAAGCGCAAGTTCCGCCTCAGAAGGAGTACTGTTAGCGATGAGCATCGGTAGATACTTAAGTGAATGCTGTCTGCTCGTTTGTCCCTTGTTACATATAAAAAAGGCACCTACCCACCACTACACCATCATTAGTACCAGCTCTTTCCATTGGACCACATTTTTCTAGAACATTCTCGCCTCATATATCTCTGAGGAAATTGTTGCCAGCTCAAGTATTACCGAACCAATACGATTTAAGGACCTTCAATATAATGTACTCATTTTCCAAATACCCGCAATGCATTTTCGAGCCCTCTGGAAGTTCTGGTAGTTGAGGCTTAATAGCTCGACGGTAAAAGGGAAAGGCTCAGATCCACGACGCCACTGAGGTAATATCGCATTCAATCCTAACACAAGCTTTAAATTTAAGCTTAATGAAACGGGATACTGCAATAATAGATATTAGCATCATGATTAGCCCTTAATCGCTCATTGCGGGTATAGGCCTGCCTTCTTTTATAATTATTTTAGTTTTAGACATACCTACTTCCACGGCATTGCTAATATTCTTATTTTTTTAAGAAAAATAGTTTTTGTAGTAGTCTGGATACCAATGTAGGAAGCCTACTCGTAAATTAAGTAGTAGACTTCGGCGCTGAAGAAATGAGTCAACTATCTGTAATGAAACTTCTCAGACCGTAGTGTCATTTAACACCAAGCGTAATGTTGGTTAACCGTTAATAATTTTACAATAAAGAAAAATCTTGCTCCAGAGTTTCTGAATCGATATAACTTATAGGCTGTTAAGAAAAGAGCTTAACGTGACACGCCTGTGATAATGCGTCCATAGATATCGGTAGTCAGGTAAACCATCTGACCGTTACACATTAAAAGTCGAAACGGAAACTAAATTCATGTTTCAAGTCAAAATGTTTGGCACACTTACAAAAATTTGCCTTAAACCCGGTCGCAGCCAGAGCAACTTAACTTAGCGATCAACTCAAATGCCGACCACTGATTAGGCCACGACCTCCTCACGATGTTAAGTAGTTCTTACCGCAGCCGGGTGAAAGATGAGTGATCAAAATCTAACACTGGTTGGATGGGGTCCGCACTTGAAATGCACTTAAACCCAGCTGGATCTTTTGTACTGGCCCCATCCCTTGTTCCCGCAGCTACAGGGTTCAAAAATCTAGACGAGTAGTTCCAGGATCACCTACAACCTGAAGGAACGGTAGTGTTCCGACCGTAAGCCATGCCGAAGAGATTCACTCTCATTTTAACCAGCCCATCGCTCTTGCACAACAAATACCCCATCGTTTCTGTTTCTTCATAGCTAACCCTGCGTATTGCAATGTCTCTGAATGCCATTCCAAAAATAGTTGCCCTCATTCCTTAGCGACCCGTAAAATTGCCACCACGTATCTTAACTTTTTCCTACTGAAGCCTATAATTCGCTTGCAGAAACTAGTCCTTAAGTTGTTTAGAAACAGCTTTGAATTTCTGAGCCCCCTTGTTGCCCTCCACTCGGCCAGAGCCAGGTTCTTAGCGTGGTTCTGTAGCGTCACTGCCACAACACAAGCTACCGGCACGCCCGGCTCTTGCCCTATCATACCAAGTTCAAGAACGCTTTGCAGCTCATCCGCCCGCTCATCAGTTAAGTGAGTATCGACACCCATGGATAATCACCTTGATCTTTTCTTCAAGATTAATCTGTGGACTTTAGAAGGTCAAGGTGGAGAGGGTGAAATTTTAAATTCTGTTGAGATGACCTGACGTGCAATATAGATACCGGTACGGAAAGAAAAACACAAAATGGGACAAAATTATTTACTCACAACAATTGATAATTGACTCAAACTAATATGTTACTTAAAACAGCTCGTAGGCTTTTAAATTCAAAATATGAATATTCAAATGATAATGAATTTAAACTAAAATGGAAAAGGTTAAATCAAAGAGAGCACTTAGTTTTCAATTTGCCAGCGAAGATTATAAATGGCGCAGATATTAAAAGTAGAATATCTTTTAAAATTTCAATCGCTCTGAATAAATGACAGAGTTATTAAACTTATCTATTCAATACTTGAGCCATTCGAGAATCGCTAAGTCGGAATTTATGCCATTTCCATTCAAGCCTATCTCAATCTTCTACCCAGCGATATCTCAATCTAGTAGCAGGGTCTGCTTAGATTGCAAAAGATGTGGCTGTGAGGCGAATCAAAGTGACCGCATACCGTCTGACGTCTTCCTCGGAATCCCCGCATCTCTACAATCTCCATTTGTGGACTTTAGTGGAGATTGTAGAGATGCGCTCTACAATCTCCACAAAAACCAGGATCCACCCTCTTCGTCACAGCTGGGCGCCACAGGTACACCTATTACACTCAACTGTGACGCCACGACCATAGGCTCATTTTGGCCTACTTCCTCTTATATACATAGTTTACGTCCCGTCGTTCGCCACTATTGTAGTGGAAGAGGGCGGTTTGCAGCCCGGCGCCTCCGGTTCTGGGTGGACCGGGTTCTCAGGCTCTCGCTGCGCTGCTTCTTCCTGTAAGATAACTTTCTCACAGAAATAGTTCTTTGTCCGCCATCTCTCGTCGCTATCAAGCATAGCCCCCACCAGGCAACTCTACAATCTCACTACTAATATCACTCAGTGACATTAATCAAGATCGACTGTTTTACTTGCCATCTGAAACACGGAAGTCTGATGTTTGAAAAACAGCGTCAAAGTTGGTCACCCATCTATCACCCGGCCGCAGTAAGAACAACTTAACCTATCAATCGACTCAGATGCCGGCTACTGATTTAGCTACAACCTATCTCTCTATACGGCTTTCTCTATAAATTGTCCATGTAGTCAATCATCTTTAAGTTGATTTACATCAGATGACCGAATGCACATTCTACCCCAACTCTATTAAATTCTTTTAGTTTAAACAAACGTAGAGCATTATTTCCTTGTTGTGTCTACGTTCATAAGGATTCCAATTCTTATTCTATTTTCTTGCTCGTTGATATTTTGGTGTTAAACGCTTAGAAGGAGTTTTCGTTTACACTAAAATACCGCACAAGAACGCTCTTGTTCCAGGTCTAGCTCTATGTTCGTTTGGTCTAAGCCCACCTTTATTATTCACCTATGCAAGAGAAACGAGCGAGCCATGGTCTTTCATTTTATCCCTAGTCTGGGGTCGGCTAGTAATGCGACACGCGAAGAATGAATGGAAAAATTTGAGGCGATGCAGATGGAAAAAAGTTAAAACTTTTAAATGTTTAGAGACAGCTTAAAGTTTAAACGTACCCAAATGCTAAATTACATAACAAATTTATATCAACTATATCAACATAAATATTAGTGTTCGGATATGAATTGAAACGTTGACGACTAATATGATATGATAAAAGAAAGCAAATAAATAATTGTATATATAACAAAAATGATAAAACGATGATGCAGACACCTTCAACAATTTCAGAAATTTTTTCCATGACCATAAATTAATATTATATCACATTATCAAATGATATCGCATAATATGACGTTACGAAAATATTTACGAAGTGTTTAGTTCTAACCGGATTCGCTAGTTTTGAGTAAAAGATATGAATTTTATCGGAGTTACATAAATCAATATAAGCAAAAATAGCTTTTACTGCAGTGACGTATTCAATGTCATGGAAATTTTTATGAGTTCTTCCTATACATGTTCTCTTACAGGTAAAGGGTACCGACCAGCATAGGCATGACGACAAATTGATTAAATTTGAATAATAGGTTTATAATATTCTCAAATATTTACTATTGCCAAAAAATGCAACATTTCTTTTCAGCAGTTTAACGTTTTCACGGAAAAAAGAACATAAATTTAAGGACTAAAATTCTCTCCAAAACACTCGTAGTTGTCATGACGTCACATTATGGTAACAGTGAGTTCCAGTAAGTGGCTTAGGTAGGTTTAGAAAAAACGGACGTAGATATAAAGCTAGAACAAGAGCTTCGTCGAATTTTTAGTGTAAACGAAGGGTCGTTCTCAGCGTTTATACCAAAATATGAGCTAATAACTTTAATAAGAATTAGTAACTTTGTGAACGCAGAAAGAACAATAAAGGAATGTTCTAAGTCTGTTTAAACAAACAGAATTTCATAGAAGAGGGTTAGAATGAGCATTCGGTCGTCTGATATAAATCGGCCTTTAAATATACTTCAGTTATATGTGAAATGCTAAATATAGTTAAGTCATTTGCTTTACTACAAATTGATAGAAAATTTTGCGTCAAAATTTTTCGCCCCCTGACACTTACAAGAAGACACCTGTTTGAATATAAACTGTGAAAGCTAATTATGATACAGTTGTGGTTTTTCTAAAAAAATACACATAACAATCATGAGAACGTCAGAAGGAACGACTTACAACTTAAAACAAACGCAAGTCGCTTGACCATGTTGATGACGCCTTACATGAATTTACTCCCCATAGCAACCTACCATAGAAGTTTTCACTTCAAAAATAAATCAAGGAACGGCTTCTCTCAAAACATTACGCTCCCAGTTCCATGCTCCCAGTTCCAACAATGGAACTGGAAGTTCCGCAATACAAAACCCCGATGAGAAACTTCGTTAGCGAATCAATGGTATGGGGAGTTGGAATACGACCCGCCGTTTTGCGCGTTCCTTTTTGCAATCAAGACTAAATTGTTCTAGCTGTGCGAGAAATGCAAAGTGAGAATACCATTGGATGGATGGATGTCTGAAACTTTTGAATGCTGTATTTCTGAATATTCATGTAAGTTACGTACTTTGTATAGAATGTTGGGATCGAGCCATATGCGTCATTTTGCTACGAGAATGAATGTAACGTTGATAGTTAAGAATTTTGAACCCTTAATATTATTATTGCTAGCCCATGATATAAAAAGAAACAGAAAACAAAATAAACAACATTTTTACTAATTACAAATCATTTGCAAAAAGAATATAAGATACAATATTTACATACTATAACACAAAATGGCTTCCCCTTCTAGTACGCTTACATCTTTTGCAGAGACAGAGTGACTTAAGATAAAGTTTAATGTGTATATGGTCGATAGTAAATAATAAAAAAAAAACTACTGCGATTATATTGCAGTCTTGAAAACTTCTATCTGTCCATTTGTCCGTCCGTTCATGATATTGTTGATGACGCACGTGATAATGATAATATCTTAACTATCAATAAAAATTCAAAATTTATGAGTTCAAGAATATATATTTTGGTCTTTGCACACACAATTTCGCTCATACAATATTTGGTCTAATTTCTCTACAGCTCTTTTTCACATGCAACACTAATGAACCCTTCGAGGTATCCGACAGAATATCAGCGCTGCACTCTGCAAACTGTCGGCAGCATTAACGCTGACTCGGTACCTATTTTGCCGCGTAAAGCGCACTTATATATAATATGCATACACCGGTAGAATTAGCGGAAGATAAAAATAAGGAAACATATGAAATAGTTTTATTTTTTAAGGCAAATAATAATTAAACATGACATAACAATTACATTAACATGTTTTGATATTAATTTGCAACACCACCTTCAAAGCTGAATGAAAAAAAACTAACCTAAACAAAATATATTTTTCTTCGACTTCGTAACCACAAAGAGACACTTGAAAATTTTAGGTTTAGTGATGATTTACAATTAATTCCACGAATGTTTAATATTGAAAGGAATGAAACATCACAAAATTTAAAATTTTCAGATAGAATTCTGTCATTACGACATCTAAGAAAAATGCATTTGGTTTATTGTTTTTTTTTCCATTAAACTTTAAGCCGTTGGTAGTCACTTATGTGGACCTCTTGCTCATTTGCCCCTTGTAACATAAAAAAAAGAAAAAAAATTTGGTACATATTTAGTCATTTAATAGTTTTTTATCATAAAAAAACAACATTATTATTTTTTTCCCTTTTTAAAGTCAGATAACTAAAATAAGATTTCAATTTTAAATATATTTTCCCATTTAAACTTTCTTATCAGTTAATTACCTTATAGCAGTAAGGTGTGTTCTGACATGAGGATCCTGAGCCAACTCCGGGATTAAGCTAAGATGAGATATCTGTACTGCTGCCCAACCAATTTGAAATATTGTAATGAATGCAGCAAAATAATACATTTGAGCCCACTTATGAGTATCTGAACATCCAACACATTCCATAAAGATGAAAGGAAATGATGACAACACACATATTGTACCTAAAATTATGAACAAACTTTTATTAGATATTTTAAAAGTTTTAGTACAAAAATGTACAAAAAGTAGTTCTATATTCAAAAAATTAAGAAAACTAATCTGTCCTTTAATCGAATTGCAATTTAATAAAAGAAATAAAAATTATGAAATTATTTAAGTCTTTGTTTATTATCTTACCAAACAAATGCCACAGTTTTCTTTTCCCATATTTTGAACTTGCAAAATTATCAGTGTGATCAGAATGGTACCCAATGAAAGGAGTAAACAAAGCATCCACAATTTGTCCTATCAGCATTAAATATCCTGCTTGTGCGGCGGTAAATTCGAGCACAAGATGAAAGAACACCAAAAAATACGTAAACCACAAACTAGCACAAACATCATTTAATATATGACCAATTCCGTAACCAATTTGAAGTTTTAAACTAGTTGAAATATCTAAAAATTCATTATCCATCGTGACTTAGAACTTTCTCGTGCACTTTCCTTTGTTTAAAAATATTTTTTCACTATAACGATTTTTTTTAACAATTACACTCCCACAAAAAAACGCATATAAAATAGTTTTGAAGAACATTAACCGAAAGTTACAATGTAAAACGATAATGTTTATAACTTTCAACTTCAAATATTATTAATGGTACTCAATATTGTTATTTCCTATTTTGTAACTTAACTTTATATAATATAAAGTTTATGCTTTACGTATCGCTCACGACTTACGATCTATACTTGTATACTGTATAGTTCATAAAAAAATCTAGACTCATCACAAACATTCATTGGAAGTCGGAATTACTATAGCGCCAACCTATGACATCAACATGACAATTGACAGTTCTTTGAATACTGACGATGGCGTTTAGTAATTGCTTGGTTTTCCCGTTTAATAGAAAATAATTTTGGGAACTTTGGGAAACTTAAAAATATTATTAGATATTCATAAAGGAATGTGGATCAAGAATTTAAACTATTGCAGTAAAGGCTTATAGATCACGTTTTCTTGATACTATTTGCGGACGTATATTATTTATGCTGTGATTTTATGCGAGCCTTTGACTTGTGATGAGATTGCTGGTGGCAGTACTGCTCTTAATTGTCTGATGCCGGAGCCACATATAGCTTGATTTGAATGATCATTTTAATGATCATGTAGTGTGGCCGGGGACTTTGTGTAATTGTACAAAGTTTTGCAGTACTTTGTGGACTTTAAGAACAAAAATATTTGAACTATGTCTGGCTCCGGTTGAAGTCAATAAGGATAGGTCCAAAAAGACATGTATCCAGAACCATTAAAATATGAATAAGAAAAAAACTGTCTGAAGTCTGTCAAGTGTCAACTCTCAGTGTCAGTCGCAGTCTGCGGCCTGCGCTACTCTATCAGACTGTCATTAATTAATATCAATAGATGATTGAAGTATTTCATAATTTTCTAATTATATTCAATTATTTTAATTAATAGAAGTTAACACATATTTCAAATGCTAAAAGTTGATAAATTAATTTGTTGCCTTGTGTTGTTCACTCTCGTATTTCAAATAAAAAGCGATGATTTCAAAGAAGAAATATTTATCAAACCGCTACCACCTTCTCATCTTTATGTTTACTTTGATTTCATAACTACTGTAAATGGAAAAGAGTCCTGTGAGTATTAATATTGTAGATTTATGGTATTTATGGATTTTTTTCGCTTATTTATCATATTTTGATTTTTAGTTGAACATGCACATCTCGCACCCCGGTCTTTGGGTGAAATTATGTCACGATATGAAGTTGAAGAGCTACACTTAACATTGACAGAAGGACAATGGAAACATAGCCAGTGGGGATATCCTGTATTGGATGCTGCCCCTGGTGCAGAACTTTACGCCTGGTTTTCCCCTGAAGTGCTTAATGTTGATGCGCAATGGAAAAAACTTAGTTCAACTTTATCTGGACTTTTTTGCGCTTCACTTAACTTTATAGAAAATTATAATTCTCTTACGCCTAGAATGGCCATGTGGCCTGCTGGTGCAATGAAAATAAACCAGAATGTTACATCCCATTTAAGATATTCATCATTGCCTCGAGAAATAGTGTGTACAGAAAATTTAACTCCTTGGAAAAAGTTATTGCCATGTGAATCAAGTCACGGATTTGCCTCTCTTCTTAACTCTAGAATGATTCATAATACAAACTATCATTCTATTGGAGTTCACATAAGAAGAATGTGTGTTGATAGTAATTGTTTGGAGACATATTTAGAAATTAAACAGACCATGGCACTGGTCTATGATTTTAAAATTATTAACTCAATGGATTGGTCATTTAGGAAGCTGTTTGGCCAAGGTTTACCAGGAGCATGCCCGCTGTCTTCCTCCAGCAAAATATATGTTGAGACTACTTCCAATGCTACATACCCTTTTAAACTAAACCCTGAGCCCAATAACATCATGAGTTCATATAGAGGTGGTAGTGAAGTAGAATTGGCTGTGTACAATATTAACCATTCAAATATGGTAAACATTGTTGTTAAATATGTTGCACAGAATAAGATATTTGTAAATATTCCACCACCTCTAACATTCAACAGATATGTGCTGGGTTATGGTAAGGAATTTGGGGGAATAGTAACAGAATTATGTAATAATTATTGGGCGCCCATAGACATTGTGCTTTTAGAAAATGCACCATGGTGGTTACCACTTCAACTTAGCTCTTTGAGGATTAATGGTGAGGCAGAGAGTAAATTAATAATGTCACAGTATTACTCGCCTGGGAGGAGCAGACAAAAACCATACCATTTGGAACTTTTGATAAAATTGCCTCCAAAGTCTACTACCACAGTAACAATTGATTTTGAATTTGTATTTCTTAAATGGCAGGAATATCCACCTGACGCAAATCATGGATTCTATATTGGTTCTGCATTAATAAGTGCAAATCTTCCCACTGCAAAAAATTATACTAGCCTACCAATTACTGGTAGCACTTTTGATTCCATCATAAATGCTTCGAAGCCATGTAAGTATAAACAATTTTAGTTTTTTAAAAATTTCTCAGTATGTCTTAACAGAAATTTATTGAAATTGGATCAATATTCATTTATTCACTTAGGTTTCTTTATTCAAGCAGTTGTGATAGTCATTTTTAGCATAATTATTTATTTATATAAATAATGTTCTGGTGATAATATATTTTACTTACTTTTCAAAGGTTCTAACACACTCTGCACTGAGAAGAGCCAGCAACAAACTCAATTGCATATTTTTTTGTTACCACCAGTACACAATAAATCAAATTTGGTTAAAGCAATTTATTTCCAAGTTTAATAATCATTCAAATAATTCTTTACATTATAGTAGGATTCTTGAACAAGTCTGTTGTGTAAAAAGTTTCAATTTATTTAAAGACACTTCCCAAACATCATAAGTGGAGTTAAATTTTTAATAAGTATGATTTTCTTTGTTTTAGGGTATCCAATGATTTTCAGAACAAATGGAGCTATGGTATCATTACCAACACCAGATTTTAGTATGCCATACAATGTTATCTGTCTGGCATGTACTGTAGTGGCTTTAGCTTTTGGCCCTCTGAACAATATCTGCACCAAGGAAGTTGTTTTGAAAGCTATTGGGACACCTCTGTCTTTGCGCCAAAAATTGTTAAATATCTTTAAAAAAAAGAAGGATTAGCAATAAATACATTTAATTTTTTCTATTACTTGTTCATTTTCGTTCACACCCAACAATAAGTATAATGCCAATAAAATGTTAACAAATTTTATTTTATATGAATTAAGAAGACTGACTGCAATGTTGCATTCATGCAAACAAATATAAAAATACCCTCATATTTACAGAGTGTATTGCACTTTAATAGGTATTACTATATGAGTTTCCTCTGAGCAAAAGGGCAGAGAGATCATTTGTTTAATGTTGACTACCAAAGTCCAATTACTACATATTTCAACGGATCCTACGTAAAATGTCATAAATAGAAAAATTTAATAATTTTCAACAATTACTAAGAGATTTAAATAGTATATTAAAAAGGTTGTAAAGATGTGAACAACTTAGTAACTCTTTCTTCATATATAAAGTCGGGCAAACGAACACGCAGCTCCTAAGTGACATCTGCTTCACCAGAAGGTTCGCAGATGCGTTACCAGTCTTTAAGGAGAGGTTTGGGCCACCGAGAACTCTCACAAACCAATACAACAATACCATCACTTGAGGTGACAGTATTGCCGCCACTTCACGTCGATCTTATGTGAGCAAGAGCCGCTGGTACCCGGACATGCCGGTACAATTCGGCGAAAAAAAACGGCGACAAAAGGACTGCAAGCGCGGCAGGTCGGATATCAAACTATAAATTAGTACTAGAATGGGTCACCTATGTGACCCATTCTAGTCGGCATTTGAGTCGATCGCTGTATTAAGTTGCTTTTAGTGTGATCGGGTGATAGATAGCTATCACCCGGTCACACCCAGAGCCACTTAATCTAGCCATCGATTCAAATGCCGACCACTGATAACAGAACTATAATGTAGGTACATATTTCAAACAGAAGTATAAATATACTACGGGTTAATATATACCCGTGGGATTTCATTATTTAGCAAAACTCCACGCGCACGGACGGACGGACTTTCACGGGCCACTCGTACTCTAACCTTTAATGGTTAAATAGTAATAAGTAGTTTTCTAAAAAGAGTCCTATGTTGATTGTTGTACTAAGATTATTAAAATCAGCTGGTTCTATCTGCATTCCGCGAGGATGAACTGATTGTCAAAGTTGACGTGGATTATTTTGTAATTAATGTGCTATGTTTTTGTATAATGAATTTTATTTATTATAAAGTTTGCTGAATTTATTAATTATGAATAATCGGTACGTATTATTCTGTATCTGTTATTATAGTTGATATTACAATTAAAATTATTCTTACGCCCATTCTTAAAATTACATGTTTCTGTAGACAAGGGTGTCTATGTAATGAGACATCATTTTATCCTTTCGAGTTCGAGAAAATTATTGAGCTCAAAAATGCCGGTTTGACAATGTATCGTCATTCTACTGGAGTAAGCGATGTAAGTGTTTATAATAATTATAAATAAATCATATTGAACATATGACTAGGTTTTGTTTAATATCACTTATTTAATCTCTGAGCAGATGTACACTCCGAGAGAACTAGGTGGGAGGTAATCACTGTTCTACCATTTGACCCTTTTGTAGAATATAACCATAAGGCCGCCATCTTCCACCTTGACGCCCATCTCATTGCGAAAATGACTGCCCCTCAGAAGAACCCGGATTCTGTATATTGGAAGTATAGTAATAAGAAAGGAACAGTTAAAGAAAAGAAAGAATATAACAGTATAAAATTCTTTAAAAATGGCACAGGCATTTAGCCTCTGGTAAAAATTGATAAAGAAAAAAAGCCTAATGCTTGTGTCATGAGTGTGGGCGAGTATAGCTCTGCGGACACGGAGTTTAAACCAGATCCTTCAAGAATGTTGTGTGAGGAAAGAAATTCCATGCCATACTTTGGCTTTGGTTGGATTTTTTAATATCCAGCCAAAGTCAAAGTATCTAAAGGATTGGAAAGATATTTTCGCACCACTTTAGCTATGGTACGTTAAAAAATGCATGGGTTAGCGTTTTAAAATCAAAAGTACCAATTTGACACTTTCCCCATAAAACTACGATCCTTTTGGATCTCGATAAAGACTCCGTCCCTAAATCGCACGAAGGTTCGTTGCCTGCTGTTTATTTAACATGAACGTATGATGCAGCGAGGTTATTTCTCATCCCGAAACTAATAAACCAGCGGTATATTTTATGAAAATCACTTTTAGCCACGGCTTCCTCAGCGTGAATAAGTTATGTGCGATTACAGGCGTAATGGACAGCGATATAACTTGACCCTAACTTAGCGTAATGAATTCCATACCCCTTTGGTGTTGAGTTTTATTTTATATGAGTAAAGTGATGATGCAAAATACTTAAGTATTTCACTTTATCTTGTACTAGCGGCCCGCCGCGGGTTCACATAGGTGCACCTCTGTAGATATGCACCTATTATACATATGCACCTTCCTTTTATTGAATTGCCCTGTTTTTTGATTAAAATCGCATTAAAATTTTCGAGGCAACTTTATTTTACACTATGTATTTTTTTCAACAGGCTGGGGTTTGTTGATGTTTCGGATAATGATGGAGGTTGAGGATCGTTGATGGTTCATAAGATTAGTGTTAAAGGTTGTGAAATTAAATGAGGAAAACCATAAATTTTTTAGAGACTAATTCTCAAATGTGAGCGTGATTTAGGGCTTTATTTAAAATATTAAAGAAGTAGCTCTATTTATACTATCTGTGGATCCATTCAAGCGTACAAAAAAAAAAAAAACAAATCTGTCCATACGAGTTTATACACGTACAATACGCAGTTGATTACTAGATTACTTCAGCTGTCAAAATTATCGCATGACATGAAAATAAATTTAACATTTTAACGACTTGTAAAAACAATTTGAAAATGACTTTGAACCTTATCGCAATGAAGAGTAAATAAATATTTTATGGTGTAGAAGTGCAGCTATGCAAGACATATTATAAAGTATAGTCATGTTTAGAGATGTGCATATTAGAATCAGAATTGGAATTCAAAGTTGAATTACGGTCGAAAAGAAGTGCAAGTCTAATCCATAGTACACAGGAATATTTTATTTAACTGCTAGGAGATATCCTGTTTTATTGTATAGTCGGTCTTAGGGTTGTTACGGAGGCGAATATATCAGAATTGGAGGTAAACTCGGGGGATTCATCGACACATCTGACCAATTCTTCCCGGTGACGGTTTTGGTCCCATTTGGGCCAGCAACGTACTCGATATGAAAAAAATCGAATTCGAAGATAGAAATGAATTTCTTAGTATTCCATATAAATTAGAACGACTTCAAATCAATAGCAGTCGGAGTCAAATTAGAAGAGAAAGTGATAGAGAGACGAATTTCATAGTATCGTGGAGTAATCACTCAATGTATTCTTCGCGAAAGTTCCGAATCCATCGCTTTGCGAAGGCAAAACCAATAAAAGTGCCAGCGATTTACGACCCAGGTATTCCTTTACTATTCGCTAAAAATATTTACGAAATCAGATATTCCCAACTTTAAGAGGCGAAGGCGAAAATCCGTACATCCCTAGTCAGCTTATGCCGACATGTATATTTATTTAGTTCAAACAGACGCAGCAAACAAAAGCGTGTTCCCTAAATTTTACATGCACGTTGGTGAACACGCGAAATTCTTTTAAAAAGATTTCGCACAATAATAACCCTTATTTGCATGCATTACTATACCGCCTCCTTGTTCACAATATGAAAATTTGCTCTGTATGCATAATTTTTTATTCAAATTCCACAAGGGTCGAGAGGATAATGTTTATTTTTGTTTCGGCTATGTCAGGAAACTACACAGCAAAATGTTCAACGTTATGGAGGTAAAAGGATGAATATTACCGAGTTAATATTAAAAAACCCACTTTTTTGACGACACCAAAGAGTAAAGTCAGATTTCGCGCGAAAAAATTTTAACAATGAGTTTTTTTTAATACATGTACATTACGGAAAATCTATTACGCTAACATAGGGCTCGAATGCATACAGTCGTATTAAATTTCATCAACTAACAACTATATTTTATAAAGTATAGTATACTTTAAAAAATATATATGTTTATCAACATGACAATCTGCTATATAGAATGGTAATTTTAGCTATTTCCGCTTCCTAATGTTACATTACCTTGACTAAATTTAGTTGATAAATACCGTGCTAAAACAAGTAATTAAGTACATTTCAAGTAACGATATGTCTGATAACTAAGCTATAACTATGATTTGTCTATATTAATCTGCTGTTTAAAACTTAATTGGACATTAAGTTACTTGCGACTTGACTGAGTATCGCTGACAAATAGCCGATGTATAAAGAATAACATAGATTACATTAATTTTAGTTAAATCGCTCGTATCGTTCGGATTTCGCAAAAAAAAGGAATAAAGGTCCTCAAAATTAAACAAAGTCATTGAATATAAATAATTTATCTTCGTGGTATTAAAAAGTTTTAGTTGGCTGAGGAATTGGGAATATAAATATAAAAAATAAAATAAATATTATTTTAAAATATGTTTATTTAAAAAATGCTCGTAATTACTTCTTTGGTAATTTCTTCTTATATTAAAAGTTTAAAGAAAATTAAACTCCTTCTAAGAAGGCACCTTTTGGCAACACTTTCGCGGCCGCTCTAATGTTGTGAATGACTGTTTCGTACGCTTTCTCCACAATTTTGCAGAATACGTATTCTTTGATTTCTTTCCGCTTGGAGTTGAATTTTTCTTTCTTCGCCTTCAGATCTTTATCTGTAAGAGTTATAATTTTGTGTTTAACACCAAAATATTTGATATAAGAAAACATTTTTGTCGATATTAATGATGGAATGATACACACTAGCCTGATCGCCTGGTGGTCGAAATTTGCCCACAAATCTTTATATTTGCGTACTATATGCTTATTTAAAGTTATATACAAAATTTGAAGGCTTTGTTACAACTTCTTCAAATTCAAATATTTACTTTGCTATGTCTCCTTTATTTCTTCTCCACGTTACATGACACTGGCAGAATACTTTGCGCATGCAACGCTATTTTAAAAAGAAATGAAATATTTGACCATTAATATTTTTACCGCCTTCATGACCACGCTTTCATACAATCTTATTTTTGCAATGGTATGCTTGTGATTATTTTAATTATTAAATAAATTTCTAATGCAAGTTTGATAAAAATATTGGCATTCGCGTATGTACCTTACTTTAAATAATAATTGTGACAAGTTTCATACTCCTTTATAAGCGCAATTTTCCTATAATTTCACGTATTACAACAAAAACTAATCTCTACATAGGCAGAGATCTTGCAATGAACCGCTCGTTTGCAAGTGTCAGCTGAAAGTCTCTACATCACTGTGGTAAATGAAAGTGTCTTTCGAAGAAGATTAATTTATAGTCTGTCGATGTTTGGGCTCACCTGTTCCTATTGCCTGAACCAATTCTGGTCCAATCGTGAGTTCAGGTTCATTGATGATCTGACAAGTGACGGTTTCAGGCCCAACTTCATAATGTTCCACTCCTTTATCATCAGTTTTGAAATCATAACCATATGTAGCTGCTCCTAATGCAGCTGAAAAGTGGACAAATTAAATAAAATCTCTATACATATAAAAGCGAAAGGTTACCTAAGCCTTATTCACATGAGAGCTTTTTTACCGCGCGTTAAAAAAGCGTTCAAATAGAACATAATTATGAGCTGCCAAGACAGCGCTTTTATAACGCGACGCTTTTTTATTAAGCAACAGACTATTTTCAACGCTATATATACATATTTCTATCGACGACAATAAAAAAAACGCCAACGCCGATTTAACGAAATGCTTTTTTAACTCTCGTGCGAATAAAATCTTGAAAACCGCAGAACTTACAATGATGAAATTTGGCAAGGAAGTCGAAGTATATGGCGGCTGTGTCTATATGCCTGTACCCAGCTTCTATCGCCCAATACACCGCTTGACGGACCTCATCCAATGGCGCTGACTGAAAATCAGAACATAGTATATTAGAGATTAATTGACTGGCCCGTTGGCCCAGTGGGCAGTGACTGCCTGCCTTCCGCTACAGGGGTCGTGGGTTCGAATTTTCATACTCATTGTCATATTTTTTTCGTCTAGATACTTGTGCTGTAAAAAGTCGTTTGCTAATGATTTACGTAACTCAGAAAAAAGTCGCAATGTCAGTAACATGGGCATAAAAACGTGTTTATGTACTCCGTAGAAGAGGGGTCAACGCCACGAGGCCATAACTAGTTTATATGTCAAACATGTTCTGTGATGTCTTAATATGCGAGTAAAAAACAAACGTGTTTGGCGAACACCGGGGAGGCATTAACCAAAAGGAATTCTGATGTAAACGTCACTGACGTCACAAGAGAAGTTTATTTAATTAAAGTTTTTGAATTATTTATTGAGTTTACAAATTACACTAGTACTTTCCCGCGACTTTGTCCGTGTAAAATTGAACTAACTTGAGCCCAATAAAAAAATCCTTTCTCAATTTTGATGTCTACTAACTACAAACTCCATAGCTCGCTGACAAATTTCACTTTTGTACGTCCCGCTGTTTTAGAGGTTTCGTGACAGGTGACCTTTCGCTTTTTATGTATATATGTAGATATAATAGAACACGTATAAAATAAGGAATTAAAGTAACGAATTAATTTATTGTTAATATCAAAGAGAATTAATGTGAAGGCAATTTTAACTCTAATGCCAAAATTGTCATTCCTTAGAAAATGCCTACAGGATTGTTTCATTAGAGAGTACATCATTTTTTTTTATATATAACAAGGGGCAAACGAGCAGGCGGTTCACCTAAGTGACTACCGACGCCCATGGACAACTACAACACCAGAGGGCTCGCAGATGCGTTGCCGGCCTTTGGTATAAAAGCGGAAAGTCACTCATCACGAAATCCCAATAACCGCGAGACATAAAAGGATGAAATTTGGCTGGTAGGTTTTATAACTTTAAAACCTACCAGCGCAGAGTCCAGAGTCCAGAACGGATTTTTGGACTGGACCAGATTAAGGTCCTGCGAGTTTGATTTTACGCGGACGAAGCTGCGGGACAAAACTAGTATTTCATATATACAAAGTTGCGAGTATCACCTAGTTATAAATGTGCTCAAGTGCTCTACTTTTTTACAATAGATTAATTAATAAAATTAATTATTATTTGTCATAATTATTAATGTTATCTGGCCTTGGAGTGACAAGAACAGATGGTTCGGACTCCATCGGGGCCATCCTAGATACACTTACGTCAATCAAACCCGCCGACGTTGATGGATGGGCCACTCTCACCACTTTCCATCTGCTTACATTCTCCGTACAGCACGTTATACACATGCGACCATATATTGACAACCCCTTAATGGATGACTGCATATTCAATACGAGTAGACGCCGAATAGCTCAACGGTTGAACGGATTAAAATCGGTAAGGTAAGGCAAATGTTGATTGAATTATGAAATTTTTCTAACACTTCTTAAAGGAAAAAATAATACAAGGGGCTAGCGACTTAGACATTGCACCACCAGGAGGCTCACAGATGCGTTGCCGGCCTTTAATGAGGGGCTTCGGCCACAGAGAATTCTCACAAACCGAAGAAAACAATACCATCACTTGACGTGACAGCATTGCCGCCACTTCAGGCCGATCTTATGTGAGAAAAAGGTACTGGTACCGATCGTACCAGGTCAAAAAGACTGCAAGAGTGGTGCTACCTAATTAAAACACTAGCAGCCACACAAAAACTTTCATTGACAAAATCCACATCAACCGCATAATATGAAAAAGTTGACTGCACTGATTATCGTGAAATTTTCCTACACTTTAAATCAGAGATTCCCAACCTTTTCTTGGTGACGGACCATTTTCATATTATTCTTGTTAGCAGGGACCACAATTTAGATAAAATAAAAATGGACTGTAATAATCAAACTGAAATTTTGATTAAAAACTCAATAATTAATGACATAAACTACTGACACGACATAATATCCCTTGCAGGCACCGCGTACTGCCCCCACCAATCTAAAATCATTCGCGGACCATATTTTGGCTTCTACGGACCACTGGTTGGGAACCATAGCTTTAAATCGATGACAAGAAAACATTCATTGACAAAACCCACAATCGTAAAATATTTTAGTTTTTGCTTAATTTATTAACTAATAATTTTGTACCTCTATAACCTCACGACTAATGTCACTCTTTGACCTTAATCGGGATCCACTGTTTTAAGTGCCTTCCGAAACACAGGAGAATATTTGAAAAACAACCAGTGTTATGCCGGAGCCAGACATAGCTCAAAGTGTTTGTACGTTTTTGTTCTTGAAGACTACAAAACTTTGCGTAGCTAAAGTATGATCATTCAAATGAAGCTATGTCTGGCTCCGGCATTAGAATGGGTCACCTATCGTGGATAGAAGGGTGATCCAGTCGCGGTCATCCGATCGCGGTTAGAACTGCTGGCCAGTGATTAAGTTACGACCTCCTCTCCATAGGACTATATGAATACTACCTACTACAACTGAGAATTTTAATTATTGAGCATAGGAGGCAAATGAGGAAAAGAAGAACTTTGATCTTAGGAAATTCATAGCTGAACATTGACCTCTTTCAGTGAATCCATAAAGACTAGTCTTACCCAAAAAAATATTTTACAAATAGTTATAACTATGAGTCGCGGGAATATTACACATATTCAAAACTAGTTGATTCCCGCGACTTTGCCCGCGTGAATTCCGGGGTTTTTTTATATTTTGAGGGTTTTAATTTCCAACATCTATTTAAACTAGATGTAACCGACAGTCCACTTTACAGGGGATGCATGGAGGCACCAGAAACACCATCCTGCGTCCTACTGGACTCCAAAGAGGTGTAAACCCACCGGGCATAAATCCTTGCGACACTGAGGTCTCTGCAAGTAGCTCTGAAGAAGCCCCAGCGGATTCTCTACTTCTGACAGGAGTTGGTCTGGATGGAGTAGACGCTCACCAGCCTCCCCCACACGCACAAAGGTCGCCCTATAGCGACAAGTGCGGAAAATATAACTCGCGAAGATGAAGAATTAAGCCTATTTTATTCCTCCCTAATTAGGTATGACTGTTTTGGAAATTTGTCGTAATAAACGGAGGGACAGGCAAGATATTTTAACTATACAAACCTTGCCCTGACAATAACGAACAAAACATAAAATAATTATCAAACTAGGTGCAGCATTTAAGAATTTTATCTTTTCATTCATTTCTTTATATATCCATAAAGATAATATCCTCAAAGAAAACTAAACAAACCGTTTCCAAGGCGAAATACGTCTACGTAGGTATTCAAGATGGACTTTGTAATAAGAAAGGGCTGACGTGGAGGAATGTACAAGTGGAAGGGAGCACGTAAGACCTTATATTTACTTTAAGACAGGTCATGTAAAACGTAATAGAAAAAGGGAAAGGAGTATCGGTCTGTTATATCGATCTAGTTAAGGCACTCGACAGTGTTCGTAAAAAGAACACATATAAAGCCTTAAAAGAGAAAGGAGTACACAAAGGATTGGTACTTGCAGTTAGAAGTCTCTATTCCAAGACAAGAAATGTGGTAAGGTTTGCCGGCCATGTATCCTCTGAATTTGAAACCTCAGTAGGCATAACACAGGGCTGTAGTCTAAGTACGGAACTATTTATTCTGGTATTGGACACAGCCATAAAAAATGGTAAGGAAAAGATGAAGTAATTTAATCTTGGATACCTAAATCTAAGACCAGTTAGCCTATCTATACTTGCGTTTGCCGATGATTTAGTAATACTTGCAAATAACGACAGAGATCTTCAGAACAACTTGAAAGTTCTTCAAGATGAATTAACAAACAGAAATATGAGTATTAACATGGAAAAAACAAAGGTGATGAAGATTGGCAAAAAAACTTGGGGGAGCCAATGAGGGTCATCAGACTAAATGGAAAGGTGGTCGAAAGAGTTGACACCTTTAAATATCTAGGCGCACACCTTCAGGAGAATGGCTTCTTCGACAGGGAAATCATAGAAAGAGTAAGCGCGGCAAGCAGAATGTTCGAGGCGACAAAAAGAAGTTGCCTTAATCACAGAGCGGTATGTAAGGTTATGAAAATGGCGGTTTACCGATCAACATTCCTTCCAATCCTAACATATTCCAGCGAGTCTTGGACTTTAACCTCAAAGAACAAGTCAAAAATACAAGCAACAGAAATGAGGTTTTTGAGAAAAGTGGAAGGAAAAACCAGAAGAGATAGAATCAGAAACATAAGGATCAGGGCGAATCTCGAAACAAGACCAGCAATGGAAATGATTGAAGAAAACAGGCTAAGATGGCTAGGACACCAGTTACGCATGGATCACAGCCGGATATCAAGGACCACATACGGAACACAGGTGGAAGGAAAAAGAGAAAGAGGTAGGCCCAGATGGAAATTGGAAGATGTTAGAGAGGCCTGTCACACAAGAGGAATAGACTGGCGGAAAACCAACGAGCTAACAAGGGACAGACAAAGTTGGATCAAGCTCTACAAAATAACTCCTAACACTGCTTAGGCGGTAAACTGGGGGAAAGATGATGATGATGACAGCCGGACATTAACTTCGGACCTTCAGCACTCAACACTCTACATTCGACATGAAGTCCACGTATTGTGCTCGTAGATTTGGATCACGTGATAGCCTTCGCTCCACAGCATGAAATCGTCGCAACGCGATTTCGCGAGATCCTTGGAAAGTTAGATCTGAGCTGTCCTTGAAAGGAATTTGAACCACATATCGACCACAGGGTTGACGATAATGATCAGACTCGTATTTTTGTTCACACAGCAACTCATCCGGCGTGAGTGGTGAAGAGTTGGGCACTGAGTCCAATTCCCACAAACGCTGAACTAATGTATTCAACTCGTTATCGAGTTGTGGTAGCGTTTGTATGAGTGCTGTCGACGAAAGGGATGTTCTACCAACAAGAAGCCAACCAAATTGCGAGTTGTATGCGGTAGGTTGATTAACACCTCCTCGGATACGCTCTCCAGTGATGCAGTCATCAAATATGTCAGCAGCAAGCAAGATCTCAATCGGAGACGGAGTGTCAAAGTTGGGATCACTCAAGGTTAAGGAATCAATATGCGACCATGCGGATGTATCTAATTGTGCGATTGGTTGGTTACCACAAATCTTCGGAGTAACTTGAAAATCGATAGAATAAAGAACTTTGTGTGCAGTTCCTATCAAACATGTAACTTCTCCTGTTATGCAAACAGCGGATTCTCCTACACCGTTAATACATTCAATAGAATTTTTCTTAATTATGTTAAGTTTCCTGGCTGCAGATTCGGTAATCAAATTTTTCTGACTTCCCGAATCGAACACTGCACGTAACGGTTGCATGTTCCCCAACGAGTCTCTAACATGTACGATTCCAGTAGCCAGCAAAACGGTAACATTTGACCTTGAAGTGGACATCAAGGACGTTGCGATGGATTTCGGTTGTGCGTCAGGTTTGTGGAGTAGACTGTGATGCTTGCGTCCACAGAAACGACAAGAAAACTTGGACCGACAATCACGAAGCAAATGAGAAGCCTTGCAGCAGTTATAGCACCATTTTTTCTCCGTTGCAATGGCCATACGTTCGTTGTACGATTTGGTTTTAAATGTCGAGCACGATAAAATTGAATGAGGTTCATTACAGTAAGGACACTTGTATGCAACGCTGTCAGTCTCGCTACGGGTTGTTTCTTTATTTTGACTTCCATATTTTTCTTGCTCATTGTCAGTTACTAATAGAGAATAGCCACGCCTTGGTTGCTGATAAGGGGTAGATTTCGTCGCGGAAATAGCGGGAATTTTACTTGATTCCGTAAAATGAGTATCACGGACTAAAGCTTCAACTGTCCATCTGGATATCAAGGTCTCGACTAGTAGTAACGTCATTTAGTTTTATGCCATCTATGTAGTATTCAGTCGGCAATGCGTAATACTTCCTAGTAAAATTATTTTAATACGCCAATGTCTTGCTTTTTTTATTGCTGTCAATGTCATCTTGAAGGCATTTCATGTCTATCTCGCTTAATACTGTTTTTACTGTTTTAAGGTCATCGGCAAACAAACTGTGCTATTTTACCACACGTGTAATGTCGTTAATAAAGACATTGAATAACAGAAGTCCTAATATAGAACCCTGAGGCATACAGGTGAACTGTAGCTGTAAATGGGTTGTCGAGAACGTAAATTATAGAGGCTATAAGTGATTATGATGATATCGTTAAAAATTTGCTTACCTATTTTAATAAACCACATTATTATCAGCTTTCTTTGACTACTGTTAGAATTCTTAGATTATCACTAGCTAGGACTTGACTTTTAAAGGTCTGATAATTAATTGATTAGTCAAGCAGAAATTTATAATTGCATTTGATTTATTAAAACACGATATTCTTATTAGTCGCATCAATTAACTGACTTTCAATAGAAGGAGATTTTATTTGACTTATTAAGGTTTTTGAATCTGTCAACGATTTTATTTACAAAAGGGTAAGTTACATTCATACTAAAGGCTTTTAAAAAGAATTATTTATATTTAATAATTACATAATTAGCACTTAAAACTAGACATGGTATGTTCATACTAAAATATATAATTGAATAAAAGAATGCATTTGAATATTGTAGTCCGCAAACGCGTTTAGGTTACACCCCGGATCTCCATTACTAGCTCAAGTGCAAATGCAGCGGTTTTACTAAACTACCGATATACACCGGCATGTCTACGTGACAATCTTCCCAACAAACATAATGTGTTCTTCTTAACGGTCCCGTATTATGTTGTGAACGTTGTTATGTCTTAACTTGGAAGACTTTATACTCCACTTCATATGTATGGGAGCCATCCCCATAATGTAAAATGATTATTAATTTAATATGCCAAAAAGAAAATATATACCCTGAATATACATGCAGCAAATAGTCATGACGACAGTAATCAGAAATCATTTAAATTATGTATTTATTTGATAAAGAAGATACATAAAGCTTAACAAACGTTTTTATTTTCATATTGCGGGCGAGATTAATAGGGATTAACAATAAAGGGAACTTAAAATATATCTGCGATGATAGCTAAAACACCCAACAGAGCGTATGATAGGTGCACTACTGAAAAAATATCACGCCTATAAATTTATGGTCTAACATAGTAATTTAACTTCATATCTAGATGTGAAGCTGAGAGCTTGCTTAGTTTTTCATATATTTTTTTACAAAGATCAGCTTTTTGCTAGTATAAAACAAAAAAAATAGTAGAAACTTCAGACTTAAAAAGTCGATTTTTTAAATCAGAATTTCGGAATTTTATTCTTACGTATAGACATATGCGTAATAATAAAATTCCAAAACCAGTAAGTAAACAAATGATGCTATTAGAAAATGAAGCTGTTTGAGTTGGCCAAACCTACCAAAAACGCCCAATAATTGCTAATAATTGAAGAAATATTGAATACAATTTTGAATAAAAATTAAATATATTAGAACTAAGTGTGTACGCCATTCAAAATCCCGTTCGAAGTCATATATTAATCTAATGTTCTATTTTTATGTATTTTTTAATGTCATGTAAATAATAATGAACAATCTTAGAGAGATTATTATATATATTTTGAAGAAGGTTTTTAAAGTATTTAATACTTAAATATTTTTTACGTCATTATGTGTTTTTAAATGTTTAGTGAAAAGTGCCTTTATATCAACTTTGTGATGCTTTTCTAAACGTTTATATTAAATAAAGAGAATATTTGAATAATAACGTTTGTTATTTTTTCTTTTCACTTTTTACAGCATACCTTCAACATTGTGAGCGTGTCGAACAATAAATTGCAAATATTGAGGTGTAAACATCGTTATTAAATAGGAAATTATTTTTGTTACTAATTGCATATGACTATATATACAACACCTATAACAAAAACATGCAAGTTAAAACAATTCTGTCTGTCTGTCTGTTTGTTCCGGGTAATCTCTTTAAACGGCTGGACCGACTTGGACGGTACTTTCATTGATAGATAACTGATTTTACAAGGAATAACATAGGCTTCTTTGCTTTCAGCTAAATAATCAGGATTACGCACAAAAAGAAAAACCATAAAATATAACGAAATCACTAAATTAATCATCATCATCATCATCAGCCTGCGGCAATCCACTGCTGGATGTAGGCCTCTCCCATGGCGCGCCACCTAGCCCGATCTTCGGCTATACGCATCCAGTTCCTGCCAGCCACTTTGCGCAGGTCGTCGCTCCATCTGGCCGGGGGGCGTCCTACGCTACGTCTGCCGATACGCGGTCTCCACTGTAGAACACGCTTACTCCAGCGTCTGTCGGTTCTGCGACAGATGTGACCAGCGCCCCACAGCCACATCCTCTACAATCTAAGCGGACCCTGGTACTACTACACCGGGATAACGCTAGGACGAAGAAGAAAAAGAAGAAGAGAAATGTTATAAGAAGTAATAAAGAGCTATAAATCCGTTATTACTTATCTGTAGAAGAAGTGATAGATTTATCAACAATAATTTTATGAGTTAAACTATAAGAAATATAAGGTAATATCGACCATAGCAACAAGTTGTTTTACATATCTGCTACTGAATTTTATAATCGATTTCAGTAGCAGCCTATGTAAGAAGACTCGCTTATGTTACTTTATAATGAATTCACGTATCGTTTTAAAGCTCATGTGAGGTCGTACATTTTTATTACACAATACTTTTATGAGTCAAAATAACGACAAAAGTGAAACCCTCCTGTTTCTTTATTCACAATAATTGTTATGGTACGAAACATTGGGGCGAGGCCGAGGGTAGAACAAAAAGCGGCATTTCAACCGTAGATATAATAGGCTCATTGTTTTTATACCGCTATGAAGGCTATCTATACACCAATCTATATAATTACTAATGAAATGAGATCTGTAAGTTACAAAGTAATTGCCCCTGTAAAATCATTTTAGCAGAATTTTGATAAAGCTACACGGACGCGTGCCACACGGTTTTTGTTTCTAAAAACACAATATGATGATAAAATTCCAACATGTATAATGTTCTGCGTCTATTCGTCGTTTTAAGTAGCACATTAGTCTACTATTGAAGTATTTTATATTAATATGTGAAATGAATTGTCTTAATTATCATACAAGCAAATATGAATTAAACTTTTTGAAATTTTCTAGTACATAATCTAACAGTTCAGAAAAGAACAAAAAATTGACTTATCTATGTTTCAATTTGAATTTCATTTAGAGTATTTAACTTTTAATATTTCGATTTTCTTTTTAAAATGATAAAAACAATTAATATCAGTAACAAAATGTTTGTAATTAAGTAATGGTCTCTACTGAATCAATATAATCCGATAGGAAACGACAGTGATATTTGAGTTGAGAGTTCAAAGAGAACAATAATTAATCTAATTGAGAACCTTTTCATCATTAGAAGGTCTCGTAACAGAACCTTTTTGTAATTAATCGTATATCATAATTAAAACGTGGGCTGTGCAAATGCGCTCTAAAGGGGTTTGCTCGCATAATCCGATAGGAAACGACAGTGATATTTGAGTTGAGAGTTCAAAGAGAACAATAATTAATCTAACTGAGAACCTTTGTCCTTAAAACAAAGAGTAGTGACAAAAGAGGGCTGCTGTGTGAGTGAGACAGTTGCAAACACGTCGGATTTGACGTATTTATTAGCACCTATAAATAAAGAAAATTATACAAGAACGTATAATCCATTTCAGGAATTAGGCAATTTTATTGTGCGCAACACAACTTTGGCTTTAACTCCACAAAGAATCAATACAAATGAGACAACAAAAGGTCAAGATACCTATATGCATAAAACATTATCTCCAAGATATACACAAATAATCGACAGCAAAAATTTAAATACTCTACATAATGCATTAGAGGTTGAAACAACAACTACTATGAATACCTTTAGTAAAAGATCTATATTTTCACTAGGTTCTAGAATAAGATTTACTGACCCGTTAGTAACAAGCCCAAAACCAAATATATATAAAAGTTTAACTAAAACAGACCGACCTATAAAATTTCAGTCTTGTACAGGCCCACTTACAAACCAGGCAACTTCATATCAAATTAACCCAAGCAACAAAAATGCTATAAATATAACACTGAAAAGCCATAAAACGAAGTCATTCAAAATATTTAGAAAAAATTATCAAATTAGTTCCGAAGACACAACGAACTTTTATCATAATAAAAACAATTATGTATCAACGCCAAATAAGTTGTTATCTGAATTAGTTTTGTATAAAATGACTACAGATTCTGAGTCTAATGGAATAATCAATTCATCAGGACTATTTAATGTAGGGGAAAAAATATTTTTTAATAGGACTACTACACCGATACCGATGAAACCAATTACTAAAAAAAATATGAAACTTAGTGAAAAACAGACTGAAGGCAAATTGAATGAAGAATCTTATTTAAAATTGAATGCGTCGAAAAGGCCTTCCACAAAAATGCCAATGGTAACTAAATTAGGCAATTTATTAAAAGTACGTACAAAAGGAGAATTATCTGTGCATAGCACAACCACAAGAATGTTTTTAAATTTGCTTGATAAATATGTCGAAAATTGCGTACACTGTAAATCAGCTTCAAACGCAAGCAATCAACAATTACATAAGCCTAGGGAAACCCTATTTTCGAAGAGGCTTTACTTAATGGGAAATTTTTTTACTTCAGAGTTGGTTTACAATAGAACATATGATACAGTAAAAGGAAAAAATATTTCAAAAGAAATAATTAACAACCGTGAACCACAGTCTAACCAGTATTTATTATTTACACGATCAAATGCAGATATTTTTGCGAGTAAAGAAGTTTAGGCTTATATATTTTCAGTCAACAATGAGAAAGATAGAAATCTAACAAACAAAAGGTTTCTTGACATAGACAAACAAATTGCATCTCATTACAGCTGAAAAAGACAGGGCTCTTTAGTTGGCACGTATTTAAAGAACCCAATTATTAGCTTGGCACTCGTCCAATGCAATTTTGGGACTAAACACTGCGTCCTACTGAGACGGCTTATTGTTTTGACTTCAGGAAGCAAGGCTTTCAATTTATATTAAAAATCTACTAGTTCTTTAATTATTTCACTTAGTGTTGTGACTTCTGGAAGCAAGGCTTTTAATTTATATTAAAAATCTACTAGTTCTTTATCGTTTTGCTTAATATTTTGACTTCAGAAAGCAATACTTTCAATTTATATTAAAATCTACTACTGTTTTATCGTTTTGCTTAATATTTTGAATTCAGAAAGCAAGGTTTTCAATTTATATAAAAAATCTACTAATTCTTTATCCTTTTGTTTAATATTTTAAGTTCAGGAAGCAATATTTTCAATTTATATTAAAATCTACTACTGTTTTATCGCTTTGCTTAATATTTTGAATTCAGAAAGCAAGGTTTTCAATTTATATAAAAATCTACTAGTTCTTTATCCTTTTGTTTAATATTTTAAGTTCAGGAAGCAAGACTTTCAATTTATATTAAAAATCTTCTACTTATTTATCATTTTGCTTATTATTATGACGACAGAAAGGAAGGCCTTCAATTTATGTTACAAATTTACTTTGCTTAATATGTGGATTTCTTGACGTCTATGGAAATAAGTTGTGTGATGGTAAAGTAACATTTTGGTCACACCATGATAAAAAATTTCACAACCTTACGATTTACAGAGCATTTAGGGCCTTGTACCGTCGCCAATAAAAAATCTGTTAAATTAACTCATTTATCCGTGAATTCACGGATAAATGAGTTAATCCTACAGTATTTAAAAAAAGGCTACATAAATGATTTCGAATCTAAATAAGTGTAATTGTAAAATTAGGCAGCGCGGATAAACGCAGATTTGGAGTTAATAGTCATCGATCAGTCAGCTGCGAAGCGCGCAATCCCTGGGAATGGATTAGTCATTTTGAAGTGGCAATTACGAGCTATCAAATGATTCCTCGTTGAGTGAATATATTTTTGTCATCCTTATTAATTCGTGTCGTTTCATTTAAAGCTTATAAATAATTAATTTGTCGTTACATTTAAAGCTTATAAAAGAATTCATTTGTCGTTTCATTTAAAAAACCATTGTCTCTGGCTGTGTGCCACAGTAGAACGCAATATCTGTGTTTTCAAGATTTCACTTTTGTCAGCATCCTCGGAGTGCCCCTATGTTTTTAACAGCCTTAGTTAGTTAGCGTCTTAAGAAATATGAATAGTTCTTAAGACGTTATTATACATTGCTAAGGAAAATCGTACAGGCGCTTATATTTATTACTGCGCAATAGTTAAAATATTAGAAGATAAAGTATTATAGGTTTTTTGTAAATGTAGTACATTGTTTTAATGTATACAAGTATTTGTATCATTAAGTTATGTAATGAGTTTATCATATCAAATTTATTGTTTTTATTTTATTTTTTTATATCGAATTAAACACATTTGAAGAAAGAATGGCAAGCATTACTATTGGGTTAACCGAGTAATATTTTTCCTTTTTCAAAAAAAATGTCCTAATTTTTTTTCTTTAAAAGAAACTTTCTTTTAATGTATCTTTTATTCGTCTGATTCTTTTCTGTTTGATATAATCACGCATTACTTAATATTCAACGAGCAAGAAAAAATAAATTACAGTATATCCATGAAGAAAAAGGGGGAAAATGTGTTATGCTGTAAACCGAATGCTACGCAACGGATTTTAATGCGGTTTTCGTCAATAAACAGAACCATTCAAGATGGTTTATATGTGTAATATAATAATGTTACAGCAGATAAAAGCCGAGAATTTAAGTAATTGGTAACGTAATCTCGTAAAGAAAAATTGTGTGCATACTTTTCGCGCAATAGCCATTGCCTTTTGAGATAGATCAAATTAATTTACAACGGAATTGCATATTGTTTAACGATTTATAAAAAAGTTTAAGATAGCATATCCCCTAAGGATAATCCACAGTAATTTTAGGTATTAAAAAAAGCTATTTTAAATAATACCGTATTAATCCTTATTCAAATAAATACACTAGATACGTTGTATATTTTATTTAGATTAAAATTGCTATATACAGCATATCATTAAAATTAATATCTTAGAAGATATGAGAGATTTAAAAGATCGGGGCATTATAAATAACATAAGAGCGGCCGGGCGGCGCGTGACGCTTGATGGGGTATGCAACCAATAGATGGCGCTGTTTTGATATTCAATATAAATAGTAAGAGCACGCAAATTTTGGGCAGGTCTGCCGGATTCAATAGAAATAAAAAAAAACAAACGTAATGTTTAATAGAGTTTTATTAATATTAAAAAAAGTGCATCATAACATTCTCATTCGGATTTAAGCTTAGTAGGAGGGGAAAAGGGAATATTAGACATACCTAAAAAGTATTCCTAATATTCTTTAAAAAAAAAATATATGTATATAAATCTGAGTCAATATATGAAGAGTTTCTATGTTTGTTTGCTTGAACGCGCTATTCTCAGGAACTATTGGTGCGATTTGAAAAATTATTTCGGGGTTAGATAGCCCATTTGTCGAGGAAGACTATAGGCTATATATCATCACTCTAAAATTGAAATCTTTTACTTGGACGAAGTCGTTGGCACTAGTTTCTTTTTTAAATTTAGAACTGTTATAAAGTTAGTATTCATTACAACACCTTATATACGATTAGTATGAATACATATAGTGTATATTCAAGTTTAGTTCAAGTGCAAAAAACAGCTTGTGGGGTAATCATATTTATTACATATAATTATTAACTTATTGCTCGGGTTTACTCATATTAAAATCGCTACTTATCTTGTCAAAATCTTCCACGCGTTCACGCAATAATTCAACCATCAAATCATGCATTCTATATGACATGTAAAAGTCTTTAGCAAGTTTGCTCTCGTTCCTTGGTTTGCAGTTGCTAAAGTATACATCGGTGAGTCCTTTAAGCTCCGGGGAAGTAGCGCAATATATTATCGTACTGGCACCTTGCGTCTGGAAAGATAAATCATTGAAAAAACTTCTTAATTTGTTTTTTTTTAAACTTGGCACATATAGACCGGAGGCTGATGAAAGTTGCGCCTGCAGAATATGAGAACCGTTTATTGTTCCCAGGACCTATCAGTGAGCGACTAATTGTAAAATAGTGGCTGGTTCTTATAATAAATTACATAATAATGTTGCATATACCGTTGTGCAAATGCATGTATAATGATTGGCAAAGATTGGTTCCCTATTTATATCTTCTTATAAATAAAATGGTCAGAACTGGACCAAGTTAAAATGAGAATACACTGAAAGCTCCAGCTTTCAAATAAAAAAAGAATCATCAAAATCGGTTCACCCAGTCGAAAGTTCTAAGGTAACAAAGAACCTCCTCCTTTGAAGTCTGTTGAGCATAGGAAAAGGGACAATTAAATTATTTGCTGCATGAATTTGCAAACATTAAGAGCGGCGAGAACTCACAAAGGATATTTAGGATCACTGGGTATAGATTTAAGCAGTGGGAGCGGGATACTTACAATTCTCTTAGAAAATGGGAACATAATAATGTACAGCGCTTCGTGGACCCACCAATTACGACACAAACCGGTTTTTATGAAAGAACCGGGATGCGCACAAAATATTGACTTGGGCGTTCTATTCCACTGGTTGCTTAAATAGTGCATGAGTAGAATACCGCACAGCTTGGATATGTTGTAAGATTTAACGGATGTGTATTTGTGCTCAGGCAGCGAAACATTTTCTACGATCGGTATAAAGTCATTCTCTCTTATATTCCTGAAAGGAGAAAACAATTTAAATGTACCATTCATTGCATGTTGCTACTGTGGAGGCTGTAGCGTAAACAGTGGTCGGCATTTTAGTTGAGCAGTTCTTACCGCGAAGGGTAATATATGGGTGTCCACTTCTAACACTGGTTCTATAATATACGACCTTCTCCGTGGTTCGGAAGGTGCGTAAAAAAGTGGATCCTGATTAATAATCTTAAAAATATAGAGATTATGGGGATTTCGAGGATGATGTCAGACAGCAGTCGGTTATATTAACTGGCTCCACAACCATATCCTCTGCAATTTAAGCGGATCCTGGTACTAGAACGGGATAACGCTATGCTGCTATTAATTTGTCAACCGCGGTGATCGTAGCATTTCTTAATGATATAATATCAAAATGACAATAATGCTTGGGAATAAATTGCTCTAATCAAATCTTGAATTATTGTGAAAATGGTGATAACAAAAAAAATATTCAACCGAGTTTGTTGCGGGTTCTTCTCAGTGCGGAGCGCGGGGAACCCTCGTACCTAACCTTATCTAACCTTGCATTTAAGTCGTAAATTTTATCACCTAATTATTATAATGATTTTAAAAAAATATATTATACATGTGACCTTCATAAGTGCTTCAAAAAGTCTATATGAATAAAGGACTTTAACTTTGTATAAACGGCGCAAGTGCGACGTCACGAGTTTATTAGGGTGATGGGCATGAACGTCGTACCCACGGCGCCTGTACTCATCACCTGGAAAATCTACACTTAAAGTATATATAGTAGAGCAATTAGCCAAATAATTGTAATATTTATTTAAAGTTTATTTATTGGTTATTTATATTTACCTTCTATTCACAACTGCCCTGTAACGTGCCGAAGTCCGAGTGGCAATCAGCTGGTTAACCTCTCCATCAAAGCACACCAGAACGGGCACGACCTTTATCACTGAAGGTAATTATTAAGAAGAAGAAGTTATTTACCTGTGAGATTCGGCGGACGTAAACACGACACGTACATCTGGTGCAAGTATTTTTCCTAAAAGAAGCAATAGGTAATATTGACTCAAAAAATTGACTTGAAAGGTTGTTTCCAGCTTATCTTCCGTTAGGGTCCACGGCAAACCAAAAGTCGCAGCATTAAGAATAATGATATCAATGTTCCTGCAATTTTAATAGGTTTTTTGAATCTAATATTGTAATGCCGGCGCCAGACATAGCTTCATTAGAATGATCATGTAGGGTGGCCGGGGACTTTTTGTAGCTGAGGAATGTTTTTTAATACTTTGTAACTGGACAAAAATGTATAAACACTTTGGGTTATGTCTGGTGCCGGCATAAAATAATAACAAAAAACCTGACCTCTCTTCAATTTCATTCGATGTGGTTACTACCTTATTTGTAGATTGATTTACATATTATTGAAGAGAGTTGAAGATAGCGACCTTAAATTAAAAACGTTAATCAATGATCTGTTTCTGTCTCTTGCCTCTTGCGATGAGGGCGTAACTCACACTTGCAGACATGTCAAACATGCGGCCTACTGGACATTTTTCAGTGCCTAAACCTACTTTGAAAATATGTGAGTTAATTAAAAATTGAGCAATTGAGTATGCTCGCATTGAAACTAATCCGTACACTCATCCCAAAAGGCTATAAATACAACCTAATGTAAGAAAAAGATATTAGATATTTGGCAAAAAATGTTGATTTTTATATTTCTTATTTTTTTAACTTTAAAATATAATAGATATAGTTGTCTTATAATATTACTTATTCTCGTTAAGATTTCATAGGATCAGTCTTCTTTAAGATTAGGTTTTCGCGGCCTACCCGGTCTTTGGTTTTCACGCTTTTGGCACAAGTGACAACAAGTGAGTGAGTTTGACATGACTGCTCTAGAGGATCAGCGAGATGGTTTATACCCTTCGAGATAGCTTCTTTATAACAGCCGAGTTGAAATAAAAGGTCAATCGCCGCGGGTATCCTATGATGTGTGTAAATAATTGATGCCCTCTGAAATCACCAATCCGCAACCTCCCAACTATCGAGACAGACATTTCGAACATGTGGAGACAATCGATCATATATAGATAAAATATTTTACCTTCAAATATTTTTGATCGTAACAGTCACAACTTCTATAATCTCTAGTTGGGAGGTAGTGAATTTATCAGCAAAGCAATGCGGAGAAAGATTAGATTATTTGTGTGACACTAAGCGGTCTAATCAACGTATGCTTGCTTGTGAGTGTGCATGGGTTGCGTCTAAATTGTTTGAATACATATTTTCGGTAATTATGTAGTTTGAGTACTTTACTCAAAAATGTTTATTTTTGTTTTTTTTTTTTTCTTCTCGAATTTGTTGTTTGCACTCTAATGAATGATATTCCGTCTGGGGAGAATGACATTCTGCTCGAAACGTAATTCTGTTGCGGATAGGTTAGAAGAGGATGGTCGATAGCACAGTGATCGCCCTAGCCGCTTCGCAATTTTTTTTTGTCTTAACACATCGGTCACGCAGCGATCGCCTTGGTCGCTTCGCGGTCATTTCTTTTTTGTGTTAACACAGAAATGCATATATATAATGTTAACATTAACGTCGCAATGAAATTTACTCATTAGAGTGCAAACAGCAACTTCCAGAAGAAGAAAAAGAAAAATATGCATTTTTTTACTCAAACTGCATAATTCCCATATTTTCCTGTACACTGACAAATAACAATAAAAAAATTACTTCTCAGCGTTGAGGATTCTCTCTGCGCAACGTTTTACAGAGGTCAAAGAAGCCAAGTTTACGTCGTAAAGAGTTAGTCGGTCGGTGCTCTGGCAAGTTTGCTTGGCAGCCAGAGCTGCTTTGTAAATATTTCGACATGCCATAAGGACGTTGCAGCCGCGCGAGCTAAGGCATCTCGTCAGTTCTAGCCCAATACTGCCGTTTGCGCCAGTAATGAGACAAGTTTTGTTTTCCAAGTTTATGTCCTTAACCATCTGAAACAGACAACATACTGCTTTATACACAGCAAATACTCATTTTTAACGTGAAACGTGGCAGGGGTCGGCAACTTGTGGCTCTTTAGATATGACGCTGTGGCTCTTTAGTTCCATACGCAAATATGTGATTAACTAACAATACCCTATTATCAAATTTGTTTAAAAATAACACTAAATACTCATATAGATATTTTACTTATAAATAATTAGATTAGTTTTGTTATCAAAAACTTTATTTGTGCGACTTTATGTGAAAAATTTTTGTGGCTCTTAAAAACGTCCGTAAAAAAATATTTTTGGCCCTCCCGATTCAAGACGTTGCCGACCCCTGCTCTAAGGCGTCAGACCACATATTGTCATACAACCCCATGCTTCGTGAGAACGGTATGGTTACACGAAATGTCTCTGCGACTTTTTTCTGAATTGGTTCGGCAATTCCCCATATGTACAATGACTTGTGTAACGATGTTTGACATCTCTTTTTATCGGCACTTATTTAACCATTTTTACTGTAAGATTTATGGTTTAAAGCATCGGTGGACAATCAAGTGCTCGCAACTGCGCCCACAGTTGATTTGAAACGCGCCCGCTGCAAGCTTTGCAAAATAATTATCCAAAAACATCATTTTTTTATACTTTTCTTAATCGTATGAAAATAATTTTTACTTTAAAATTAATAATAAATTTAAAAAAAAATAGTCATGTTATTTTATGGGTTCATCTATTTTAACGGTTTGAGTACATTGCACATATATTTTTTCCTTTATTTTCACTCCTACCCAACTAAAAAAATATTATTGCGCAGTTGCTATGAATGTTGGTCCTCACCATTTACAGAATACTCTTATGGTTACGTGACATTAAATTTTTATTTTTATATAACGTAAAATAGTTACTTCAACAAGTCGTTGTTACGAAACGGAACTTAAAGGCATCTGGGTTTAATTACATTAATCAGCATTACTTCGTAATTTCAGTGGTACTCATCACACTTGTCCTGTTTTTGTCACGCAAAACTAATTCAATTTGTCGTGTTCATTAACTAAGCATATCGCATATAGAAAAATTTTATGCTAAGGAGGAAGTAACGTGGTGTTTAAGTATTTAAATAGCTTCTACAAAAAACTTGTCGGACGAAGGCATACGATGTTCAAAGGTTTCAAAGCAAGATCACAAGTCAGATATCCATCTATAAGAACCAGTTATTTCTTATCATAGCATATTTTTCATTTTTACCCTTCGATCATTGCCCTATCGGCGTTCTAAGTTTTTAAGAGGGATAAATTTAAGTTTATGAAAGAGAAAATAAAAGAAGTGCAAGGTAGAAACACTGTAAATGTAGCATTGGCATGTCTTACTGTTTCAATTCATGAGTTCGAAACAAAATGTGAAGTTGCTGAGAGAAACGAAGCGATTCTGATAAGTGTGACAAGTCCCTTTATTCGTGTGAACCTCTTTGTTCCGAGTGTCTTTGACAAAAGGTATCGGAGACGAAACTCAATTTGTGTTGGTTCCCCTATTGTATAATGTATAAGCTAGTACTATATGAGAATTTTCACGTCACATACATTTAAAAATTATTATGTTAACTTCATATTTAAAAAATATAAGACCGCGAATTTCACCTTCTTAGACTTCTATATTGCTATACGTAAAATTCCAATCTTAGGTGTTTAAATTTTTAATGTAGAAAAATTTTGATTGAAAAAAGCAATCAGACCTTTCTTTCTAATTGAAATCATTTAAAAATATAACAAGTACGCAAAACGAAGTAGAAACAGACTTAAAATTGTTAATAATTCAGCATTCCAACATTTAAGCTCGAGTAAATTAGCTACGCCCGTTAAATTTATTTTCCCCTTAAAATTCTGAGAGCGTTCATCGGTAAGCGCTACAAACTGGCCGGTATTTCTGGTATTGAGTTTCAAGTGGAAAAAAACAAGAGAATGAATTTGCGGACGCCCACTCCGCCGGCGGCGCTCCAGATTATCCTGGGAATGAGGCCACGGAAAACGCTGTAACAATGGTAATTTCTTATGCCCATAGAAAGGTGACATTTAATGAACATTTTAATGTTCTTCCCGTTAAGAAAGAAAGTTGTTCTGTGAAATTGCTTACAGTATATGGGATTTATATTAGGTAACACGTTAAACAAATTTATTAATAAAATATAGAGAAAGTGTTATTGTCGTGAAAGTGTTAGTATGTGTAAAGTGTTGTTATGAAGAAGGTAATCAAACCTGTAAACTACAAGGCAATGGACCATATTTATTGTTCTGAACGTTCGTCGAATGGTACTAAAGACACTTTAATCCCCTCCCCTGCTCTAGTGGCAGAGTTGGCAGCGCGCTCGGACAGGTCGTTTGTCTTTGTTACAGTAACGCCCCAACAATTATTTCTGATGCACGATCTGTTTCTGACTACTCGCATGTGAAATTACCATATTTTATATTATTTTTATAATCTTACTAGCTGCGCTCCGCGACTGCGTCCGCGTGGGCCACCCTTATCACTTAGGAGTATGAAAAATCGCTAGTAGCCGATTCTCAGACCTACTGAAGTATTTAATTTCATAAAAATCGGTCAAGCCGTTTCTGAGGAGTACGGTAACTAACATTGCATCACGAGAATTTTATATATAAGATTGATTACATTAATGGCTTGATATATTTTAATATACAAAGTTGTCTACCTTGTATCCTATAAGAAAATGCACCACATTCATTGTTCGGAATGGTCGTCGAATGGCACTAAAGACACTTTAATCCCCTCCCCTGCTCTAGTGGCAGAGTTGGCGGCGCGCTCGGACAGGTCATTTGTCTTTGTTACAGTAACGCCCCAACAATTATTCCTGATGCAGGCTCTGTTTCTAACTCCTGGCAAGTGAAACTACTATATTTTACATTATTTTTATAATTTCATTCATTACATGGACGTGTTGATATATTTTAATATGGAAAGTAATCAACCTTGTACTCTATAAGAAAATGCACCACATTCATTGTTCGGAATGGTCGTCGAATGGCACTAAAGACACTTTAATCCCCTCCCCTGCTCTAGTGGCAGAGTTGGCGGCGCGCTCGGACAGGTCATTTGTCTTTGTTACAGTAACGCCCCAACAATTATTCCTGATGCAGGCTCTGTTTCTAACTCCTGGCAAGTGAAACTACTATATTTTACATTATTTTTATAATTTCATTCATTACATGGACGTGTTGATATATTTTAATATGGAAAGTAATCAACCTTGTACTCTATAAGAAAATGCACCATATTAATTGCTCAGAACGGTCGTCGAATGGCACTAAAGACACTTTAATCCCCTCCCCCTTCAATATAGGCACTGTGTTGATATGCAATGAATGGATGCTAAAAATCATCCCATAATATGATTCTATTGGTTAATGGTATAGTAAGTTTTATCTTTATGTTATAAACTAGTTTCTCTACACTCCATGATATCTGGAAGAAATTTGGGTTGTACACTTTTATATTTGGCAGTGCTAATTTTAGTAAGTGTATTCAGTTAGTATAAAAAATTAAGTAGCTTGTCATTAGTCACAGCTATTATATTTATATTAACGCATTTAAAATTTTTTGCTTATTTGCATAGTCGTATAGCTCATAATTTGCGGATTTTTATCGTTGAGACTGGCTCCATCATCCATGTATTGCAAATATAAAATATGAGTATAATGTAGGTGATCAAAGGTGTAAGGTGGATTTCGATTCTCATCTCGAACCGTTTAACATTTTGGAAGCATTATGACGAACCTAATATATTATTACGAGTAACTTTATAAACATAAAATCAATATCTTTATCCCTTGATTACTTCGGTTGGACCAAACTAAGTTTTTTTTTAATTTACCATGCGGTCCGAGGAATGTTTTTACAAAGACTAAAAGCGAATTATACAAATTAATTGAATTCAACGCGTGTAAAAGCACGGGTTTTAATTAGTTTACATTAAACAAGTAACGCCCTTTCCAACGATACCAAACACGGCATATTTACCTTTAATATATTTTTTAATACAGTATATTATGACCGCTACATGGGGCCACATTCGATTCAGTGACACGTCTTACGGCCTATAACCAGCAGACGATTAAGACGCTTCTTATGAAATCATTCATCGAAAATTTCTCATTTATCCAGTCTAATGAATAGCTGAGAAGCTATGAGGGAACAAATGAACATACATACATACATAGCCTGTCAAAATCATAACCCTCCTTTGCTGTAGTTGGGTAAGAAAAGGTATACTATGAAGTGTTAAGAAAATGTTAGCGCTACTACATAAATTTTAATGTCAATAAACAAATTTTATGATTGTATGTATGAGTATATTATATGAAAGTGATTATTTCAATTGCAGGATGTGGTTTAAATATGTAAAGTTAAAGGGGAACTTTATCACACGCAGAAAACGTTTACAAGTTTTAGCACGAGTTTTATTTAAATAATAATTCTTTTAAGTCATTATGTATTTCCTGTTTACGTCGTCCGAGCATTAATAAAAGTTTTTACTTTAAATTCGGTGATGGTTAAGGACATAAACTTGACAGATATATTTTCGACGTAATTTATTTTCAAATAATCTAAAATGTTCAATAAATATTAACCCATGGTTTTTTGGCAACAAGCGCGAGCGGGTTTGTCTACCTTAGGAACAGACGTCCGTGTGTCATATAGTCCTATATATATATATATATATATTTATTTATTATTATCCCAAAATCTAGTAAATCTACTATCATAGCCTGAGCACTAACAGTCACGTATATCCTTCTCCAGACGTTCGCCGAATGATATCTTTAACTAAGCGGCTATTCGAGCAGACGCTTTGTTCAGTAAAACGAGTTTAAAATCCTCGCCGACGTATATTGACTTATGTCTTTGTAAGTCTTGTTGTTACTTTGTATTGAATACAGATAGCAGAGCCATAAAGTAGAAATGTAGTATGGTTCAATTTGTCTGATGTTTTTTTAAGTATATAATAAAATTATTTTAAAATCGTAGACAGATAATCCCGCCTTGTGTCAACTAAATCGTATTAAAATACTATTTATTTTTTGCTTTTTGCTGCTCGCCTTTTTGTTTTTGAAGACGGTTTTCTTTTTATTTAATAATTTATCATCAAACATGTCTAAGAACACGTGCACATAAGTCACCTTTAATTAAAAGAAACTAAATTTAAATCGGTTCATCCTTTCCACACACACACACACACATACACAGAGAGACAGACATGCACACAGACACGTCAAATTTATAGCAGCCCTCTTTTCGCGTCGGGGGGTTAACATAAAATACATAAGAATTCTTACACACTCAGCTAATTTTTACACTGTAGATAAAGACAGAAATCAATAACGGTTTCGGACAAGCGTCTCTGAAGGCTGATTATAGCTGTAACAAATAAAAGGCGGGCTTCTGTTCACGCGTGCAAATATGAAGTTTGCGTTATTTTCTGCCCCAGCGGCCACGGTAATGAAGAAATCGTATCAATAACTTAGGTGGGAGTTGACAGATATTATGTGTCCTTAGACAACATATATTGTTTAGTTTTAATACTAGCTGTTTCCCGCGACTTTATCTCTGTAAACTTGCCTTTAGAATTCACAAATCTGGCCCTATCGAAAAATCTGTCCTTAGCGGGTTTCTACTAATTATAAACTCTTGCCACCCTGCCAAATTTTTATTGTTGTACGTCCCGCGGTTTTTGAGATTTCCTGATAGGTGCTTTTATATGTATAATGAGGAGGTCGTGGCCTAATCAGTGGTCGGCATTTGAGTTGATCGCTAAGTTAAGTTGCTCTGGCTGCGACCGGTTGATAGATGGGTGAACCATTCTAGCACTGGTTTATATTTGATATCCGACCTCCTCCGTGTTTCGGAAGGCACGTAAATAATAATACCGGAACGGGGAACGGGGACGCGGATGGTGTCGGGAACGGGAATGGGAACGGGGATGATATAGGATAATGGAAGTAAATAGTAAGTAGACCAACGTTCGGGCAGGACATCGTCTGCCGGATCCACTAGTACATAAATATAGATAATACACCCAGGCTCGAGGCGGGAATCGAATCCAAGACCCTCGGATCGACAGGCAGGGTCTTGCCCACTGCGCCAACGGGCCAGTCAATCGTAAACGTTTTTTTTTAAACATTGTAGTACTTTTACAGTGAAAGCGTTTAACTTGAAAAGCTTTTTTACCAAATTTATTTTAAACTTAGATTTCAAATAAACCTACCATAGCTTTTGTTCAACACTTGCACGATCCAAATGTCGTGGAGAAATGGATAGGATTTACGTGTTTCAACAGGACAATAATTTATTGCAATATTTCTGTTAAAACGGAATATAAGCTTAGGATATCTTTTCCTACGATATCCCCAAAAGTCAATGTCTGAAAATAGACGATCTTTTCGTTCGTATTTTATGAGTTGTGTTATCAATAATTATAGAAATCGCTCTTCAGCGATAACACCGGCTATTGTACTTTTATTCTCGACTGTGTTATTTTTATGTGTTAATTTATATTGTGTTCAATAAAGTGTATAAACAAATTATAGATTTGACATATTATACCTTTGTATTAAGAATAATTTAATTATTCGCATTTTTTAAATTATTTATTACGTAATTCAAGAGTGATACAACATTTAATTCCAATTAACTAAATATTTTTAGAACGAAGACCAAATGAGAATTACACTTATACTTTAAATTTAAACAAGAGAGAAGAAAAAACATAACATCTAGAATTAAATTAAATTTTTAGGCCTTAACAACTGTGTGTGTATGTCACTGTATGTGTGTGTGTTTGTGTGTTAATTGGTGCTTTTCTGTATTTCTGTTTAAAAATTATGTGTGATACTCGTATTAAAAAGGATATTTGTACGTGACATTTCTTTCATTATTCTTCACAGTAATCATGTTTAGTTATAATAGTCGCGCAGAATAAAACTAATAAGTGTATTTTTTTTATAGTACCTGGAAAACGCACAAAGGGTTTCCAAAAAAAGAGATTTGTTAAATCTCCCGAGGAAATTGTATTACAAACCTGAGGCACTGGTTCAAATTGATGAGGGTTCCGCACAATGTATCAATCTGGGTCTGCAAATTGAACACCCTCTCCGCCTAAATAAACAGTGCAATTGTACTTTGTAGTCTTCAAGGACATAAATGTACAAACACTTTAAGCTATGTCTGGCTCCGGCACAAGAAATGTATTGAAGTGCTAATGTGTGCTAACAGGTGTTTTGAACTCGTGTTTTCTATTGTCCACAGGTTGCTTCTGGTAAAGATGAAGATCGCTGGCGCGGAAAGAACGAGGGGGCATTATTCAGGCGCTGGAAACGCACCACATCCTCCGTGGAGTCCAGCACCCCCGCCGTTCCCGCACCAACGTCGCAACCCTCCGAATTGCTGAAAATTTTCGCTATTGTAAGTATTCTTTACTTCTAATAATAAAACAATAGGCTTAGAAGCGTAAGAATCATCGTAGGTGTATGTAGAAATCATTTATATTTATTTTCCTGTTACATTGTGTTTTAAATTGTTTCTAAATCAATCTCACATTTAAAGTGTTGTCTTAGGCTAAAAGCAAAGTTCCTAAAACATTTAAGACAATTATGAGATGCGCCATCTAGTCGTTTACAGATAAGATAACAACTTAAGTTACTTACTTTATCAAATTGCCGCTTCTGTTCTAATTGTGCGTAAAGAAATCACTTGTCTTAAATGAGCTCTACTAATTGAAAGGCACTAATTACATAATAAGTACTCGTTAGCGTAACTATTTAGGTAACTTAGTCCATGAAAACGATGGACACAATGAACGCGCACGATTGTTAAGATTAATAATGTACGAGTTTTTTTAATCAGTCTGACGTAAATAAGACCAAAGTCACTAATCATAAATTTTCTTTGTTGCAGAATGCATTAGAGCTTTCGGCACCCGCTTCGGACGCTTTGCTCAAGTCGCGTTCCTCAGAATGGTTCCAGCTGTCTGGACACCCAGGCTCTCTAGCTCCTGCCGGCCCTGGGACTGTTTGGAAACGTCGCGCTGCCGGCGATCATCCATCGCATAATCCAGAACGCGATACCTACGAGGCTCTCGCAGCCTGCCCTCATATGCGCTCTGCCATTCCTCGCTACTACAGGGACTTAGAATATGGGGGCGAGCATTTCATTGAACTGCAAGATCTGCTGCACGGATTCCGGGACCCTCACGTAATGGATGTAAAAATGGGGACCCGCACATTCTTAGAAGATGAAGTTAGTAATGCTCGCGCCAGGCCCGATTTGTATGAAAAAATGGTTCGTTTGGACCCCAACGCACCCACCGAAGCTGAGCACGCTGCTCGCGCTGTAACCAAATTGCGTTATATGCAGTTCCGTGAACAATGTTTTTATTTGAAATTTTTAGCTTCGCATCGTGTTCGATTCGGTGGATTCGATTAAGCCAAATCTTTGTCCAAGATGACAAGCGTAAAGCCGGGGTTAAAAATAAAATATACGTACGTCTTATATCGACATAATAATAAAATCAATAGCTCTCTACCTTAAATGTCAACTGTTGCCTCTACATTCATATGTATCTTCTACATGATAAAATTATTTATATATTAAAAGGTAAAGCCAAAACTTTAGGTATAATTTTACCTAAATTGCGCGGACGGAAAAGTATAAAATTTGGCACAATTGTAGTTCGTATAGAGGAAGGTGTGCGATTGCTTATATTTTTTATAAAGTGCAATATAAACTAAATAATTGAAATAAAACCACTCGCACACCATTGCCAGACATGTATTAGATGATGTCAAAGAGGAATCGTGACAAGCGTATGTGATATTGATTGTCAATTTTTTATTTTTTTTTGAATAAAACAATAAATGTCGTTTTAGTCAAAAAGGTTTGTGGGCGAAGATCGACCAGCCGACGTTCTCTAGTAATCTATACTAATACATAAATCTGAACAGTTCGTTTGTTTAAACGTGTTAATCTCAGGAATTACTGGTCCGATTTGAAAAATTCTTTCAGTGTCAGATAGCCCATTTATCGAGGAAGGTTATAATAGGCTATATATCACTACGCTAAAATGAAATCTATTATTTTTGCATAATTCTACGCGGAAAAGTCGATGACACTGCTTGAATTTAATATGCCTTCATAAAGTTAAACGTTTGATTTGTTAAATAAGTAAAACTGGCAAGTTAAAATTGTCACTGCTGCTTCCGCGTAGACTGTAGTAACTTTTGAATATACTGGTAGCATTAAGGGTATTACTATAATTCAAATATCCACAGTGAATTAAAGAAGAGTCAATCTGTTCTGTGCAGATTGAAGAAAAAAAATAATTAAAGAGAGTGGCCGCTTTTGAAAGGAACAATCTCGATAGTAAACAGTGGTATGTATAAAAATACGTACTGTTGAGATTGTGGCTTATTGTCTGAAGACTTTTTTCTTATCTTCTTACCCGGCGCGGTCACGCTCATCTTGCCATGCATCCCCCTCCATGTGTCTCCCAGTTGGAGGTCACAGGATTCAAGTCTACAGAAGCAGCAAACAAAACCAATTGTTACTTCATTATCGAATATTATCTTTAAGTATTTACGGGAGATTGGACTCAATGAAATAATATCGAGGTTAAAAAAATTAATATCTAAACACTTACAAATCTATATAACTAAATTAAATTACATATGAATTAATAATATAAATAAAAAGAGAGAAAAAAGAAAACAAATAAAAAGAGACTAGAAATTAAGGTTTTTGTATAGGGTCCACTGTACCAAAAAGGTCTATGCTTCAGCATAAATGCTGCAGTGTATGGGTCTACACTTTTATCGAAAAAGGCTGTAGGCTATATATCATCACGCCGAAACGGAACCTTTTAAAAACTTATCGTTGAGTTGGACAAGTTTTAAATTTGTAATATGTAATATATAATTTAATTTGTAATTTCTGTTTAATTAATTTTTAAACAATTTATGTATATTATAAATTGTAATATGTGTGGGCTCCAGATGCCTCCGAATAAAGATTTATTATTATTATTTATTTATGAATGCGCTAGTTAAAAAACTACTAGTCCGATCTGAAAATGTTTTTTTTTTTCATAATCAAATTTATTTGGCACACTTTTAGGCTTTTAATATCACGCTAAAAACCTTAGAAGTCGTGCAACACTTTAGAAATCGCTGTTATCTAATTTTGCTACAATTTATATCTTAATAAAAACTAAAAGACACCTAACCCGAAATCTCAAAAACGTGCAAAGATTAAATTTGGGAGAGAGGTAGTTTATAGTTAGTAGACATTTGCTAAGAACGGGTTTCATGATAAATTTTACGTGGATTAAACTCCGGGAAACACAAGGGTTGGCTACTATTATAAAGAAAACGTCCACTCTGAAGTAAGTTTAATTTGATAAAATTTAAACTGTAGCTTGAACGTTTTATCCTATAGCAATGTTTTGGTAAGTGACTTTAGAATTTATAGTGTTAGGGACAGCAAAACATTCCAAACCGCTGTAACAGCATGATAAAAAGCCGGTGTCCTTCATAAATCCTGAGCAAAATGCCAATACGGCTAAAATATTTTATCTCAATATGTCCTGAATTCTAGCCTATAAATAGGCATGTACTTTCTCTAACGGAGTCTGCGGTCAATTAGCCGATCTCACCAAACATGTCAGGTTCTTTTTATACCTATTGAGAATTCTGCGGACAGGCAACGTTATTTAGTCGTACTATATAATATAATATATGTAAGACCAGGTAGGCCGAGGAAGAGGTGGCGAGACGACTTGGACGCCTTTGCGGAAAAGAAATGGATTCAGGTGGGTCAGGAAAGGAAGGTGTGGCTAGAAAAGGGAGAGGCCTTTGCCCAGCAGTGGGACAATATAGGCTAATGAGAGGGAGAGGGAGAGGGAGAGGGAGCGTTAATAATATAATGGAATTAAATAATGTACTAATTAGTAAGTAACCTAACGTTCGAACAGGAAAGCATCTGCCGGGTTCGCTAGTTTAATATATATTTTCGTCTTAACTCACCCCATAACCACCGCGCTCATCCTTTGCAATCTAAGCGGACCCTGGTACTAGATCGCGATTCGCCGCGCAACTTTCTTAATTTTTTTTATAACCTCTCAAGAAAGCAAACGTATACGGTCGTTCATTGTAACGCTATTGTTTCATTTAATGTATTATTAAGTACTTATAATACGTATAAATTGCCTGAATATGAGTCTCATTGTCACTTCTTGATAAGACGAAGAATAGTCAAGGTAAGATTTTATTAGAAAATATTAATATTTCTATACATACCGCTATTTATTATAGACAACATTTAGTACTGTTCGAAGTCAAAGATTCGACTGTGTTCAGTATGAAAATGTTCGTGCTAGGCCCACAGGAGGAGAGTCACACTTTTTATCAATGCAAATGCAATCCACGTTGACACTAAGAGGAGTCCGCTGTGCCAGCACCGCTGGCCCAGCACGAATATTTTCAATGTCGACTCTTCGACTCGAACGGTTCGAAAAGTTCATGCTAGGGCCTCAGAAATAGAGGACAACGTGCGTAAACGCACTATATATGAGACTAATTCTATAAACTAAATTTACAAGAAAAATTACGCATCAATATTGAATAGTTTTACAAATGGACGGCATTTGCATTACAGTTCGTTTGTCTTTCAAAATCGTGTATACATTATAAATATTATTTTTTAACATGTATGCGATCAAAAAGTCTATCTGCAATCTATAATTTCGTATAGTACAACTGTTACATATAGCCTCTTTATTTACGAAATTTCTTTATAGTTAGAATTCTGTATATTGTTATATTTTTTATATTATATATATATGGAAATAATTTTAACAGAATTTCCCGCCACTTGTTTCTATCCTGCGCTGTCTCTTGCCAGTTTGCAGCTCGAAGAACACGCAAATCCAACTTAACAACGTCACGCCAGCGATATCTGGGTCGCCCAATTGGATGTCTAATTTATGCCATCTTGACGCTACAATCGTCTCCCATTCTTTCAACATGGCTGAGTCAGCGCAGACGGTGTACTTTTTATCTCCAATAATGTTGGGCTCGTCAAAAATATCTTGAATTTCCGAGTCCTTTCAGACTAGAAGGCTTCCATCTTTCCTCTTTTTCGATATCATAATAACATTGATCCAAAAGCCATCTGTGTAAATTTTTCTTAAGTAAATTTAAAGACATATTGAGAGTGAATGAAACGCTGGGTATACAATAGAACAAGTACATTCATTCGTGTTTCTACTTGCGAGATTTGCTTTATCAGCCAAACGAGTGGGTAGACTCAGAATTGATTTCTTTGGATTTGGCATTTTCGGAATTTCAGGGGGGGGGGGACAATGGCCCTTCCCTGCTCCTCCTTGGCGACGTTCTTTTGTTTAAAAGAATGTTAACATCTTATAACTTTTCAGTGGGGATTTTGTTGGCTCACTCACTCATTTCTACTTTTACTTTATTTTATTTATATTTCACAGATATTTGGTGGATTTTACTATATGCTTCAACTTATTTGGCTCGTGCTGCGTCTACCAAATCATGATGGCGCGAACTATCAAACAGTTGGTGGAGGGTACGAATGAGATCACTTTAGGAGGAAATCCACCTCTGAGGGTGTACATAGCATGCATGGTAATACCCTGCGTCCTGCTTGGCATGATAACAACTTTGAAATACCTAGCACCGTTTTCACTTGTTGCAGATTTCATCATAGGTACGTAGTTACCCAGACGTAAATATAAAATATAACTACATTAAAATGCTTTATCTACGTTGGCTACACACGAAGAATGCAGAAGTGAAATGACCAAAATGCTAACTTAATTTATTACTTTTAAATTTTTATCTAAAGTACATTCAATAATTCAAATTTTAATCTAAACTGCAGTGGATCTATCTCGAAGTTAGGTGAAAGAATGCTGTCTAAAAAAAAAAGAATCTTAAAATTTATTGAATTGATGGACCATAATATTTCGCAATGCTGAGGTTGTGCCTCGTGCCGCTATATAGGCCGGTGCAAGCGTAGCAGTTTTACTAAACCACCGATCTGCACCGGCTATGTCTGCCTAACACTTTCGTAAACAATATTAGTACCATACAAAAGAACAATTTACTTACTGGCAATTTTTTGGCTATTAAGCGTCGTAGTGGTGTAAGTGTCGCGTATTAAACACCGCTAATAACAATCAATTTTATTATAAAGTAAAAGAGACAACTATCTACACGTACCACCGACTTAAAAACTGAATTTTGCTTCGACGCGATCAATCTTATTTATTCAATATGTTTGCAGGCAACTATAATGCCGAAGACAGACATAGCTCAAACTATTTGTACATTTTTCTCCTTGAAGACTACAAAGTTCCATAAAAATTTTCGCAGCTACTCAAAATCCCCGGCATGATCATTGAAATGATCATTCAAATGAAGCTATGTCTGGCTCCGGGATAAGAACAGTTGATCCCCGAGAAGTGATCACCCCCTGATCCTTGTCAATCAATTCAGGATTGCATTCGTCGGATTAATGTTGTACATAATATTTGTATAAAATTGAAATTTGCATGTTCAATAGAATACAGAAGGAAAACCCTAGTTGAAGCGACTTTTTTTTAATAAATTATTTTTTTTATGCATAGTCTTCGTGGCATGTGTAACAGTATACTATGCCACAAGAATGGCGGAAAAAAGTCCCACTGAAATGCCTGCTTTCAAAACAGTAACTGGACTGTTTGAGTTCATGGGCGTTTGTATATTCAGTATGGAAGGCCTTGGTGCTGTGATGGCAATAGAGAATAATATGCAGGAACCGAGAAAGATAAGAATCGCACTCTTAGGAGGTAGGTTTTGTTTCTCATTGATAAATGTATTATTTAACGAAAAAGATGACAAAATTATATTTATTTTCGAAGGTCAGCAACGAAAGCGTACAACCTATATACCGGATTACCTTTAAGTTTATAGCTAAATGTAACGTGATGGCTCTTGTTTCAGGAATGTCTCTAGTCGTTAGCGTTGTGTTAACTATAGGTTTCTTCGGTTATTGGGGATTTGGGGAGGATAGTAGATCTCCAGTCACCCTAAACTTTCCTTTGGAACCGTTAGTATTACTAAATATACTATTTTTGTAGGTTTTTCTTAGTCTATTTCCTATTTTATGCTATGTCCGTGAGTATTTTATATGGTTTAGTATATTTAGAAGATCAAGCTGATATGTTTCAATTCTTTAATATATACCTCCATATTCATCATTTTCTAGTAATTCTAATTATGTCAAAATATCATTATTTACCCCCATAACGGCACCGTTTTTGTCATATTCATGTGCAGATGAGCGAATGAGATCTATAAGATAATTCAAATGAGGGAATATCTGAACAATGCGTGTATTCCGATTGCAACAAGGCCACCAAAATAAATTAATATACACGATAAGAAAGAGGTTTTTCGCACTTTATAACGTTAATGTACTGTACGCCCTCCGCTCGGGAGCTACAGAAAATCAGCTGAGGTCATCTTTGACCTCATAAAAAAAGCTAAGTAGTCAAACTTTTTGGAATTGTTACATGACTGCCTTAGTAATAATATGTATTATTTATCAATTTTTTAATGTTTTATTATTTTTGTATAAGCTCTGGTTAAAATATTTAATTTTTGTTGTTGTGTAACTTTTTTGAATAAAGTTTTCATTAATTCATTCATTCATAATGTAAAATGTAATGCCTTCCTTAGATTTCCAATCGCAATAAAGGTCTTGCTGGGGTTTATGATATATGTGACGCACGCTCTAAACTTCTGGTTCCCGTTTGACCTGATGTGGTTTTACATTAAGAAGAGATACGATCCCTCAAAGTACTGGCTGTGGGAGCGGGTGTACAGGGCAATATTTATCTGTTGTATCACCTCGATAGCTGTCACGTTCCCTAACGTCTCCAAGTTTATTGGTTTAGTAAGTATTACTATTGTCTATTGCAAAGATTTGCTAACTTTTTATTCTTGCACGCACTCTTGTCATAAACTTTAGACTTAGTAAAGCCTAAAGTTTAGTAGACTCTATCTATCTCTTAGTAGACTATATCTCTATCCTACTGGATAAGTAACGGATATATTAGGCAAATCTAAATTATTCCTAGTCTTCGTTTTATATTCTTATTATAAAAATAAGAAACAGATGATCTAAAGCTATAACATAGATTATAGATATCTATAGAGCTATAGATTCGTATGTATTGAAATGTCCACATGTTCATATTTGTATTATCAACATTTAAAGGTTTTGTTTAATCCATAAATTAATACAAAATACAAGAAATAGATAGGCACATGAACACATTTCACGGTGTCTACCGTCTTGCAACTTTTATCACTAAGAAAGCCTTTGATCCACGTTCCAATTTGCAAATAACCTCGATAACAATATTTCGTAAGCATTTTTGACGCCACTATTTTATGTATAAGCCTATGTTTCAAATATAATCTTTAGAGTTATAAGCTAGAATCAGTTAAAAGCCGGATTATGGGTCAATTTGTATATATTGATGTGTTTTTGGTTATATATGCGACTGCGAACATGCGTGCTAAGACAACGCAACTATTTGTAAATGCATTGCGTCCCCCAGGGGGCTTGCAATGACAATATTATCATCAACAACACTGCTGTAATGTATTCTTAATGAAATCATCGTCAGAACTGGTTTTAGCTTGGATCCTTCTGCGTGGCCAGCATGGGTTTCATTTACCCGGCGTTTATAGGACTCTGCCTGGACTGGACTGACCCAGGCCTCGGCGTCATGAAGTGGAGGTTCTGGAAGTTTCTGATTATTGTGACCTTCGGTTTCATCCTGGTAATTGTTGGTAGTTACACTAATATTAAAGGACTTATTAAAGAATCTTTTTAAAATTAAAATATATTTCAATGAAGTTTATCGTCTTTTTTTCTCAAAATTGACCTTAACATTATAGATACTAGATAGGGCACTAACGATGTTTCCTTTATGACATAGAACTGCGTGACTGGGAATGTATCTACCTCCTAAAATACCAGATACAACAACCATAGTACTGAGATCCTTGTGAAGGTGGGAAAGATTGATAAAGCGCTGTTCATGAGGCATTCCAAACGTTCATGGGCGTCGATAGTCACTTAGGTGAAATTTAAAAATACATATATAAATTCTATACCTATATATTTTTTTTAAGTTTAACTCAACATTGTTTCCATCTTTAACAGTACAATACAGAAATGAGATCATTATCCTGATTTTCAATGTGATGAATTTTCATTCAAATCCATGAACAAACCACATAGCTTTAAAGAATTATCCATATATTAATGATATTAGAAATGAAAATTAAGATATGCGATACTAAAATTTTCCTCTAAAATTGCACATACACTGAGAAACACTCATTAACACTTCATTCATGAAAGTTACATTAAAACGCAAAACTTTTTAAAACATTTAATGTATTTTATCGAGACATGTGCTTGGATTGAAGCTGCACCAAGCAGGCCATATCGGTTGCACTTTCACACCACGGAGCAGCATGCGCCATCTATTTTGAAACAAATCACAAACTGCATATTCCCTACTACTAGCATATTCATATACGTACTCAATTTATATACAATAGGGGCGAGGGTCTCGAAGACCAGAAGTCCCTCTACAACCTGCTAAAAACCTTGGTTTATCTAGAAATATAGGTTCTGTTCTGTTAGCAAGAATATGTAAAGCCGCACTAGCAACTAGATCATCTCTGTAATTGAACCTTTACCCGCATGGTCAAACCGCGAAATACTAAGAAAATCGTTTTTAAAAACTGAGTATACATTTTCTTATAATAAAATACTGTTGAAGATTATACTCTGAAATCAACTCACCTGTGAGTATCTAACCGAACGTAGACAAATTTATCAGCACTTGAATTGGCGACCATATCAGACCACAACCTCTCTGCCACAGCGGCTGCCCGAGGCCATAGGTGATAATCCAGATTACCTGCAAAGATGGTATAAATAAATTTATACGTTTAATTAACCTGCAATGTTAATGAGTACAAAGGAGGAGCGTGGAGAGACGTGGAGAGGTCGTGGCCTAATCAGTGCTCGGCACTTGAGTCGATCGCTAGGCTAAGTTGCTCTTGCTGTGATCGGGTGATAGATGGGTGACCCATTCTAGCACTGGTTTATATTTGATATCCGACCTCCTCCGTATTTCGGAAGGCACTTAAAACAGTGGGATCCGATTAATATCACCCTGTGATATTAGTCGTAAGTTTGTAGAGATCGTGGGGGTTCCGAGGATGACGTCAGACTGCAATCGGACATCTTAATTCGCCCCACAGCCAAATCCTCTGCAATCTAAGCGGACCTTCATTTAAGCCTTCGATTACTCCTTTACAAACGTATTTATAATGATCAGTTTCACCGCGAATCACGCACCAAATCTTATTTTTCTCTAAATAAAATAATATATGTCATTGTACAAAAAGGTTTGTTGCCAAATTTTGACCAGGCAGCTATCTCTAGTTCTTTATTCAATTAGGCATTATTTAACTATGGAAATATAATAAACAGTTTGTAATTATGCAATGTCATTGCTGCCACTTCACACCGATCTTATGTGAGAGAGTTCTTTGTAAAATATCGTATATGCAACGAAACTTTTGTATTTGAGAAATAAAGGAACTCTACCAAATTGAAATTTTGTGGCACGCAAGCCTTTATATATAATACCATCGCAATGTGTGCCATATTAAAATAATCCCAAAAATGAATAAGAAAACTTTAATAAAGGTTAATGAAATGTTTCGAAACTTTTACTTTTATTTCAGAAATAAAGAAACTATACCAAATTGAAATTTCTTCTTATTATACGCTAGATGAGCTTTGTGTTGGAATAGCCAGGTAGGTGGGATTTATGCACTTGTGGCACGCGAGCCTCCATTTCTCATATCATCTCTGTTTGAACCTTATGCACCATATTAAACTTATCCCAAACATACAAAAGAAAAATTTGTCGTTTCTACTAAAATATTGTTTATTCTTCGACGTTTTTGTATTTCAGATATAAAGAAACTACACCAAATTGAAATTTCTTCGTATTATACGCTAGATGAGTTTAGTGTTGGAATAGCCAGGCAGGTGGGATTAATGCGCTTGTGGCACGCGAGCCTTCAGTTCTCATGCCATCTCTGTTTGAACCTTATGCACCATATTATACTTATCCCAAACATACAAAAGAAAAATTTGTCGTTTCTACTAAAATATTGTTTATTCTTCGACGTTTTTGTATTTCAGATATAAAGAAACTACACCAAATTGAAATTTCTTCGTATTATACGCTAGATGAGTTTAGTGTTGGAATAGCCAGGCAGGTGGGATTAATGCGCTTGTGGCACGCGAGCCTTCCTATCTCATACCATCGCTGTTTGCGCCATATTATACCGTTTGACTGTGATTATAGACCTAAGAATTGTGAATTGATGTAAATGACTTGACGAATGTCTTTCTTTATGGCTTTATTAACTTTGTGCGTAACGGGTTGTAATCACGGTATTCTAATTCTAGGTAATTTTATTGCGATGTGTGTTTGTTGTGATCTCACGCCTTAACTTTTAACTTGATTACAAAGAAATTGCATACATTTTAGGGTTCCGTAGTCCTACAAGGAACCCTTATAGTTTCACTGTGTCCGAGCAAACCTTTACTTAATTTACTTCTTTGCCAAAACCGCGATAAACAATGCAGAATTTGTACAGAGCTGTATGTCGAAAATGGTCACCAAACTCGCTACCACAGCACATTGTATTCAAATTTTCTACGTCATATTCAAATCGTATATCGCCCAAAAGCGCCAATAAGGCCGTGAACGTTGTTTTTATAATAAAAACACCTATTTTTATTGCGTAAAAAATTCTTACCGTGCTTAGAAAAATATATCGAAATCTAAAACTTCCATAATGATATTTGAGGCAAGAAACTCGTCTATGCATCGTCAAAATATACAATTGTACAATATAAAAATATTTTCTCTCCCTATCTCATAGCTGGAGCAAGGTAATATAAATTACTTCCAATTGATCGGATCTGTAATCGAGCAATCCGAAATGTCCGCAATCCTTAGTTATATAATACATAAGAATCCCTTGAAAGCTTGATAAATTATTTATCATGGGTGTGATTCTATAATGAGTAAAGTACTTTGTTTGAAAATTTGTATTTGTTAAAACAATTTTGAAATGTCCGCAATCCATAGTTATATAATACATAAGAATCCCTTGAAAGCTTGATAAATCATTTATCATGGGTGTGATTCTATAATGAATAAAGTACTTTGTTTGAAAATTTGTATTTTTTAAAACTGTTTTACAATTTGCAAATGGCCAGTCGTGTCCTGTTATTTCGTTTTCTCTTTGCTGAAGATCATGGCTTCTGTCTGATTTACTCTTCTTCAACCTTCTTCAGCATTCATCCATTACTTCTTTCAATCAATTTTTTCTGAGAGTAGGAGTTTTTCTATGGTTTTCGCATTCTTTGGAGCTGTGACTGAAGTACTAAAGTGTCAACGAATGGTTGACAGGCGAGTTCTTCTTAAGAGTTACTTTAAAAAGTTGTTAATAACAAGCAAAAGCGCTTATCGTAAGCCAAACTGATTAAAAAAAATTGGCTCTAACATTGTCTTTATTCCAAAATTATAACAATTTCATAATATATTTCAATATATAAATTGTTATATTGTTTTAATTGACGCATGTTTAAAATATCATGGACAGATAAGGTGCGCAATGAGACGGTTCTTCGGAAAATGAACAAACGGTTAGTTAAAGGTAGCGCCATGCTTGTAGCCGAATTGGGCCGGCGCGTCCGGTTATCAGTACCTCTTTCTCACATGAGATCGGCGTGAAGTGGCGGCAATGCTGTCACATCTAGTGATGGTGTTGTTGTCGCGGTTGTTTTTCTGGACGGAGAAAGGATTACGTCACGCGCTTTCGGGGGGGGGGGGGGGCTTCCTGCATTCTAAACAAGTCTTACCAAGAAATCAGCGCTATCGCTCTTGCGGCAGCATGAAATCCTGAGGTGCAGCTTTTTCACCTTACGGGCCATAAAAAAAACCTGTACTTTTCGCTGTTTTGTTTACTAGTTTATTTAGGCTTTACAAAGCCAATAATAATAATAAACATTTATTTACCTTACAAGGTAAATAAATGTTTATTATTATCTTATTGCTCCTAAAACGTGTATTGCGTGTAAGAAATCTCCTGTTGTGCTTATTATTACTGTAAATGCGACTAAAACAATAACAAAATTTAAGTGCCTTTTCGGAATTTATCACGGCTTGTGTTACGGCGCATTACGTGGCGAGGGGGGGGGGGGATTAAAATCTTCAGAGATTGCGGTTCGTAATACTTGAACGCCCCCTAAACTGACAGTGCCGGATTGTGGTGAATTTTAGGATGGAGCGAGATCTAATTATGGCGCCCCTCTTACTTGCCCAGTTTATATTTTTTTTATATAAAATTTATTTAAAATAATCGCACATTAAGAGTCATTCCATGCTGAGGTGTCCTCTAGGACTCGGAGCTTGAAGCGGCCGCTCCGTTCGCCCTATATTAGAGCCGGCCCTGTAAACGGCACATCAAGTATGTAAGGAAAATATGGTTCGAACCTTTGAAGACTGTTTTGTCTTCCGATATTTTCTTATTAAGAAACACATATTATCATATTACACGTGTTGTTTATTTTATAAAGGAACAGGATAATGACAAAAGGAAATTGTACAGTACAGCGTAACACAAAGGATTTTCCTCATTTCATACTTAATGGAGAAGTAAATTAATTCTATAAAGGTATTATAAAATTAATGGTTGCCTACCTATTGTTTTGTAGACAAGCAATATTCGACCATGTTATTATAAACCGTACGGCTTAAATTTTAATAATAAGGATTTTTTTTAATTTGATAAATATAAATAGAAAGATAGGACTTCGAAAAAGTATATATATTAGATATACATTCTTCTTCTTTCTAGCGTTATCCCGGTCAAATACCAGGGTCCGCTTAGATTGTAGAGGATGTGGCTGTGGGGTGTGGAGCGAGTTAAGATAACCGATTACCATCTGATGTCATCCTCGGAACCCCCACAATCTCTACAACTTCACGACTAATACATTAATCGGGTCCCACTGTTTTACGTGCCTTCCGACACACACACACACACACACACACACACACACACACACACACACACACACATATAATACCCCACTTTTGCATGGGAATTAAAAACAATATACGGGGAACCAGGTGATATTAACAAATTAACCTAATCTCAAAATTTAACCAAATCCCAGAACTCCATATTTACGGGACAGATCCTGTTATGCTGCAGTCGTCAAAGAGTTTTCAAAAGCCGCCATGTCACGTATGCTACATAATCCATTTTTACACAATCGCCCAGCACGATGCGCTGTCCAAAGTCAATAATTAAATTCATTAGCACCGCTTTCTACTTAATGAATTTGCCTCAAAATTTTATTGGCGCTTGTTTATTCATTAATTAATGTTTTAAATTATAGCGGCGAATCCAATCACGGTTAATTTGACGTCAAATCCCGACGTCGGAAAATAAAAGCGATGAGCGCAAACTGATTATTATATGAATATAAATTCATGTTTTACTCTATTAGTGGTTTCACTTCCAAACTTTATATTTAATTTTATACAGAAAATAATTTGGCAACAGAAATACCACTGTTAATAATTCGAAATTTCTTATATGACTCACACACTTATGAAATGAGTCAGTGACATCCATCGGGACTCTTTTACGTGCCTTTCGTATATTATAATATTTAAAAACCATTATTAGAATGGATCATCTATTATCTGGCGGTAGTAAGAACTGCTTAACCTAGCGATCAACTCAAATGCCTACTAGTGATTAAACTACGACCTCCCCGGTCTCCTGTAAAAACACTTCCCATACCCTAACTCACTGAACTCCCTATACAGAAGTTAATATTCTTACCTCGTATATCAGATAGCATATATACATCAAATTGCAAGATACCTTTAACAGGAGATTATGCTAGACAGTCTACAGGGAATTGGTAGTCTTGAACCTGAGCCAAATATCCGGAAACTATCGATTTCTAAGCCTACGTGGAATTCTTAATGTTTCGCTTCACATTATTTACACGTGTTAACGTTTGAATTAATTTAGGTTATAAATTGAGGTTCATGACATATAAAGTACCTTTTTTTCATCAGCCTAGTGTCTTACTGCTGCGCAAAGTTCTCTTCCATCTTTACCCATTCATTCCTAGCCTGGGCTACTTGGATTCAGGTCTTTCCCGCAAAGGCTTCTAAGTCCTACTACCTCTGCCATGATTCGTTTTTTATTTGAAAGCTGGTGCTTCCCGTGCAGTATTATATCAATTTGGTCCAGTTCTGACACTTTCATCTCAGCTATGTGCTTTATCATTGTCACTTGGTGTAACTGGCTGGGTATATGTGTATTGGTTATAGGTGTATGTTAATGAGGTGTAATACAATACTTACAATATTTTATTCAAGTAATCTCAATACCTCAGAGAAAAACGTGTAAAAGGACTAAGTATTCGTAGTAATCAACACAGTTCAGGCTATATATGAATTTCCAAAGAATTGCAGACAGACACAGACAGAGCGAAAGATTAATTAAGTTTAGACGAAATTTTTAAAATTTTCTGAGTCGAACATTTAGAGGAATTCTTAGGTACCCTTTAAGTTAAAGCATATACAGTGGTATAATGTTATATATTTACAAATTAAATAAGAGTTGAAGCCATGTCTGCTCTCATAATGAAATTCCAGACTGAATGCTGTCGATCTCCTTAAAATACGAATACCGTTTCCACGATGTTTATCGTGCAAACAGATCATGCTGAATATTTGTGTATTATACTAGTTGTTACCCGCGACTATGACCGCGTAAAATAAGGAAAAAATTTTAGCATGGTGAAATATGGCCTATAGCCTTCCTCGATAAATAAGCAATTTAACGCTGAACGAATGTTTCAAATTGGGCCAGAGTAGTTCCTGAGATTAGGGCGTTTGTGTAAAAAAAAACAAATAAACTCTTCAGCTTTATATATTAGTATCGTCATCATCATCATTGGGTACAACATCTATGACAGATGATTGAAACGACGCCGGGATTATTTTGGCACTTGCGTTTGTGGCTAAATAAACCAATCCTGGAGTATAGAAATAGATAATATGAAAATTTTACAAGATATGCCTAAACTATTCAACCAAACCTGGTTAGATCAAGATAGTATTTTGTAAAATGCGGTCTGAGTTGAAGAATTAATACTTCCCTTTTCTGATGTAGATCAATCGACGCTTTGCAAAGTTTAAAGTTCAAGAAATATAATTCGCTGCCATTTCTATTGTGACCCTCCCCCACTATCGTGGAGATAGTACAGCCCTATTTTGCTCTAATCTTCCAGTGAACAGTTTGATTAGTCAGTAAATGACTTTTTAAACACACGTTTGTGATATATCGAGTTTGCCCCGACAAGACAGACTGTTTCCTTAGAAAGATGTGTAATTTTGTGTGTGTAATTTTAGAGTATAAAAATTTCACAACGTTGTAGTGGAACACTGCGAAAGGTGTTTTAATTCGAAGGCACAGAATATAAGCGAAACACAGCCGTCTTTGGAGGCTAGCTTTTAATGTGAAAAACTGCATGTCAATGACCTCAAACTTTCTACATAATTATAAATACAAAAATAAATTCAACATAAACTTTGCATATCTTGATACTTCTCATCAACAATAAGTTCATTAGAATAATATTGATACTATAATATAAAGAAAAGAAAACTTGCGTAAATAAATACGAACTTTAAAAGTTTTTAAAAATATTTATTAATTAGATATCTACCGTAAATTGCTATATAAGTAACAATAAGTCACCGTTTGTAATATAGACTACTAACTCAATAACACTTTAACATAATATTATTTAACTACAAGACAGGTCAGCTTTCTAGGGCTCGCATAGTTTTTCATATATTATTTTTTTATTATATTATGAACTTTAATTACAATGTTAAAGAAAAAATCTATGGAAATTATCGTTATCCAATATGGGATGGGATAGTGTTAGTAATTACAGAAACTATAATGCTACAATAATTTTTTTAACTTGTAATTATAGCTAGTAGTGGAGATTCAGACAAAGAGTTATCCAGGCCGGGTTCAGGACTGAGTCCTGGCATGGGACGCATTACAGGTTCTGCCAGTATTGAAACATTAGTACGAGTTGGAATTGAAAAAGAACATGGACTTAGTCCTGACTCAAAAATGGTAGTCCTACATGATTTTGCACCCTGTGTGGATGATGAATTAGAGGTATGTTGTAAATATATTTATCTTCATATTTAGTACTAGCTGCAAACTACAACTTTGCCTGTGTGAAATCAGTACTTCTGTTAAATTTCAAAGGTTTTTTTGAATAGAATTCTAATTTAAACTACTAATTCTAAATTAAAAAACAAAGAGAACTATATTATTCCATTCTGGTCTAGCCATTTTGAACACTGGAATAAACAAACTACCAAAAAAATTTTTAACTTAAGTTTCTAACTATAGGTATTATACCTATATATAGACATATGCAATTAGTAAAAAAGTAATTTAGATATTACAAACAGACCTTTTAATCTTATTTATGTGTATAGATATATGTATTTTTTTATTTTATTGTTTTTGGAAACACAAGATAGTATTTCCCAAAACAATAAATTAAAAAAAAATACATACATCTATACACATATGTGTACACTTATAAAATTAGGATAAAAACAAAAGCACAAATCAGTAAATATGCCACTGTATAAAATATAGTATGAATGCATGTTATAGCATGAATCTTATTATCTAAACCATTAGTAAAAATATATGTTACCAAAATCTAGATCGTAGTAACAAGAATGGTTGTATATTTTATAACTTTTATTTTAAAAACGCTGAGTCAGATACGAATTAAAACGCCTCTGCATTGCGATGGACCCGGCACTCGCACGGTGAATCCATGGAATGCTAAGAAATTCGCATTCATGTGCGCATAATGTTAACTTTTTTTTCAAACTAAATATTAATTAAAAAATCATAAAAACCAGTTAGTAAAAAAAGGTCGTCTCGGAATAAAGTATTGTTATATTGGTGCCCTTTGCAAAAGCATTACTTGTGAGAATGTATATTCCGAATTCGATAGGTGTTTTATAGTGTACACTCCGAACCTGTTGCGCGGGACAGGTCACTTTATAGGTCAAGAAAGGGTCGGGTTCGTACGTATAAAAAAAGTATTTATGTATCGGGTGTAAGAATGTTGACCGAGTGTAAAAGTTGTTCTTCCCATGCTTTCTAGAATACCCTATACAATATAGAATAAAACTTTATTCTACGAAAGAAAACGAAAACTACCAGAACTAGTTTAATCTGGTTATGACTAGATAAGATAAATTGAAACATGTTTTTATGGGAATTACTATTCGGAGGTTTTAAATGTTAAGGGGTAAAATACTCTGCTGTTTTATATACCACAATTTTAAGATACTAGGAAAGTAGAACAGTTATTTTTTTTAAATCATTGGGTTTACCAACAGCTTAATACGCAATTCCGGGAACACACATAATATTAAGCCAAAATGGTAAGCTACTTAGAGGTAAACACATCATACACGATACGGCTATGTAGAAAAAAAGAAATATAAATAGACACATTTTAAGTATGTATGAGATTTTTTTCCTTTCTAAAATAATTACTGGAGATTACTTAAACAGTTCAAAAAAGAGAAAGTTAATATTACACCTAAACAGGGAGTTACGTACTTAATATTATTGTTATCTAAGACAGAAAAAATATTTAGGTGTCCCTTGATTCATTCCTAGACCAGGGGCCGACAACCTTTTATGTCGGAAAAGAGCCAAAATTAATTACAAAATTTTGAAAGTTTATAAAAAGCCACAAAAAAATTTCTAAGAAATACCTAATCAATTAATTCATAAGAAAAATATCTACTTATCCACATATAAGTAGTGTTTTTTCAAAAGAAATTAGCTAATATAATATTATTAGATTTTTTTTATATAACAAGGGACAAACGAGTAACCGACACTCACTTAAGTGACTATCGACGCCCATGGACAACTGCAATACCGGAGGGTGTGTGATGCATGTACGTATATAGAGCTGATGATACTGCAAACAATAGTATAGGAGTATTTGTCAAATACTTCGTTACAGAAAGCGCATTGAATTCCATTAGCCGACAGTTAGGTTTATCCCTGGAAAAAGGTGCTGCCTTAAAGGTGTCCTAGTATGTCTCTTATGAATTGTTGAGAGCACTTCTCAATTGAATTTATACTGATATATATAAAGCTGAAGTGTTTGTTTGTTTGTTTGAACGCGCTTATTTCCGGAGCTACTGGTCCGATTTGAAAAATTCTTTTAACGTTAGATAGTCCATCTACCGAGGTAGTATATAGGCTATATATCATCACGCTAAGACTAATAGAAGCGGAGCACCAACCAATACTTACGTTGTTCTGGAGTACTTTTATCTCTACACAACTTCATGTCGACACCTCTTCCCCCAAATTCTAACTGCATGCTGAGCTCAGAATTAGTGCACTTATTCTCGAAACAACCCAATGGATAAGGAGAAAAGTTCCCCTCAAAAAGAGCAACATAATCATTATCATCTGGTATAATATGATGATCTCCATCGATATTTGTAATGTTATACGATCCAGCTAGTCCAATTGATTTAAAGTAATCGGTAATTATATAATCATTTTCATTTAATTCTTTGGATATGTCTTTTTCTACATCTTGGGAAATTAAATGCAATAAGCCATCAGATTTGGCTTCTTCTTCATCAATAAACTCGAAATCAGATGAATTATAACCGTCACTCATTTCTAGCACATCTTTAACTTTATTCGGGCTTAAAGCAATAATATCTACGTCTAAATTTGAATTTGTACCAATTCCGTCATCTAATGGATAGTCTATTGCATCTTTATAATCATCTGAACTTATCGATATTACATTCTCAGTGTTTGAACTTTTAAATTGATTTTTTAAGTCGTAACTAACAGATTCAGTTACATTTATTGGTTGAACATTATTTTTTTTATCATGCATTTTTGGTTCAGACAAATTAAAATTATGGTGTAAATTATCGCTGGCTATATTAACATGTTTTATTTCAGGTAAATTATTACCAATATCATCTTCATACAAATTGTTTGCTGAGTTTGGCATATAATTACCTAGAGCAAACTGTTCATAAATGTTATACCAAGTATTGATTGCACTTAGTTCACTCGAATTTTCGATATTCTCAAATGTATTATTAATGTGACCTATGTTTGAGGGTTCTTCTAAATTATTGTATTTTGTATTACATTCTCGATATACAACAACAGAAAGTTGAAGACACAAGGCCTATTTGAGGGGGTCGTATCTTAATCAGAGGCCGGCATTTGAGACTATCGCCAGGTTAAGGCAGTTGTGACCGGGTGACAGGTGGCTGAATGATTCTAACACTGATTTAAAAATATCCGACCTCCTGCGTGTTTCGGAAGGCTCTTTAAACTGTGATCTCGATTAATGTCACTGAGTAACTGAATGATAGTCGTGAGATTGTAGAGATAGTAGAGTTCCGGGGATGACGTCAGACATTCGTTCATTTTAACTTGCCCACAGCCACATCCTCTGCAATGTCTAAATAACGCTAGGTAGAAAGTTGAAGAAACTAGCATACTATTTTTTGAAAGGCCGCGTCGTCAGATAGTGTAGTTGTCCATGGCTATCGATAATCACTCAAACGGAACGCCTGACTCTTTGTCCCTTAGAGACGAATTTCTTAGCATTCCACGGATTCGCCGTGCGGGTGCTATAAATAAAATGTGAAATACTGTAAAAATACGGTATGTGTATCTTTTTTATTTATTTATTGGTCTGCTAGCGATTTTACACAAAAATTCACAAAAGTTACACAATTCACAAAAAAATTTCTTAATAGCTATGTTAAAAATCATTTAAAGCAAACACGACATGCATAATATTAACTCTAAACAAGTACAAAATTGAATTAAAAATAAAAAATGTATTTAAATTTCATTACTAATCGTCGGAAGAAAGCGAAATTGTCGTAACTTGAAAAACTCCACTTTTATTATGAAATTTTTTTTATGTTCAGTACTAAAACTATGCAAAAATACAAGGTCTTATAGATAAAAAAAATTATCGCAGGAAAACGAGAACCAGACCCATCGAAGCGATATTTTTTTTAGACAGGAATATGGTAAAAAGTGATTTTGCCCAAAATCCAAGTTGCGACATTTCTGCTTTCTCCCGTCGATATACAGATGCATTGATAGATTTAAGTTCTTGAAATTCAATAATCCCTGCTAATTTAAGGTCCAAATTAAATGTAGTAACATAATTGAAAAGGAATTCGTGTAATACATATGTATTAATAAAATATTAGTAATGGATATCGATTACTCATAATACACAAAACTTCCAGGTAACCAATTACTTTAATTAATATTTTTGCAAAATAATCACGTCGTTCATTCGTTCGTAGTACTACAAGGAACCCTCATAATTTCGCTCTGTCCGTCCGTCCATCCGTCCGTCTGTCTGGCTGCCCGTAAGGTGCAGTACCGCTTAGGGAGGCAGGTGGCAGACATGCGCGTACCGCCGTCCGCGAGTGGCTCTCTATCGCTGAGAGCGTACCACCGCCTCACCCAGTTCCCTCTGCCTCTCAGCCTCCCTCTTCTGCGACATCAAGTCCTCGCAGAAGAGGTTCACCGCACCCCCCTAGATGCTTCGCTGGCCACCAGTACAAATTCAGAAGCGGTATATACTTTAAAACACATAAAAAGTTTATTGTTCACAATAAATCCATTACATGTGCAGTCGTGAAATAGTACACTAGTAATAAAATATCTAATTTATCATCGCAAAGTCCTCTGAGTGCTCTCGTTTGGTGTCTAGACGGAATATAAAATACAGCGACACTTTTGTGATTTGTTGATGTTATAAAAAAAGCTGGCACAGCGCCATCTTTATTATAAAAAACTTAATACTGTTATAGTTTTTTAATCGGTTTGTAAAGTCTTTATATTAAATACACTCAATGCTCAACGTTAGAAATGCGGAATGACATTTTTATGGTGAATATTTCAATACATGTTTTTCTTAAAGTACGAGGGGTAAACGAGCAGGTGGTTCACCTGAGTGACTATGAGATTAGTTTTTTGACTTTAACTATGAAGGCCCATAGTCAATTACTCTACTACTATAAGTCGGCATTTGTTGGACGGTCTTTGAGAAATATATATAGATCAAAACCAACGAAAGCAAAGCTTTGAACAAACGCTAGTCATAAAGTAATATACGCAAAATTTTTAAAACCAACAATTTACAAACATCAAAACACACGCAAATATTAAAACACTTGTCTCGTTTCGCAGACGAGTTTATCAAATTGGCGGCAAAATAAATACTTCAGCTTACGTCTGACTGTCTGTCGTGAGAGAAATTATGGAGATTTTAATATATCGTGTTTAATATTCATTTAAAAACAAGTTTTAAGCGCTGAAAATCTTCCTTTTTCATTTCAGTACGCTAAGTGATTATGTCAGATATCCGTCCAAAACCTTATTTGTTCCTCAAAAACTGTACTTTTTCAACCGACTTTAAAAAAGAGGAGGTTGTCAATTCGAGTATATATTTTTTTTGTTTGTTACCTCAGAGCTCAATATATAGCTATAGAGCCTCAATAGCTCAACGGTATAAGGTATGGACTGCAATCCCCAAGGTTCAAACCCCACCGCCGTCGTGTTATTGTCGCACCCACTCCTAACACAAGCTTTTAATTTAAGCTTAATAGGAGGGGATAAAGGGAATAATCGAAAAAACAAAACTCTACACAGACACGATAGGACACGCGTCCGCTCGCTAGCTGTGCGTTGAAGAGAATGGCCAACGGGCCAGTCTAATATAATAGAGTATAATAAAGCCGTTTAGAGCAAAACCTTCGATTGATAATGCCGTTTCAATCAGAATCTTTTGTATTCGACTCTTTTCCATTTGTATTTGAGAGCCTTTTGAGATTACTAAGGCTCGTTGCCATGAGACCTTAATAATAATTTGAAAACTTCAATTTCAGGATTGTGTCCAACCAATAAACTTCATACAAAGAGCTTCTCCTTCTGTCTATATATATTCTATCCTTCTCGCTACCTCCTTCTATAGCGTTATCCCAGTCTACCAGGGCCCGCTTATATTGCAGACGACATGGCTGTGGGGCGTTAAGATGACCAACTATCCTCTGACGTCATTCCCGGGATACCCACAATCTCTACAATCTCACGACTAATATCACTCAAAGATATCAATCGGGACTCCCTATTTTACGTTCCGAAACATGGAGTAGGTCTGATGTTTGAAAAACCAGTGTTGAAATGGGTCATTCATCTGCCACCCGGAAGTAAAAACTGTCTAACCTCAAATGCTGGGTACTAATTAAGCTACGACTTCCTCGAATATACGAAGACCCGTAAGACATTTTAAGGTAATCGTTAATCGCGTTCCAGTTACAGCAACTAAAATTGTCAGGTCCATGACAAGTGACGACACGAAGTGAAGCTCGCACGGAGTTCCCACGCCGCGGTCGCCCGGGGGCTGTTCGCGCTCACGACTCGCGCAAGATATAAAATTAATTTATCTACAACTAATACGAGAGGGAATTGATGCCTGCAACCGATAGCACCATCAAATAGTGAATTCAAACACAATTTACGATGTTAGGGCAGAGGTTGTGTTGCTTCGACAGGTTTGGGCCGAAGAAATTTAATGTTTGCAAGTGATTTTTTTTTGTAGTTTGTATAACAAGGTTCATTTTATGGTACTGGAATTAAATTCATGCAGTCTTAATTTCCAACCCTGTTCACTTTTTACAGGGTTGGAATGAAATCAATGCCTCGTTTATATCGATTCATGTTAAGAAAAATGCTTTATTATGGGATATCGCAATTGCTATTGTAACAAATATAGAGAACTAAACATAAATCAAAAAACAAATCAGAAATCATTTTTAGTATAAGATTGTATTACAGTGTTCATACGGTTTAAGCGCTAAGTTTGGTATTACGTCCTGGTTCTTGCTGCTATCTATAACCTCGTTGTGCTGTAGAGAATTTGGAATAAAAACATTTTCTGTTTCAATTTCGAACCCAGTTGACTTTTTACAAGGTTGGAATTGAGTAAATTCCTCGTTTCACATTAAGATGTTGGAAAAAAAGTAATATTATGGGATGTCGTAATCTCCACTATAACAGAGTGTGCAAATATAGAGAACACAACATAAGTCTCTTATTTCAAAGCAATAATTCAGTTTTAGTGTTGCAATTCTAAGAGAGATGTTCACTCGACACCAAATAAGTGTATCCAATGTTTCATTTCCATCCAGATACACCTCCAACATTGTTTATAAATGTTCATATTTGTTCACGAGATAATAGACTCTATGAATTTAATGGGAGGGCATATTTTGTTATGAATACATTTTATAAATGATATATTGCTGTGTGTTCGTTTATTGTGCATTACTTTGATCTAAATAGGTGTGTCTAAAACGACAATTTCTCGCTTGTTCTCGTTGCAAACAGATACCAAACAACTATTATGATGTAGAGGACGGTGGGTATAAATGATTATGGCTGGTGTATTTCTCTTAAAGCACTGTTAATATTTATTAGTTTATTTCTTGTTTAGCATTTGTTATGAATAATATTTTGTTTTACAGCGAAACTTTAAATGAAAATTGAGATTCGAATAAATTTTGTACTTCAACATCTTATTAATAAAGTTAGTGACAAATATGAATAAAAGATCGCTATATGATAATTTGTAAATGAATAATATGCCGGAGCCAGACATAACTTCATTTGAATGATCATTCAAATGTGTGGCCGGGGACTTTGAGTAACTGTTTAAAATTTTGTAGTAATCTGTGGACTTCAAGGTCAAAAATGTACAAAGACTTTACATCGGCTGTATTAACGGAACATAAAAAAGGGATGATGTAAAATAGACTTATTTTGAAACAAATAATAATTAAATATGAAACAAGAATTAAATTAACTTGTTTTGACATTAATTTGGAACAAGCATTTTGCTGATGAAGACGCATGATTTCAGAGAAATAGTTGAAATAATTGGAAATTTTAGATTTTGTAACAGATTAGAATTAATAATTAAACGAATGTTTAATATTAAGTTTCATTAACCCTCCCCCCCTCCCCCCTTAGTTTAAGATTACAAGATTTCCATCCCTCTAAGCATGCTGCTAATGATCTAAGAAGAAGGCATTTTGTTCGTGTTTAATTATTATTTGTTTAAAAATAAAACTAACTATATTATATTCTCGCTTTTTTTG
>JANCMC010001371.1:440460-475589 GCA_024363005.1 Charaxes varanes
ACTAATCGACACTACATCTACAGAGAACATGTAGAGATAGTCCAAGTGTTTTTGTCAACAATTTGTGATTAGAACCTAGAAGTATTAAAACAATATAGAAATTGTAAAGCATTATCCATTCCACATACCAAAGATTATAAATTTAGATGTACACAATAAATTAATTACACTTGATTTACTACGGAGTTTAATTATTCCATTAATAAAATCGATTCTTCCCCGAACTCTTTACTGCCTCAACATTTTTATAAGCTCCTACAAGTATCGGGTTTCATGGGCGCTAAGCAAGCGTTTTCGATTTGAGCTATTATTCTAAATGACACTTATAAATTTGAGTGTCACGGATTTTTTTGAGTTATGATCCGGCAGACGTTGTCTTGTACGAATTTTGGCTCGTTTCCTATTAGCCAGTTAACCGATTACATTTATGTCTTTTAGATAAAACGTGACACCGGCCGTATGATTTATGAAATAATAATATTACATGTCACGTCAGTCAAAAGATCTAGTACGAAAGTCATCTATTTGAATTATTCGAAAGTAGCGACCAAATCTGCATTTTTTTTTGTATTTTTTTATAATCTTTAGACTTTTTCTTTTTTCTTTTCTTAAATCTGTCTTAAAAATGACTTAAATCCGTCCAACGGTTTTCTGAGTTTTAAAAGAGACAGCATAGTGGTCGGATTTCTTTCTATGAAAAATCCTATACGTCTTCAGTTATGATGTAGCTCAGTTGGCAAGTTTAGAAAAAATATTGTTAATTATGCGGTTTGGTTACTTTTCCCAGAAATGTATGCACTTGTTTTGCACTTTAATGAGTGATATTCCTTTGCGGGATGCGGACATTTCTTATCTGGCTACGAATGCTATAGGGCAAATTGGATATGAATACTACGATTTCTGCATTGAAATAAAAAAATAAGGGCAACGCGGCCGTCCGTTCCTAATCTATCTACAATAGTGTTACGTTTCGCGCGGAATGAATGGTATTCCGTTGGGGGAGTATGATATTCCACGCGAAACGTAACTCTGTTGCAGATAAGTCCTATTTGAGTGTTCATAACTCGAAAATTGTACAAAAAAAAACGAAAATGTCAGCCTCTATAACTTCCGGAAAAATATATAAAAAAATATGCATTTTTGAGAGAAATAACCAAACTGCATAATTACGGAAATATTAGTGTAAAAGATATTTTTATACAAGTGGGAACATAATTTTCGAGATCGAAATAGGAAATGGCTTAGGGATATTGGAAAAATTCCGTTAGCGTACTTTTGAACTTTTGTGAACAATTTTTTCTTCTTTTTTGGAATGCTCAGTGCATTTAATTGCGTTCTTGTGAACACTTTAGGGACATTTGTGAACAGGATTCTATTTTTAGTGGAATTCTCTTTGTGTTTTTGTGAACATTTGTGAACACTCGTGAACCACTCTGAATGCATTTTAAAGCGCACACTGGGCTGGTTTATAGGTGCTCAGTGTTTTACGATTGTCACGTTTAATTATTTCATTGCCGGCAATTAAAGTTTGGTAGATACGATTTTTTATGTTTTACAACCGCTTTTAGGTAAATAAAACCCGGTGACGCTGTTTGTTTTTACCACACACGATTTCAATATATAGCGTTGGGCGCACCGCGTACGTGTCGATGAATTTATGACGCGACATATCGATAAGAATAAAACGGAACGGTGAAGGTTGATGTTGTTTCTTTGTTAAATCTTGCGTTTTATGATTGATCCATTAGTTTTTTTTAGCGTAGTCCAGTCTGTTGGCTGTTCTGTAAGCTTTGAGACCGTGCAATTGGAAAAACAGTTTGATGAAAACGTTTTTTTTTTGTAAAATATAATGCGAAATAAGATCCAAATACGTTGTTTGTGTCCGTTTTTTATAAAAACCGTATCATCATATATAGCGTTTTATTGTGTTTTAAATTAATACTAGCAAAAAAAATCCGATGAATAATTATTCTTTGAAGGAAAATCCGGAATGACGGAAATTTTTAGCCCTTAAACTAGGGGATTATGTCAAGGTCCAGCCAAGTATCTTACAAAAGCGTTTTCTATTTTCTTTATTCTTCTCTTTGATAAGTACGTTCTTTCTTAACTTATTTCTTTTACCTAGCGTTATTCCGGTCTAGTACCAGGGTCCGCTTAAATAGCAGAGGATGTGGCTGTGGGGCGAGTTTAAGATGATCGACTGCCATCTAACGTCATGCCCGGAACCCATGACTACAAACCCACTGTTTTACGCGCCTTCTAAAACACGGAGAAGGACGTAGGATGTTTGAAGACCAGAGTTAAAATCGGTCACCCATCTATAACCCGGCCGCGGTTAGAACTGCTTAACCTAACAATCGAATCAAATGCCGACCACTAATTGAGCCACAACCTCCTCCTGTTAGTTCTAACCTATTGTGCAAACTTGGTCAGTAACCGAAGAGCCGAAGACTAAACTCAAGGTTTGCTAAAGAGTCATGGAACGCAGAATAATAGGTGTAAGAAAAACTGATCGAGTTCGGAACACCACCCTGTGTTCCATCACTGGAGTAATGGATGTGGAGAAGAAGTTTTGAGGAGGTCGTGGCCTAATCAGTGGTCGGCATTTGAGCCGATCGCTAAGTTAAGTTGCTCTGGCTGCGACCGAGTGATAGATGGGTGACCCATTCTAGCACTGGTTTATATTTGATCGAGGTATCGACAAATCAAAATTATTTATTGTGGTACGTACTCTTTATAAATATGTAGGTAGTTTAAAATTTAAAACCACCCAGCCGCGATAAGAGCTGCTTAAGCTAACAATCGACTTGAAAAGCCGGACACTGATTAAGCTACGACCTTCTCGAACTTTTAAGTTAATCTATACTAATATATAAAGCTGAAAAGTTTGTTCGTTTGGTTGAACGCGGAATCTAATCTCAAGATCTCCTGGTACGATTTGAAAAATTCATTCAGTGTTAAATAGCAGATTTATCGAGGAAGCTATATATCACCACGTTAAAATTAAATCTAATTTTTGTACCTTCAAGAAAAGAGCATACTCAATTCTCAAAAGCCGGCAATGCATCTGCGATCCCCCTGGTGTTACAGTTGTCCATGAGCGCCGGTAGTCACTTAGGTGAACCGCCTGCCCGTTTGCCCCTTGTTATATAAACATTTAAAAAAAACCTAATTTTACGCGGACAAAGTCGCGGGTACAAAAAATATATTTTAGGCGTAATAATATATATTCGGTATTATATATTAGGCGTTATTATAAATAATACTGGAGAGACTGAATTCCTCAACACAGGTAAATCTATAAGTGTGGGACGGTGTAGATGCATTGTAGCATTAATTGTGACCTAGATATATTATTGAAGTTAATAAAGATATTAATTATAATTTATTACTACGATTAAAAAGTTGTACGAAACACATATGTTTCAAAAGAGGGTGAAATATTAAATTAAAGATTTCATTTCTACTCCTGCAAATACGTTTCAAGTCAAGCTAATGTGAAATAAAACATTTTATTACGCAATAAGTTACGTAAACCCGACAAAGCTGGCAAATTGCGGGCGGCTAGTTTGTTTCACAATTTCAGACTCGGTCGCTTCTCACCTTCTCTGTGCCGGGATATTGTTACGTTTGTTAATGGTTCCGGAGAGAACGCCGCGTCGACAAATATCATGTTACGGTCACTGACAGGTGAACAGCTCGATGCAGTTGGCTTGCTTTTAATTTGTTTCAAAAACGTTATAGTATTATGTGAAATTGTCTTTCTTTTTGCTTGCTTTATTTATACATGAGTAACATACTACTACAGAAGTTTAGGACACAATATAATTTCTAAGCCATTGAGCTGAAATTTTGTACACACGGTTATTAGAGGTAGCGCCATGCTTGTAGCCGAATTGGGCCGGCGCGTCCGGGTACCAGTACCTCTTTCTCACGTGAGATCATTTAGGTAAAAATAGCCCACTTAATCGCCACACGTACAATAATATAAATTGCCCTTACATAGACATCTTTCACAATAGTTTTATAGATTTTAAAAGAAACAACACATGCCTTTTCTCAAGTTGATCAATTTATATTATAACATACTCATATTCATGTTCTCTTTTCTTCTAAAGTCTTTTTTTAAATAATATAAAAGTATTCTTTTTTACGTTTTTAATATTTAGTTTTGTATAATTTTTAATTTTAATTTGTTATACTCATTATGTATTTCAACGCTGTACGTGCCTGTAAAAGTGTTTTACATAGTTTAAGGACTCCATAATTGTACATTTATTCTATATTGTAAAATTCTGTTGGTTCGTGAAAATAAATAAAATAAAATAAAAGGTACTTGTCACGCGATAGGAAGTGATTGTGTCATTTGTAATTACGGAGCTTCTAATGAGGGGGACCATCTTCTATTAGGGACTCGTTGAAAAAGCGGGCCATATGTAAACAGCAAATTACCGTTCTAAGATTTAATGAAATAGCGCTGATGTATAATAAACTAACCAATAATAACCTGAAAAACTCTTCCTCATTCTAATGTGGCACCCCCTTATTTGCGGATTTCGACGGACACTTTGTATGGAGATTCTAATAAGGAATCTCCATATTTGTAATGAATAAAACCAAAAAGGTTTTGTACAATTTTGTTTATAAGCATTACATTTACAAAGTAGACTAGTTTTTAAATTACACAAAAAAGTGTCTAGTAGCTTTGAACAAAAGACTACTTGATTTTAAAGGTTTCCTTTACGAAGGTCGAAGGGGAGGCCTATTGTGCGACAGTCCCCCTTTTTTCAACTCTGGCAAATTGCTCGCTGGTTGAAATAATACGTCACGTTTGACCGGTCACCGTCTCGTGAGACTTTGAATCAGGTCTAACCTTTTACATTAAAGGCCATCACTTTTTACTGTCACCGAAGTGTCGATAAAAACGTCTAGTAGCGAAAAATGAAATAAATACGACGCCAAAGAGTGAAATATCTTCTTAGTGAGTAATTATCATAAGCTATATTTCCCTTCTGATAGAGAATATACGCATCGTAAGCATTCTGGTAGCTCAGTTATCTAGGGGCATCTGTAGTTCCTCGGATAAATTGTCGTAATGGTATTTTTTTTATGTTACAATAGGGCAAACGAGCAGGCAGCAGGCAGCTAAGTGCCTACTGACGCCCATGGATATCTGCACGACCAGGAGACAAGCAGACTGTATGGAGTGTTTTCCTTAAATTTAGGGTACGGCACGTGACCTGTACGAGGGGACGACTTACGACCGAAGTTTGCGACGTTCAAAATATACTCCGCTCCGAGTTCTTGAAATCACGACTTAATGGGAACGTTTCGAGCTGGAGCGAGTTGCCAGTAGCTCGTGATTTGTAAGGGTATCTCTCAGTTTAGATACATGTGATATGCTAATACATAAAGCTGAAGAGTTTCTTTGTTTGTTTACTTGAACGCGCTAATCTCAGGAACCGATATGAAAAATTCTTTCAGTGTTATATAGCCCATGTATCGAGGAAGGCTATAGGCTATATATATATCATTAAGCTAAAATTTTTCACCTAATTTTACGCAGACTTTGTCGCGAGTAACAATTAGTTCATTGTGAAGTAGCTAAAGAACGATTTTGATAACGGTCAATAGAATGACAGTAAATTAACGCATCAGTCCATAAAATAAAATACCAATAACGATACGACCTTCGATATATATCTATTAAATTTTTGAGTTCATGTCCCAAGCGATGCTGAATTTCGATTCCATTGAATGAACAATCGCATATAAAATGCAGTCAATCAAACCTCGCCCGAAATAGGGTGTAAATAAGTAATATCCATGTTAAACATGGCTGTTCAAAGTTTCACCCCTGGCGTAAAGTTTGGTGCAGACCAGGGACGGAGAACCTTTGGCATGAATTATACTTTTATATTAAAAAAGCTTCATTCTGCGGTAAGCGTTTATATTGCTGATTTTGCCATGAAAGCTATCTATCTATCCATACGTTATCGTAGGCGGCGCTTAGATTAACAAAGGCCACAGATGGTTTTTGGCATTAGTATCCAGCTTCTATATACGTGAAAGAGGGAGGACTTAATCGGAACAGCTTCTGTTTCATCTTAACCCAGCCTGTGAGATTACATCGTTGGGATAAATTTTGTTCTACACAAGCCTTTCTAATAGTTTATACGTAACTGTAAGAAGTGAGATAGGACCGTACCTGGAGGCTTCATTGGGTGACTTTCCTGGTTTCAGCTAGGCGATAATTTTTGATAGCTTAAACGCATGAGGCGTGATATTTATTTCCCGGATGATATTAAAAGTTGCACTAGTCAGCAATAAAAGATTCCGGACCAACCACGGAAAATTGTATCACCATCTTTACAAATGGGGATTAATAGATTGTGGAAATTGGAAACTGGAACTGGAACTCTGCTGTCACCACAATGTGACAGCAGAGTTCTTAAAAGTTGCCTTGTCACAAAGTTTGCGGTACGATGTCTTTTACACCCAGTATAATATTTTTCATCAGCTACTTGGATTCGAAGAGCGACTGCAGACGATATCCCATTCTTCCGGACAACAGCGCGAATCCAGTAACAGCGTCAAAGAGATTCGAGACTCAAACCATCTACAAAAACAGGTAACCTATTTCTGTTGTGTCTTCGTCTTCTTCTTCGGGCCGATCGTTTGATTGAAATTCGTAGAAAGAAGGTGAAAAAGCCTTTGTGGAGCCTAGAGTAAACCTTTGTAGAGTCTATCTCCTGATGATGCTTCGGTGCCGGAGCGAAACGTGCGTTGAGGCACATCGGAAAGTCAGTGTAGTGCTGTGCTTTGGTGGCGGATACGGTGGTGTAGCTTTCGGGTTGCAGCATTGCACCGATTTTCCCTTGTATTCATTCGCGGATTAAAGCAAAGTAGTTTAGTTTCTCATGCAGGTGAAAAAGCATCAAAGGAGGAAGTTGTTGAAGAATGGGGAAACTCTGTGGACATAATGCATCTAATTATTGGTCAAAAAAATGTGTGTGATGTGTGGCTGTGGGTAGAGCGAGCCCTTTCGATTCATGTAGACCACTTTTTAATTCAATTCAATTCTTTATTGGACAAAATACATAGGTAATCTTAATTATATACAGGATTACCCTGACTTCCGCACTAGTAAAGTTGTTTTGCGGTAGCCATTCTCCTCCTTCCGTTTACAATTATAAACATGCCCAAGTATATGAAAAATTCCAAAATGGTAAAATTGAAAATTAATGTAATATAATGAAATTAAAATCTAAACTTTAGGAATTGCTGAAATTATATGCCGTTTACATAGAATATACTGTCACGTTGCGTGTGTGTGCGTGTGTGTATGAAAGTGTATACGTGTGTGTATACGTTTGTGGGTAATTGAGAGTTCTTTCACTCCCGTGCTCCTACATCTACGAAGTCAGTCTATTTGTTCGGAAAAAGATGTCTGATCTATATGTTAAAAACAGCGAAAAGCAAAAACTGTCATAATATGTCAGTTAGAATATATAATAGACTGCCTGAAAAGCTAAAAGAATTACCTACAAGGCTATCTGCTCGACCGCGGTAAGAGCTAGTAGCTAGCATTTGACTGATGCCGGCTACTGATTCAGATACGGTCCTCGGGTGTTTTGTGTAATGCCGGAGCAAGACATAGCTTCATTTGAATGATCATTTCAACGATCATACAGTGAGGCAGGGGGTGCAGGTGCTGGGTTCGAATTTTTATTATAACAAGAGATCATCGGCTGGTCGGAATTCGCCCACAAACCTTTTTCCGTACAACGAAATATATTGTTCTATTTACGAAAAAATAAAATTTGACAATTGATGTAACATGCGGTCTCAGATCATATAAATGCTTATTGGTGTCACGATAACGTTTTAACTTCGTCATATAGATGTGTGTGTAAATCACGGAATTTTTTTGGCATTGGTTTGGTGGTCGTGAGGTTTTATTTTAATGATTTAATATATTGATATTGCATATTTTATAAAAATATTACCATTCGCGCACAATGCTCTATATAATCTATTACTGTGGTAAATTTCATACTCCTCCGTCAGCGCAATTTTCGTAAAATGGTATCTAAAGTTTTTGCTTCGCGTATTAATTTATTTATGACAAATAATAACCTACCTGTACATAAACAAAATGCCCAATTATATAATACATATTTATTTACATAGGACTTTTAACACACGGTCGTCTGTTCCTATGGTAGGTAACTTAATACCTGTGTTATAGATAAAACCCAACCGACCGACACACAAATATTTTTTATTTAAATATATAAATATACGCCCAGACCAGGGGTCGGCAATCTGTGGCTCGCGAGCCAAATGCGGCTCTTTGAATGTAAGTTTGCGACCCCTAAATTCCTTACGCAAATATAATTTATTTTATTAAAAATGCATATAAAATAGATCCTTTTGTTATGAATAATTATATTATGTTTTCTTCAAAAAATATAAACTCGCTCCTCAGCCAAATCCTTTGCAATCTAAGCGGTCCCTGGTACTTAACCGGGATAACGCTAGGAAGTAGAAGAAGAGGTTTTCTTCAAAAAACATCATTTACGCAAGTACTATTTATTGTAGACAAGAAACGTTTTTGTGGCTCTTTAAAAACATTGAAATTTCATATATTGTTATTTTTGACTTTACCTATTCAAAAGGTGGCCAACCCCTGACCCACACTCGAAGCGGGAATGAAACCCACAACCAACGAAGCAGAAAGCAGTGTTACTGCCAACGGCGCCAACGGACAAGTCAACAATATAGGGAATACCTATTAATTTATGCAAATGCCACATTCATGACATGAAATAGTGTAGTTTGAGGAGGTCGTGGCCTAATCAGTGGTCGGCATTTGAGTTGATCGCTAAGTTAAGTTGCTCTGGCTGCAACCGGGTGATAGATGGGTGACCCATTCTAGCACTGGTTTATATTTGATCTTAGATCCTTAAAAATAGTCTCTTAACGGATGACTACTCACTCTAGACTATCTCATTGCCAAATTTCATCATTAGTTAGATGATCTTTCGCTTTTAAATATAGATTTCTGTCCAATTGTTAAGCCAAAAGGCATCTCTTATTTCTTTCTGTTCTTTGTCCTGTACTGGTTTATAAACTACCTCCTTGCTAAATTTCATAATTAGTCATGTGACCTTTAGCTTTAATATATGTATATAGATTTCTGTCCAATTGTTAAGCCAAAAGGCATCTCCCATTTCTTTCTGTCCTTTGTCCTGTACTCCTTTATAAACTACCTCCTTGCTAAATTTCATAATTAGTTATTTGACCTTTAGCTTTAATATATGTATATAGATTTCTGTCCGACTCTTGAGCCAAAAGGCCTCTTCCAGTTCTTTTTGTCCTTTGTACTCCGCTCCGTGCTATGGACTCCTTTTGACCAGTTGCATATTTATCACATTATCGTCATAAACTTTCACTACAGATTTTTAATGGTCCAGTTAGGAAAATACACAAGAGACGATTATTATGGCTATCAATAAAATATTTTGATATTTCAATTGGGCTCTTTCGTCCATAAAAAATAGCTAACAGAATTTTATATTTGTCTGAGTCAACATGGAGCAATTAGTATTCCGTTTGGGGCACAGGTTAATTGAGTTGTTGGGTTAATGGACTCACAACAAACAAATATAACGGTGGCTGGCAGCAATGCGGCGTTTTATTCGTTACCACTATTTGTCTAACCTCCGCAAATATACTCACCACTTACATATTAGAAGTGGTACGTAAGTTTTCGTTAGTGTAAGCTTTTGTAAGTGTTAGTATATTTATCACTTAATCACTGAAGGATTACTTTTTATTTATATTTGTACACATAATTACTATTCCAGTTACTTATCAACTCTGAAAATGTAATATCATAAAACACGAAAAATATTTTCACGGTTGTTAAGTGTTATTTTTTTTGTATTTATTTCACGTCAGTGGTTTATTATTTTTATATTTTAGGTATACACGTTGCCTATCCTTAATCTCAAATCTGGAACTAAATAAAAAAAGGAGAAAGGGAGAGGAAAAAAATCAAAATAATAATCATGGCGTTACTTAATTGACACTTTAAGTACCGAAAAACCGAAAACGCAGTAAGTGCCTACCGGCGCCCATGGACATCTGCACGACCAGAAGGCCAGCAGATGCGCTGCCGGCCCTTAATGATGAGTTTAGGCCACCGCAGCCAAGTTCCCTAGATGACTCGCGAAATTAGCGCCCTCCTCGCACTGCGGTTAATTAGTAGCATCAAATAATAAACTCGTGGTATAAAGAGAGTATATTAATGAAATAGAAGTCGATAGCCCGAATTTACAACGGCACGTATCGGCAGCCAAGTTCCTTAGATGACTCGCAAAATAAGCGCCCCTCTCGCACTACAGTAGAGTCAAATAAACTATTATTAGAAAAATAGTTTATTAATGAATTAAAAGTCGTTAACCCAAATTGTCAACGGCACTCGTAAAATCAGCTCCCCTCTCGCACTGTGGTCAATCTGTAGCATTAAATTTAAAGATATTGTGGAAGGCACCAAGGTGGAAAGTTTCGGCGAGGAATGAAATGTGGGAGCGTAGGTCGATATGCTCAACCACCGCAAAGGAAGACCTTCGTGTCCGGGCTAATTGGAGTTGCACCGACAGTTGTTCGTCGGAAGGTCTATATATAATAACCGAAAATAGAAACTTCGCTAGCGTGAGTTAGTTTGTATGGAGATTTTCAGTTTTTGTACTGCTGTCGTGGTCATCCATACAGCGCCATCTAGTTTGCTTTGGTGTAACTTTTTCTACTCGACATCATAGCCATCTTTTTATGTAGCGGCAGCTACAATATAAAGACATGTTTCTTTAATTAACCCAATTTATTCTTGTAGCTGGGAAAGGTCCGGTTTAACTCTATATTAAATAATAGTGACTTACACTGGACCTGGTGGAATTACACTCTATATTATTTGTCTCTATCATAGAAGGACAACTTCTATTCCTTTCTGCACTTCCTTCGGCTTTTTTAAAATTTATATATTAATTTATTACAAAATATTTTTTTACAAGGTACAATTAAATACATACATAAGTACAATTAAACCGTTTACGTTTAATTGTTTTTTTAGTAGACGTATTGTGTAAGGCAATTTTCGTAAACTGGTACCGGAAGTTTTTGCTTCATATACTAGCGGACCCAGCAGACGCTGTTCTGCCCGAACGTTGAGTTACTTACTATTTGTTACATTCTATTATCCTATAATATCGTCCTCATTCCCGATTCCTATCCCGTTCCCGTTCCATAATGGTTCACTTGTTTGGCGTTGATGGCTTAAACATGAAAGATAGAGATGCTATCGCAGACTTTTTTTAGATGTATTTAAGATAAACATGTCCTTCATTCACTGTATACGTGTAACTCTAACGGTTTTTGCAGTGCACGCCAGAATAGCTCGCAACGTTCGATATAAGAGGAGTGGGGTGCGTAACATAGTAATGCGTGACATCTGACACCTTCGGTTTCACAACCCATATTTTTTCATACCACGGGCCATATATTGTTTCTTAAGGAGTAAACTCCAAAAAAGGTTTGTAATCGTGCTGCCTTATGTATTTAGGTATATTGACTGCTTCTATTAGCTAAATAGAGCTAATAAAAATGTGTTACAAAAGGATTTAGTAGTGAGCGTAATATATTAAGGATGCCCTTAAGAAAGGCACTGTTATCAGCAATAAACCTGTTATCTGCCGGAGGAACCATTTATAACTATTACCTTATCATATAATAAAGAAAAGTAATTGCCTAATACTTTAGGGTCGGCCAGACGGCGGCCGGCCATAAATTCATGGTTCTTTCTCCGCTCTAAATCTTAACAGAGGGTCGGCAGGTAAATAAGTTTCGTAATTATATACACATGTTTTCCCAAGAATTTGTCTTATTTTCCGACGTGAATTTTAATTTGCATAATATGCACGGGTCGTAAATTAAATGTGATAGCATTGCGTTCCGTTTTTATTATTATGCTTCCATACTTTTTGTTTTACGTGAACAGTCTAACATCAAGACTTTTTTTTTGACAGTTACTCATAACAAGCTTCTTCCCGCGACTTCGTTCACGTAAAATTAAACTTACAAGAGCACTTAGCCCTCCTTAATGTTGCCCTATCGAAAAATCCGTTCTTAGCGGATGTCTACTAACTACAAACTACCTCCTTGACGAGTTTCATTTTCGAGATTTCCGCAGTCTCCGAGATTCATTTTACGTACCATTTCGCTTTTATTTATATTAATATACAAAGCTGAATATTGTTCGTCTGTTTGCTTGAGCGCGCTAATCTCAGGAACTACTGGTCCGATTTGAAAAATTCTTTCAGTGTTAGACAGCTCATTTAACGAGGAAGGCTATATATCATCACGCTAAAATTAAATCTTTTTATTTTCCCTAATCTTACGCGGACGAAATCGTGGGCACAGCTAGTAAACATAGCTAGATAGATTTCCTAATTTAGATTTTTCTACGATGGATACTATTTTTAAAACTCGATTAAAATTTCGTAAATTATTATAAAAGTACTTTCACCAAAGTCAAAGTTTCATGATTTACCATTTATAAACAGATTTTATTAACGTTACTGATATTGTTTTACTGCTATTATTACTCGTTATTAAAACTAAGGATTATGACTACGGACAAATCAGCATGTTTAAAGCCCTAGCTGCGCCACGTGACTCCGTCCGCGTGGGCCACCCTTATCACTTAGGGGAATGAAAAATAGATGTTGACCGATTTTTAGCCTTAGCCAATAGCACGCAAAATTTCATGAAAATCGGTCGAGCTGTTTCGCAGGAGTTTGGCAACGCACCCCGTGACATGAGAATTTTGTGCTCTACTGTGAAGTAGGGAATTTAGGGTTACAACAATATACGTGGGAGGTATCCATATATCATCACGCTAAAATTTTTCATCTAATTTTACGCGGACGACGTCGCGGATAACAACTAGTGTATAAACAGTTATGTACACGATCGCGGTTTTCACAACGTTGTTTTGCTTCATTCTCTATGCTACAACATTATCTATATAAATAGCGGGAGCTTTTCCCAAGAGTAATTAATGCGTGCTTGCACCCGCGTCCCTCGGGTCCCTGAACCCCAGCTTTGTTCACACCACCTCCCGTTATATTCGACGATAACTCATTATGACTCAAAACATTGTTAATAACTCTATTTAATTACTAAAACACACTTTCGGTTGCGTTAAAAATATAAAAGTTGCTTACATTTTTGTATGTACAGATACATTATTATCTCAATATTTGGCAAACCTAAGTACGATGTAAGTATAAACAATTCATATGGAAAACAGTTTATTTTCCTGATGAATCTAGGTATATTAATTACTAGATGTGCCGTGACTTCCGTCCGCGGAAAATTGGGTAAAAAATAGCTTAAATTTAACGTGATGATATGTAGCCTATATATAGCCTTCCTCGATAGCTGGACTCTTTAAATTCGAAAGAATTTTTCAAATCGGACTAGTAGTTCCTGAGATTAGCGCGTTTAAGTAAACAAACAAACAAACTCTTCAGCAATATATATTCGTATAGATAATAATGCCGAATTTCATACTCTACCGTACGCGCAATTTTCGCAAAATGGTACCGATAAGGTTCGCTTTATGTATTTATATATACATATATGTTTCTTCAATCCCCTTACTAGCTCATGTTGTTATGGACCAAAACTCATTATGACTCAAATTACAATTTCTAGATTGTAGAAATATGGGTTTGTGTGTGTGTGCGCGCGTGTCTGCGTGTGTGCGCGTGCGCATGCCTGCATCGTGTAATCACATATAGATAAATCCTTTTTCTACCCGCATATTAACTGATGACAAAGCATTTATATAGAGGATGTCCGATAAAAATATTTAGGTAGTGACATCACGATTATGATGCATTCTGCGTTGACTATAAAAATAAATGACAAGGCTGTGGATGTTCAATTTTGCATTGATAGTTTTTTGCAATGATAGCAGTCAAATAATAGTCCTTGCCTGCCAAAGGGTTGACGACCCCTGGCCTATATCTTTGCCCATTACTTTATGTACAAAAAACCGATAAAAAAATATATGCCGCTTTCACTGAGATTTTGTAGTAGGCAGGAAACTTTTTAGAAACCTTAGGGTTGTGGAATGCATGTTAAGATGGTGGGGATGTACTTTAGAACTCTGACGCAATGTCCGATTGTGAATAAACAGCGGTTTATCACGGATAAAAAAGGTGCAGTGTTCTGATAGTCTCTGTAAAGTTTGACAATGATCGGAAAAAACTAGTTGCTGACTGTTAGAGCTGGTTCATGTTTAATTTAGTCGTTTCGTCTGCAGCCTGCCTTATTACTTGTAACCGCTAAGCGAGTATCATCGCATACAATATGGCAGCTCATCAGAATGTTGGAGCGTGTTGACACAAACTTGTGTCCCTCGCTTATTGAACAAGTTGTAACGTTCGATATATGTTATATCTGTGTTGTACTTAGAGTTTGTATGTATAGAGGACCTTTGATGATTAGAAGCCACATGCACTGGCTTTGTATGCGAGAAACTTTAAAATTAGCCAACATAAGGACTCCTACACATTCGTATACTATATAAGTTTTTTTAATATATAACGAGGGGCAAACGGGCAGGGGGTTCACTCGAGTGACTACCGACGCCCATGGACAACTGCAACATCAGAGGGCTCAAAGACGCGTTGCTGGCCTTTGAGTATGATCTTTTCTAGAAGGTCTCTAAGTCGTATCGGTTCAGAAATACCGAAGCTGGTAATTGATTCCACGGGGGAATTGTGCGAGGAAAGAAGTTTCTTGAGAATCGCACGGTTGTGGATTTCAGGACATCAAGGCTGTGAGGGTGAATTTTCAAGTTTCTGGCGAGATGTCTTGTGGTATACAGCTGCCGATATTAGTCCGAACATTCCTCGGAGCACTCCCCGTGATGTATGCGGCAAATGATGTAGAGTGAAGCCACATTTCTCCGCATAGCCAAATGATTGAGCCGAACGGAGAAAGCTGGGTCGCCATAGACAAAAGGTGTCACAGATGTGATACCGACATTTGCAAAATTAGTACATCGAGTACGTCGTAACGTAACCTAAGCATTGTGGACAATTTTTTAATTTCTTTATGGGTTTTGGCAATATGAATTTGGGAAAGGGAAAGGCTTGAGTTAGTATTTACAGGTGTGGTGTAACTTAATAATTATATCACGTATTTATACAGATTACCGTAGACCGGTCCTAATAGACCGCGAATGCGAGATTCAATTAGAATACTTCTTGAGCTAGCTGTTCGCGAGTGGGACCGAGACAGGAGACCACAACAAGTGTCTTGGTGTTTTCTTTACATACTGTACTCGTATCTCGGTCTCCTGTCTCCGGCTTGCTTGTAAACCGTCGATAATACATTGTCATATGTCCTGTGAGGGCCGCGGTCTTGCGAACCGCTACTTCAAGAAGTATCCTAATTGAACATCGCGTTCGCGGTCTATTAGGACCGGTCTACGGTAATCCATATAAATACATGATATGATTATTGAGTTTGACCGCCCCTGGAAATATTAACTCAAGCAGTTAAGACATCAGTATGTTTGATCGCACATATGAACTAAGTTTGCTTGTATCGCGCATTCGAGATCTATATATTAGGAGAATGCCGAATACAGCAGAATTTCAGACATGGATCTATGCAGGTCACTTAATATTTCCCTCTTCACATGGATTTAAGAAAATTAACGCCAATCAAGCGAGATTTCTTTACCCAATTACCAACGGCCCACATAAAGATAAAACATCTGGGGAACTGTCCATATAGAGCGAAGTAAACGGACTCGGATAAAGCTGTTTGCACGGCGCTATACAAATATTTGGTCCCACTCGGGTCACGCAAGACGCTTCGGCCATTTTGCAAGTGCGAATTTTCCGAGATAAAAATAATCTTAACGGCGGCTTTATAAGATTATGTGATAAATGTGCAATAAATATTCTTTTCGTAATAAAATATATGTATACAACGTTGAAGGACAACTATCTGGAGTTGATTGAACATCTGGTTTCGTAAATACGTAAGAATTACTTTGATAGTGTTATTTTTAGATTATTCGCTTATTTTGAAATAAGTATTATGCACATGTATACCCTAAATTACTGTTTTTTATATAACATTACTTTTAAATTAATAATTAAATTTGGCCTAATCAGTTATCGGCATTTGAGTCGATCGCTAGATTATATAGTCCTTGCTGTAACTAGGTGATATATGGGTGACCCATTCTCACACAGGTTTATATTTACTAACCCGTTGGTGCAGTGAGCAGCCCTGCCTTCTGCTCCGGGGGCCGTGGGTTCGATTCCCTCCTCAAGTTTGGGTGAATGTATCAATATATTTCTACAATCCCTCCGGGCCCCCCTCCCTGAGGATATCCTTGAATCCCTTCGGTGGTTTAACAGCTGTGGGGATTATAATTAAAATTTAAGGATAGATAAAATTAGTCTTAAAATGTGAAAGTTTTTACTTTAATTAATTAAATTTATTAAGCATTTAACACGTAAGTATTATGTATTATTTAATTTATTTATATGAATATGATATAAAGCTGCATGACACTTTATACTGGAATTACCTTCTTAACGCAGCTTACGATACGAGTAATTCAAAAATCAGGATATCACAAAATTTAAAACGTCCTTCCCTCTGTACGCCCTTTTCTTTTGTTTTTAATTATATCATAATACTAACATAATAAATATACTAAATAGAATACAATTTTATTCCACAATACTCTATCAGCAGACAGAGTTTGAACCAGTTATTTTTCAAGTCGTATTTAAATAATTATATAACCAAATTAAACACATATATGGACCATATTTGATGTAAATTTGTTGGAAAGTAATACAATGTACATAATAAGTAAATCGCATTTTTTGGTGCTAGATGCATTTTTCTTAATAAAAAAAACTGAAAACAAAAACATGAATAAATCATAGAAGGACCCCAGATCGTTTCGAAGGTACTCGCGACATATAATCTATTTATAAATGTGAGGAAAATTAAATACGAATTTTCAACACGCATTTATAAATCTCGTATAATAACGGATCTTGATATAGTTGAAAAGATAAATGAATAACATATAAAACACACTTAAAGTTTTTGTTTATATTTAAACGACAAAATATATATGTTAAATAGGGTTAAATTTATAAAGCTTACACTTATATATTTATAATATTTACATACTGTTTACTTATGTAGTTTATGATTGTTATTGGATTAATAACAAAAACCCAATAAACATGCAAAAATTATTTAAGACATACATAAATATTAATTATGACATAAAACTAGTACTATGTCCAAACCTCTGTCTTACCTGTGTTTTCACCTGTCATTTCCTGCCTTTTAATGGCCTCAGGTGAAAGGTCTGAAAAATATGATTAGTCAAAAAAAAATGAAAAGTGCAGTTAATGGGTGCGACACGCTGAATAAAGGAAAGAAATAATTTGCGGAAATTTGCTAATAATTTTAATAGCGTAAAGTAGTTTTCTGGTATAAACGTGCTAAGTCACACACGGAATAGGGTTCCGTAGTTCTCTACAACGAGACCGGTCCGTCAATCTGTCCGCACACAAGGTGCTCCCACCCCCTCCCACCCCCAGGATTTTCGAACTATTCGATGAGGAGACTTAAATTTTTTTGCTAAAATGTCATTACTTAAATTATTTTGAACGAAATCGAAAAAAATATTTGAAGTTGTTTAACAAATAACATCGTGTATGAGATACGGAATCCTTCTGTATACACGGCGTTGGCCTATATATTTCTCGTCAAAAGACATCAATTTTATTTAAAAATAGCACGTTCATACCCAACAATTAAGAATAATAGTCCCTTCAAAGTGTTAGTGAAAAAAAAAAACGCACAGAAACGATGAACACAAATGGCGGTAAAACACATATTTCCCGATGACAGATTATGATTTCAAGAAGTTTACGTCTAATATGAGCTTAGATAGTTTAGAGTCGCTAAGTTTTGAGACCGTTCCTATTGTCAAATGATAATTTAACATTGAACGCCGACTGGTCTAAATTAGGCCACCATATGTTTTTTTTTTTAACTATATAGATACAAAATTCTATATAAATATATTAATTTTAATTGTTTGTACAACGACATTATTATATTTGACTATGCGATTAATTTCAGTCGGCATGACGACGCTTTCTTATCAGCGTTATCCTACAGTAAAATGTATACATGTGTGTATAAATCGATTGGCACTTGTGTGCGTGTGGTTTTATTTTAAAATTCGAATATATTTATAATTCATACTTTATAAAAAATATTAGCATTCGCACGCCTTCCTTTACCTTCCTACTCCTCCGTCCACGTAATTTTCGTAAAATTGTACCAAGACTTTTTGATCCACGTATAAATATAAAGATTCCACTCAATAAAAAAAAAAGCGTCATTAAATAGAAAAACAACATTCATTAGATAGATAAATAAAACAACCGGTCATTTTAACCCGGGGACATAGTTTCTTAGCCCAAGAACCAAGTTATATTTAAATATGGACAACCTCAAAATTGAACGACATTCAGCGTGAACTATCCAAAACTCGCATTAGGGTTATTCTACAATAAATCCTGTTATTGACTTCAGTGATGATGTGTGAATTCCTGGGAAGTGGAAACCAACCCAAATAGTGTTGTACTTAGACATGGCAACTCACGACGAATAGTTAAAAAAAAAAAAAACACTAAGCCACTAAGCTGAGAAGTGCCGCGAAAAAAAGATATAGAGCAAGTAGGTTTTAGTGTGTTCAATGAACCTACCATGCCCCGTGCGGACTGAAAAAAAATCGTTTTCTTAATAAGATCTTTGTATTTAACGTAAATTCAGCCTTTGATAAAATTAAATACCTTAAAATATAGACATAATTCAAATTCGAATTAGGTCTAGATTTCAGATGTCTAGAATTCTAAGATTTCTTTGTTCATTTTATCTACTCACACATGGACCTGTATTGTCTGCTAATAAACAAATAATTTGAATTTGAAATACCTCAAAATCTAGACGTAATGTTTCTAAAATATGCTTTGCAATCAACGTAATAATCTGAATCTGAATAATACAGGATGTCCCAGAATTCGACGTTAACCCGAAACTGGGTGATAGGCTAAGATAATAATTATAAAAATATATTAAAACAAATCCAACCCATGTACATATATTTTTTTAATACATAATTTTTTTTTAAATATATGAGTTGGATTTCTTTTTATATTTTTCTAATAACCATTATAGTTTAGGATAACGACCGGTTTCGGGTTGACGTCGACTTCTGAGACGGATGAAAAACTATTAAACTAATCAACTTAATTTAATATTTATTGTTGATTTTATGCGTGTTTGTTATATTTTTTCATGGAAAACAGGTCAATATATAGAGTATAGTAACATGACAACAATCACACAAGCACAATTCTCTCGCACTTTGAAAAAAAAAAACAAAAAATTAGTTTTAATTTCAAACTGAAACAAATCCAAAAGCGAAGAGTACGAAATAAGAGTAAGACGAAGAAAACTGAAGCATCAATTAATGCTATTTATTTATTTATATAGTCAATAACACATGTATATTCAGCAGATTTTGACAGAAAAAATCTATAACCTGATCTCAGTGTACGTCAGGTTCATGGGAATGTGAGCTATCCAGGGACCCTCTCAAACACACATGGAAATCGGTCCAGTGTTCTAGACAGAGTAAAACACACACACTCACACGAACATAATAAATATTTAGTACAGAAATACAGAAGATTTATAGAAGATTAAAAGATTCGATTTTGGGGACACTTTATTGGCGTCTTAAATTAATTCCCAATTTCAATAGCCTAATAAAGCTTCTTTTATAATGTTGGGGCGATAGGTTTGTTTTTTTTTTATACAGTTACACTATTTTTTCTACGGGTGTGACAAAAGCTAGTGCAATCTATTTAAATAGAATATCTATTATATTAGCAGTTAAAAACAAGGAGATAAATCCGCACCCTCCCAGCAGACATTAACTAGCGTAAAGAGCTAAGAGACGGCACCGCTAACCAAACAACCGTTAGTACAGATACCACAGTGACCCACTTAATTATACCTATGTACATATACTGCACACGTTAAATTAATTGCCCGTAGATAATCTACATTTTTTCTGGTATTTTTTTCATCTTTAATCTATGGCGATAAGTCTACAATTTATGTTAAAGTTTTTATCGACCAACGCGATGGCGCGAGGAACTCGATTAAAGTTATTATATGAAATGAAGATGAAATGAAAATAACTTTATTCTGAATCACACCAGAAAACTAAAATTAACAAAAATAAAAGCAAAATATTAAAAAAAAAATATATAACAAAGAAAACATTAAAAAAAAGAATACAAAACAAAAAAATAAAATAAAACATAATAATAAAATTTTCCTTCAATGTAAACGTGCCTTCTTTTGTCAGTATTTTAAATTATAATATTAATTGAAAATTTATGTATAATTATGCATTTTTGTTATTGTTTAACTGTCGTGTCTTGAACCACTAGTGTGACTGTCTAGGACTCTTAAATTTTGGAAATCTATTTCGATATTTGTTTTATTGCTAAGTCTAACTGGAGTCGTAGCGTTCATAATGCACCAACTCTTGTAAACGATTTAAAAATTAAACAATTGCAAATTTTATTTTGTGTCTATAAAATGTTTTATGAATTTTACTGTTAACGTTGAGGTTTAAGAGTTAGGGCGATAGAAATTTTTTTTTAGTTAAAATAACATATCTTGTCCTAAAAAGTATACCAATATGCATAAAGTAATATTGATGCCAATATAGTGTTAATTGTACCAAATACTTTATCTCTTCTCAAGTCGTCCTTCAAATTTGATAGCAAGGCAACCCGATTGAAAAAAATCCCATAGAATCCAATTTAATGGGACGAAAACCGCCTAGAAAACAATACACCTTGTTGGTTTCTGTGTGTCTTTAATTGGATTCTATGGAAATTTTTCAACAGGATACTTGCAATATATAATATATAAGTGCGTTGCATACACACAGGGCCGGATTAACCCTATCAATAGGATCCCTAGGCAATCCCATACAGCCGACCGAGCGCTAGCTGTGTTTTGAAGTGACGCTTACCGTATCTATATCTTAAAATGCAGCTATTTTTAATTTTTCCATGTATGAAGTGTTGTATCAACTGACAACATGCATCGATAAAAAGGAATAATATTGAGGGAGTATAAAAAATTGCAAAAAAATATTCGATGAAACTTTTTTTTTATGGGGCGTGCACGGGGCCCCTAAGCAGTTGCCTCATCCGCCCTATGGATAATCCGGCCCTGCAAACACACAGAAAAGCATTATAGAGAACTTTATATTATATTAAAATATATATTTTATTATACATATATTTTCTTGAGGGGACTGAAATGGCTTCAACTATAAAGAAGAGAATGTGGAATTATTTTGCTGTCGCGGGTTTACGTATCTTTTAATCGTGTAAAGAGCTCGTCTACTCATCTTGCAGTTGTGAAATTCTTACACATTTTATAAAATACATCTGGTTACATTTTTATGCCAACTGTTGGGACTCGATTAATGTCGCTGAGTTATATTAGTCGTGAGGTTGTAGAGATCGTGGGGGTTCCGAGGGTGACTTCAGACGGCAGTTGGTCATCTTGACTTTGTGGAGTTACTTGACATCGCTCAAGTGTTGAAAAGCTTTTAGCCTTCAATGTCTGGCGCTCTTGAAGGATCTCTGATGCCGTAAACAGTCAACAAAGTGAACATGAGTACCAAATAAGTAAGGTAACGTTGCAGTTGAGCTATATGATACGTGTTACCTTTATCGCGTATCAGAATAAATTAAATACCGTTATTTGTAACATCTTATCAACATGGAAAGACATACATCCAAAAGTATGCCTTACAGACGGCCATACGGATGGACTCACGGACAGAACGAAACTATAAGGGTTCCTTGTAGCACTACGGAATCCTAGAAAGGGTAATAATAAATTTAAAATTTACTATTTATTAAATTCCTACCAAATATATTTTTTTAATATTGCTAGAAAAGCGAAACGCGCTATTAATCTCTAGTGGATTCAAAATATAGAATCTATTTGGAGAATACCACAAATCCAGTAAATGGAAATAGCGTCTGTACCGCATACAATCAAATAGTATTAACAATGATGCTCGTTGCAATCCAAAACACAAATATATTGTAGCCGAATTTATGCATACAGCTAGAATTGCAGTGTCATTAGCACCTATTTTGATATTTAGTCCTACTATGGGTACACGAATATAGCTTACTTTTTTAGCGTTCCGTAGTGCTACAAGGAACCCTTATAATTGCGCCATGTCCGTCGTTCGTCCGTCTGTCCGTCTGTCTGTCTGCTCGTAAGGTGGTTCCCCACCTAGCTCAAAACTATTGGCCGTAGAGACTTGAAATTTTCCATATTGACAGAACAAGCTAAAAACTCATTAGGATAATAGTTTGAACGAAATTGGACAACGACTTTAGAAGTTATTTAACAAATACTTTTGTAGCGTATAAGATACGGAACCCTTCTTTATAAGCGTGTCTTGACACGCTCTTGCGCATTTTTTAACTAACAATAAATAATGGATTTATTTGAAATAAATGTTTAGAAATTTGCATTGGAATATCCACCAGTGGATGTCCTATAAAGCATATATAGGGCCTTCAGTGGATGAACGAACACATCAGCTATTTATACAGAATTATGATCGAACTGAAATTGAAAAAGTACATTATTTCTTTTGTGTTATAAATAGGAACTTTTTTTGCGTATAAAAATAAGAAAAAATTAAGCTATTATATGACAAATCTCTTAAAATATTCGTCCAGATACCAAGTGTACCAAACGGGCAGAACTCTTTGGTAGAGGCCGGTCTTCAGCAGTAAAGATCTCGTGTGAGAAAGAGGTACTGGTACCCGGACGCGCCGGCCCAATTCGGCTACAAGCATGGCGCTACCTCTAATAAGTTATGAAAAAAATATTGTAAATTGAAATTAAATCTTGTAACCCTGAAGTCGTGCTGAATTTGCTTGAAGCACAAAAACAGCAACGCAATCATTTTCAGTTATAACCCAAACCATGATTGATGCCACAGTAACGCTGAGGTTCTACGCGAATACAAACAAAGCAATTATAAAAAAACACACACACACACACACACACACGCACACTTATACGAGACCATTTAAAACTAGAGTAGAAATATTTATAGTAAACTAGCGTACTCGGCAGACGTTGTACTGCCCGAACGTTGGGTTACTTATTTACTACATTCAATTATACCATACTAATATTCCCGTTCCGTTCCCCTCCCGTTGGTGTTTCCGTTCCGTCCCGTTCCGTTCCGTTCAGTCCCGTTCCATTCCGTTAATTCTAGAAAGTCATTTTTATTTATATAGATAGCCCCGACCGAAGCATCTGGTTTAAACGATATTCTGTCAATATAATGTCAAAAGTTAAAATCAAAAGACAAAAAAAAGTTTAAATTGTCAAAAGCGTTAAGGTTACATCAGCAATAATCTGATATCTTCTGATAATAATAAACACAAGAAAAAAGGATTAGCGAAATCGGTACAGCCGTGATAATACTGTAGGATTGAAAGAAAGAAAGAAGGAAGAAAACACATCTCTTTGTAAATTTATGATTGTTAATTCAAATACGCAGTTTTCGTCTTCAATGTGTTTGTTTAATAAAAATGTTTTTGACTTAAGTTCAAAATTATTAGAGTGCTTAGGTTTTTTTACTGTCGCTCCAAATAAGCGTAACGCTTGCTTCAGGAGAGGGTACGAGAATACTCCGAAGTGTCAGAGATCGATCTGGATACAGACTATGTCCTACGATTCAAAGCTAACACGATTGCGAAGCGATTCAAAGCGGTGACAAGCGAATTTAAAGCAATGCGGTGCGACGCGGCGATTTTGTCGTACGTGCGCGCGAATCGCTCCATCGCATGACAGTCCCGTACTAAATCGCATCACATTCGCACGAAAATATCAAACCAACTGACCGCGCTCGCTTTCCTTCGCACAGCGTCTGCATTGGTCACGTAGGCCACTTTAACAGATGTCGCCGGTTTGTTTCTTTCGCGCCACGCCGTATCGTTTCGCACTCGCAACGAATTCGCTTATCTAGGACACTGGGATGTTTTTTATTATTATTTAAGTACACTTTGTTTAAAAAGTGGCTGTCAAATTATCTTTGAGAATTAATATTATAATAAAAAACACAATTTCGCAAAAACAGATTTTCTGTCCAGGATTAAACAATTTGTCAATTTTATTTTGACTTCAGTCGTACAAAACAAGTTTTTTAAATTCATCTTATTGCTCCTATTAATCTGTACTGTCGATAAAAAGACACTTTTTGTATCGTAATTGCGGTATTGCTTTAAAATACTATATTTTAAGCTGCTTAGCAATTAATAAGAAAGAATACGAACACCGATAAATACGAATAAATAGCAGATATAATAAAAAAAAAATTAAATTAACTTAATTTGCGTCTGAACATACTTGTACTTTATTATAATGGCTATTCGGGGAATTAATTAATTAGCTCCTTTGTAGTATAGTCGACCAAGAAATTGATTTGCCACGCTAAGGTCGAAAGTCGTTTGCACGTCAATTAGTTAAAAGGCTCATTTTTGCTTGTTATGCATTACGTTAATTTCTAAAAATAACCCTTAGCAAAATTTTCTTTGAGTAGGAACTGTCATTCAAAATAGTAAAGCACTTTGTTGGTCGACTGTACATTATTATATCCTCATAAAAGAATGGTACAAAGTTGCGGGTCCCACTGGATATCTCAGAACAGGTTATCCTAGTGAGGTACCCTTTGATCCTAGTGAGATATACTTTAGTTTTGCTTTAGTTTTTATATTATTTTATATTTCTATTAGTGTTAACTTTACTTTTTATAACTATTTTATTGTGTCGATTTTATTATAAAGAACTGTGTAGTTCTGAACTTCTTTATATTCTTTATGTATAATAATATTAACACGCATTATATTGCACGCTATAAGCGGAATTTGGCTATAAGACCTAATTTTAAGACCCGAATTCGCAATAAAAATATTTGAATAGATTTAATTCATATTGTAAGGCTCTGGAAATACCTCAGAAGGAAGATTGTTTCACAGTTTGCACGTGCGCGATGCACGTGCATATGATGAGATCCCTCCACAATAATAAAGAACTTCGTTTCAAAAATTCTTAGAATCTCGATGTCATTTCGTGGCAGAATCAGCGTTGGAAAAACTGTTTTGTATTATAAATTGAACTATTGGTTCGATTCAATTTGAATTAGATCCAAAATGAACCATTTAATTTAATTTCAATAATGGATCGAACATTGTATCCCAATACGTAATATAATTTAGTTCACTCCATTGTTTTTTTGGCATAAATTTACATTGCAGTGAAGGCAGTAAAAGCGTTGTTAATAATAAGTATTTTACTGTCGCAACAAACTAGTTCATAAACCAGTCAGCTTAGAAGGGAACTGTTGTAAATTCTAACTTTAACTGGGTTACTTCTAAAATGGGACACTGCAGTGTTTTAAAACTTCTATTAATTGAATTCAAGTACGCTCCTAACAAAGTTTTGTGTAATGCAACAAATAAATTGTTGCAACAAAACACGGTAAACGCTAAATAAATTACATTACTTGCACAGTTTATGTAAAAAGTATTTTTATTTATTATGAAATCTCCAATCTCGTGAAGTACAGGAAATTTCCTGCCTATTTTCCGGCTTAAGATCCAGGATTAATACGACTCAATAAGTCATTTCTTAAAGACCGGGCAACGCGTGGTGCCAGAAGACTCACAGTCGTGAAAAAATTAAGAAATAAAAGGGCCAAAAGCGTGGCAAGACACGTTAATATAGTAGGGTTCCGTATCTCATACGCGATAAGGGAATTTGTGAGTTAACGCCAAAAGTTGTGTTGTAGATTTCGCTCATAATAATTTTCGTAATGAGTTTTTAACATGTCCTATCAACATGGAAAATTTCAAGAATCCACGCCTAATACTTTAGAATTCTTAGGGAAGAAACATTTTGCAGACGAACAGACGGACAAACGGAAGGATGATCGGACGGATAGAGTGAAGTTGTAAGGGTTCCTTGTTGGTCTAGGGAACCCTAAAAACAACGGCTACTAAGTAGATAATTAACATTACCAATAAGACGCCAGTATACACACTGATAATACAGATTAAGTTCCACATGAAACTCATTTAGTGAAATTAGAAGCCATTAACACCACAGCTATTAGGCTAGAATTTATGAGTCTAGTTTGCAAAAGGCCTTCCACAAATTCCTACCCGGCCTCCACGTCCGGCCATCTAATATATTTCCTACCCTTTACACTGAGGTTATTTCGCGAAGGAAATGCTACGCTCCGTACATTTTTTTTTCGACATTCGATGTGGCCAAACTGTTAAGGGTAAAAGGACATCTATAGACTGGTAGCGATATATTTATGTAACTTTTAAGGCACGAAGGTTATTTTTAACTTGAGTGGGTTTTCTTATACGAATTTCTATCGTTATATAAGCACTATATTTAGAATCCACTTTCACACATCCGATTTATTGGAACTACGCTTTTGTAAATACACTTTAAAAGTATCTGTACTTTTAATCTCCTCCCCATCTACCTTTATATTCTTTTACTCCATCCCTTTCCCTTACTTCTGTCTTTCTAATTAGAGGTAGCGCCATCCTTGTAGCCGAATTAGACCGACGCGTTTGGGTACCAGTACCTCTTTCTCACATAAGATCGGCGTGAAGTGGCAGAAATGCTGTCACGTCGAGTGATGGTATTGTTGTCGCGTTTCGTTCGGTTTGTGAGATTTTCCGGTGGCTTAAATTCGCCATTAAGATCGGTAACAAATGTGCTTGCTTCCTGGTTGTGAAGGTGTCCATGGCCGTCAGTAGGCACTTAGCTGCCTGCTCGTTTGCCCCTTGTAATATAAAAAAAAAAACTTTTCTAGATCTTTACCTGCGCCGATTAACTTAGAAGATCCCAAAAAATTAGAACAGTAAAATACCTACATTGCAAGTAATTAGACAAAGTTATCTGACTGAACTGCTATCTGTTTGTTTTTAATCACAGATCATTCCTCGTCTTAGCTGTTCATTTAAGAAAGTAAGGAGCAAAACGTTTCGTTTGAGAATTCGTAATTAATAAATGATTTTCCATTCCTTCACTTATCGCAATATTAAATTAGAACACTTTATTAACTTCTGCAAAGCTTGTTTTCAAACAAAACACATGAGAAGAGTAATAAGTATAAAATATATCTTCGCTCCTTTACACCCTAACTTCGAACATAAAAGGGGAACCTTCCGTTTGACGATCTGAAATACGCTACTTTCTTGTATCACTCAAAACTTCCGAATATATATAAAACGATATTTATAGGTAATGTCATGAGGAGTAAAATCAAAACCGTGGGCTTAAAATAAGATACGTGTTTTATAGTCGTTATACTGTATAGAAATATTTTGAGATATGTCTAATATTGTCGAAGCAGGAGTGACCCGCAACATAGTCACCGTTCGTTTCAACGATTTTGTCATCTAAATAGACAAAAGAAAACCAAGAGTAACTACAAATAAGTAACAATTTCTTTGTTGTGACTTTTTTAAAGTAGCAAAAAACAGCACAAGATTATTGGATTTGGTATCTTCTTGGTATCGTAGCCAAGATTCACTTTGGATCGCAGCGCCATCTTGGTAACTAAATGAATCCCACCAAAAACATTTTTATGTAAACTGTTACCACGTCGAGACTATATGGCTCGTATTGTCAAAAAATTATCAGAACTCTTTTAGAGCCACGCCTCTAACTCTACACGTCCTTACTCTATACGCCCTTACTCTACACGCCCTAATTATCATGTATATGTACATATGATATCTCTTAGTAATTTTGTTTTTTTTTTCTAAATAATTAAAAATGTGACGAAGGCGGATAGATAAAAGCATTTATAATTTTAATTCTAGCAGCTTTGGTATTTTTGTCCCCTCATTGCAAATGAGCGCAGAGTAATGTATAGGAAAAAGTGTGTTGATCATATTACATGTTTATAAAGCTTTCATCTCTCGCTATTATTAGCTCCCTATAGCACATTTAACAAAGCTTTAAAGTAGAGCTTTGTTAATTTTCGAGTAGATATGTAATCAACGGATTGTTGTCTCATAAATTAGCTATTTATTATAATACAGTTAAAATGAAAACTAGTGTTACCAGATTATCGTGATTTTAATATTTATTTATTTATTTTAATTTTTCCGGCCGGCGTCTCTATGTTCCAGAGAACATTCTATCAAAATTGGTTTTCCAAAATTTAGCTAGAAAAAATACAATCAAGAATAAAATATATTTCAAAAATGTTAGTGAGTTAGTGGCTGCTTAAAAACTATTTGTCCATAGGCGCCGCCAGTCAATCAGGTGACCCGCCGGCCAGTTTGCCCATTTTTATATTAAAATAAAGTGGCCAAGAGCGTATCAGGACACGCTTATATAGTAAGGTTCCGTATCCGATACGCGATAAAGGTATTTGTTAAGTATCTTCAAAAGTTGTTGGAAACTTCGCTGATTTTTAAGTTTTTAGCAAGTTCTATGAACATGGAAAATTTCAAGTCTTTACATCTAGTTTTGAAATCCTAGCGGGGGTCTACGTTGCGGACGGACAGACGGCCGGACGGACGGACAGAGAGAACGTATGAGGATTCGTTGTAGGATTAGAGAATCTTAAAACAAGCGGCAATTTTAAATGTATAAACGGACACTACATTATTTTATTCATACTTTATACATGTAATAGACGTAGAAGGCAGTAGCGAGTGGTAGTTAGTGGAGTTGGAGGTTGCGAGCTGGTGGTAAGATGTGCGCGTGTTCCAGATGCCACCACCGCATCACCAGCGGCGGCCGCGCCCGCACCCTCACCGCAGCCCGCCGTCGACCGCTCCGGCATTGCCGAGGTGCTGTACGACGGATAACCACCGGTACCAGAACCTTGACCAAATCCGGGACCACCTTGCTGAGGATATCCAGCTTGACCTGATCCAAAAGCATCTGCGTTGGCACCAGGATAACCCTGATTCCTGGATCCTGGGGCACCTCCTGTGAAAAAATAAGTTTTTTGTGGGGTAGGCCACCATCGTTGCCCGTGGATCCGTGCCTTCAAGCACTGATCACAACCTAAGTAAAAATGGCCAAAAGCGTGTCTAGACACGCTTATATAGAAGGGTTCCGTATCTGATACGCTACAAACGTATTTGTTAAATAACGTCAAAAGTTGTTGTCCGATTTCGTTCAGAACAATTTTCCTAATGATTTTGTAGCATGTTCTATCAACATGGAATATTTCAAGTCTCTACGTCTAATAGTTTGAAAATTCTAGAAAGGGGACCACCGTACGGGCAGACAGACGGACGGACGGACAGAAGGACGGAGAGAGCGAAATTACAAGGGTTCCTTGTAGTACAACGGAACCGTAAAAAGTCCAATACAACGTAACAATGTTTGGATGAGAAAACGTTAGGTCTTGGTATTCTAATTTTTTGTTGTTGTACGATTGATTAATAAATAAATAAAGACTTGTCTTTAAACATATTGCTGAATACCTAAATTGGCCATTAATTCCAACGTCACAAACCAGTTTCGTGTATCTGTCCGATGATTAAAATGATATTAGTGAGTAACGCCATTAGCGACTACTTCTGAATTCAACAAGAAACAACAATCTACAACTACATGGACACAGGTGTCGTGTCACTATATCTTCTATCTTAATCTTATATGCAGACTAACTGTTGCACACGGCTTCGTCGCGCGCGGCATAAACACTTCTAATGTAGTAATTTTTCGCCGTCATCGTTGTGTGAACTTTAATAAGGAGATCGTGGCCTAATAAATAGTCGGCATTTATGACGATTGCTTAGTTAAGTGGCTCTTGCCGCGGCCGGGTGATGGATGGGTGACCCATTCTAACGCTGATTTATATTTGATATCAGACCTCTTCCGCGTTTCGGAAGGCATGTAAAACAGTGGTTCCAGATTAATGTCACTGAGAGATATTGGTCGTCAGGTTGTGTAGATCGTGGGGGTTCCGGAGATGGCGTCAGACGGCAATCAGTCATCTTAACTCGACCCAGATCCACAACCCCTGCAATCTAAGCGGACCCTGGTATTAGACCGGTCTTCTTCTTCTTGTCGTGTCGATGGCGCATCAGACAGTTTCGCTCCAGAACTCAGTCACGCGAACAGCATCCTCTGTGGCCCGCATCTGGTCCTCCCGCGTACAGGCGGTAGGGCAGGGAAAACAAGGGGCAAGCGATTCACCGAAGTAACTACCGACACCCATGACCAACTGTAACACCAGAGGGCCTTTGAGAAATTATATATGCACGATTGTTCTTGAACGGGTTACAAACCTGACAGGTGTTTAAGTTTCATCGATGTCTTTTAAGCTTCGGCGCAAGATACACCTCAGTGGAGATCCATGGCGAAATCCCATCTCCAATAGTGGACCATCTATCGTGCTGGAGGAAGGAAAGGAAAGCCTTCCAAATCAGAATTCTCCGTCGTATACCTTCTTCGACAATATTTTATTAGTATAAATAGCGGACCCGGCAGACGTTGTCCTGCCCCAACCTTAGGTTACTTACTATTTACTACATTCTATTATCCTATAACATTATTCCCGGTTCCCGTTCCGTTTCCGTTACATTTCCTTTTCGCTTTCGATTTGCTATACCTTTTTTACTATACAAACCTTGTCCTAACAATAATGAACACTACAAAAAAGAAATTATCCAATTTGGTGCAGTCGTGCGAAACTTATGCACGTGCATACATTTCAGAGACTCATTTTCATTTGCGACTATAAATTCAGATATAAGCTGTCCTATCTTTCAAGTTGAATCAATCTGCACACGATGTGCAAATTTGAGTCAAATAGGTTAAGTTGTTTATGAGTCCATCGCGTACTAAAAACGTGATGGGTATTGACCATCAGTAGGCCCGTACATGCGGGGCCAGTCTTTGATCATTGAGTCCCTACCATATTTACCAAACTGATTTAATATTTGATATATAATATAATAAAATCTGATATATATAATAAAATTATAAGCTAAATGGACATATTTTCCGGCATTTCTCGGCCCTCATCACGTCGGAACGATTTCGCAAATTAGTTTTATTAATTAACATTATTTCTTACAGTTGGATGTCGAAAATTGAAACGTCAAGCGCAGGGTTTCCTCTCAATTTACAATTACCTTGGAATTTTATACGAGATTCGCCATTACTTTTTTCTTTTCAGCCCTTTGAAATTTCGATAATTAAAATTAAATATTTTTTGTTCACGTTTAAAATGATTTATTGGGTCCTTAATTAGATACTATACTGTAATAACAGGTATACTTTTTATTTGTACGTGTTTCTTTGGAACATATAAGAGCCTTCCATAAAAATAACCAGGCAAGTGCGAGTCAGACTCGCGCACTGAGGGTTCGGTACTGTCACATAATATTTCTACAAGGTAATTTACGATTAAGATTAGTACTTTTCATGGGATTTCCTTGAATGTTCTGGACAGTCTTGGTAATTTTTTTGTGATGTTACTACAAATTTACGGATTTTGTAGATCAATTCTTTTCGGTAGTGGTAAGTGAATCAATTTCTTATTCCCAATCTGCCAATAATGCAATGAATATAGCGTAATAATTAATTTGGACGCCGCGGACGGTTATTAAAGCGCTTGTTAGATATCGTCCAGAACATGGATCGAAGCTATGTTCGTTGTGGGATGCCATGTGACCGCGATCCTCAGTAGTGAGGGACCGACAACTGAGAGACAAGTAATACAAATTGACCTAACTTAAAAGAGCTGATTGCTGGGAAATGTCATAAAACATTTTGACATTTACGACTTATTCCGTAGACGGCATTATAGTAACATATTCTGTGGTTTAATAATAGTTAAAAAAGCGATTATTTAATGACATTGAAATTTATTCTTTGTTTGTATGTTTAACCAAAACAAGTTTTTTGTTAATAAGACCAAAATAGCTGTATCTCAGCATTGCATGGAGATATTGAAATAATTCTTTGATTGGCTGATAGAGGACGTTGAAACGAAGCTGGTTTTATCATTAACTCGCTTTAGACCTAAAACTTAATCGATTAGTTAAAGGTTAAACGTGCGAGGAAACCACAAAAAAAGATATTTTATACCTAATACCTACGCGTAAGCAAACAATATTAATGCTCAAGGAAAACCTTTATTAGGTTTCAAAATAAACTTCTTTGAATAACTTAATTTAGCTCAAACGTAGCCATTTATACGCGGGTATTAATTTTAGAAAAACACGTTTCCAATTTGCGCAACACCAAATGTCCTGGGCACGTGGATTTTGGCAATTAATTAGGTTAAAAGTTACCGCCGAAGTGATAATTGGTATTTCGCTTGTTTCGTCCGATTAATTATACATTTTGACCGAATTTTTCTCTTTATAGAAACTGTTTCCTTCTCGGAGGAGGGGGAGAGGGGGGGGTTCCCGTATGGTAATATTTTGAGACGGACAAAAGTCATGATTAAAGTGCTGGGAATACAAAGAGAACAGAGCCTTAATTTGAGGATCCAGAAGAGACATATCTGGCGGAGACAGACGAAGAGACCTGATCCCATATGTAATGAGAAAATATTAGGTAAGAGAGATGCCCTCCCTATAACTGGATTTTTAGCTACATTAAAGCAAGCGTCAGTAGATCCAAGTAATCAAAGTACATACAGAGCCGGATAATTTTAAAAAGTTTTAACCATCAATAACACGACACAAGTACTAGGTTTTAATCCGCATTAAAAGTAAGAGCATAAATTTATTAACAACCCATAAAGAATCTATAATGCCGGAGCCAGACATAGCTTTATTTGAATGGTCATGTAATGTGGCCGGGGACTTTGTGTAACTGCAGTTTTGAAGAACTTTGTGGACTTCACGGACAAAAATGTACAAACACTTTATATTGTTTTAAATTACAATATCGCCTCATGTATCTATAAACCTAACAATACAACGAGCTCTATCAGAAAATATGCAGAGCGCATTGCCTTATTATTTTTAAACGCACCGTAAAATTTCTATACACCCGCGCGTTGTCAAAAATTTCACGCATAATTAAATGGCCATTGAAAAATTATTAACCGATTGGAATATTTGCGACTCATGGTGTTTAATAGCTTATGACACCTGGACGACAAACGGCCGAGGCCATAAATTAACAGATGTAGCAATGGAGACATTTGTACCCATACTTTTTGTCATATTTTTTTGGTAGACATTTTTATATACAGTCATTGAGTCTTGATGGTTTAACGAAAGAACGGACCGGAATACGTAGGGTTCTAGGTCCAAAACTCGAGTAAGAAGTACTTAACGCCTTTACGTAATAATTTTTATTGAGCATAGACAATTAACGTCTTACTTCTCATCACTCATGATAAACAAATTACAGAGTTACAGAGGTTGACCATAGACAACGTTCTTCTTTCATTCACTGACCATGAATCCCATTATTTGTACAAAACGGCGCTTGCATTGTCCATTGACTCGATCGATATACATTACAAGCTACAATAACTCCGCAGCTCTGTTGTGATACTGTAACACATTGTTAGGTACGTCTTTGAGCCCACAGTGTCACAATGGGTGTATAATTGAAATCGACACTCCAACTCTATTGTAAGGGTAGCAAAAAGTCGCAAACGATCCCGAAACGAGCAAAAAATTTTGACATCTGCTCGTTAGGAATACGTTCGCTGCAAAACGGTGCGAGCTTCCAATAGATTTCTGCTCTGACTTTAATTTCTGAAGACTTTGAAGCACCTTAAAAAAAACTCCTCTTTAAATTAAACGTAGTTTGCTTGTACAGTTTTAGTTATAAACTATTTCTATTTAATTTTTATGAATTGACAAAGAGCTCTTCTTTTCTTGTCATCGTCCTCTTACGAGGACATAATCCAAAATGCTATTTGATCTGCTCATGACTGCTTCTACTAGTTACTTCCAAAATAAATGTCATCAATAAAATGTCAGCAGTTATTACAAAATTTGTAGCGCATTAAAATCAAGTGTGACTGTTTGTGAGACAAAACATTCAAAGGCTCCGTAGAAGACTCGTTGAAAAATGATCGCCAATATATTATATTCAGTACAAATGTATATATTTTTCATATATTAAAAAAAACAATTTATTTTATATAACAAGAGACAAACGGGCAGACGCTTCGCCTGAGGAAATACCAACCAAACACATGGACAATTTGCTCTATCAGTAGGTTGCGGCGTCGCATCGTCTACACGATGCCGGCTGTTGAAGAATGAATGTGCTCTTTTTTAATGGTCCCCTAATGGTAACGGTTCGGAAACACCAGAGCTGGCTAATTCCACAGAGATGTACAGCGAGGTAATCGAAATCGAGAACATCGTACACTTGTGGACTTTTGGACATCGAGGTGACATATTTAAAAAGTTGCACTCAAATTTAGCGAGCGTACTATAATTTCTAACAAAATTTGCGATCAATTGAGCGTGAACTACCCTCAGCATTATGCCCTCATTGATGCGTTTCCAATGATCTTGTTATTTATATCGCCGAGCATCATTCACACCGTAAACGAAGCTAAAGGTTTCAAACATTAATTTTTTTAGGGTATATTCTTTGATTTTGCTTTATGCAAAGTATTTTTATCTAGTTTTTGCACTGCAAGCCAAATTAGAGAACACAAGAAATTAAATTACGTTTTATAATTCCCATTCATGATGGATATACGTAAAATACCTAAAACTTAATATTTGCCGTTCTTATATGTATGTATATCGCCGTCGCAATACACATGAATTTGATGCTTTCTACTTTGAATTCTAGCACGCTTA
>JANCMC010001371.1:475689-598871 GCA_024363005.1 Charaxes varanes
GAATCAATTTCACGATCGCTTTCAACTTATTTGACGGCTTTTAAGAAATCCTTTAGCGAGAGCCGCCATTTTTTTTTTGTGTAAGGAGCGTCACTAATACTAATTTGTGTCACATTTGTTGTTTGTGGGAATAGTAATTTGTTTAGATCTTGTTTTTTTTTTAATTTGGGACACTTTCTTCTTTCTAAGATTGCAATATTTTCATTTACCTTTGTTCTTTTTGATATCCCGATCTAGTACATGGACCCTTTGTTTTACGCTCTACTATAAAGCTGGGAATTTGAAGTTACAACAACTTACGTTGGAGGTATCGAAACATGAATAGTAACTAATACTATAAGGGTTCTTTGTAGGACCACGGAACCGTAAAAGGAATGTATTTTTTGCATTAGTCTGAAAATTGCGCTAAAATTTACATTAGCAAAATTTTGTGGTCCGACAACTTGGCATCATTTTGTTGATGCGACGATATCGCGTTAAGAGATTACTTAGAAAACTTTCGACGCGTCCAACAGACTGTTGTATAACTGAACCCGTTTTAAAGTACACATTTTCCCCCTAAAAAACCGACTTTAGTACGTGTTTAAAGAGTTTTTCCCAAGCGAATAGTCAATTGTTGTACGTAAGCACAGTTTTGTGTCGCTAATAGCGTACACTGGACCGAAATTTAGTTTTCGTTGCGAGAAATCTCAAACGCAAATTTCGCCGTTCTCGTCTGAGCTTTAGAGGCGGTTTTTGTGTGAAGTATTTTTTAAGTTTTGTTGGTATTTTTTGTGGTGGGTGTAGATAAAAGGAATTAGATAAGGCTTCATAGCGGGTACACTTGCTTTGTGTTAGAAATGAGCGTCGACCTACGACCCGGTAGCCGTTCCTATTATACATTGTTTAAAAAAAACCGTGATAAAAACGATTTCTAGTTCAGATAAAAGTAATGCTTAAAGACACTTTTAAGTTGCGCTATGTAGATTCCTTAGTCATAAGAGGGCCATAAACTTGAAGAAAAAGATGTTTTAAGTGAAATAAAAATAATTTTAAATATTTCAACTGGTTTGCGCGTACGACTTTACTTCAGTATGTGTTAAAAATTTATAGAATAGATGTCTTTCCCAGTAAATTAAACCCTCGATAGAGCAGTGACAGCTATTAGGATTTTTTTTTATATTACAAAGGGGCAAAGGAACAGGCAGCAGGCAGCTAAGTGGCTACTAACGCCCATGGATATCAGCACGAACAGGAGGCAAGCAGATGCGTTGTCGGCCTTTAATGACGAGTTTAGGCCGCCGGGAAGTCTTAGAAACCGAACGAAATACGACAACAATACCATCACTTGTCGTGACAGCATTGCCACCACTTCACGCCGATCTTATGTAAGAAAGCGGTACTAGTACTGGGACGCGCCGGCCCAATTCGGCTACAAGCATGGCGCTATTTCTAATTCAAGATTAGATTAGACTAGGATTCGACATTGCTACACCAATAAGACGGCCCGTAAACCGAGTTACTTGGAAGCAGCTGGTACAGGCTCCTATCAGGACGAGCATGGCCATAATTGAAGAAACTGAATGACCATATATGTATGCGAAGTTCGTAGCTTATCAACCAGCCCGCATTGGAGTCGATTCTTAAGTTAAGTAGATCTACCTCTAGGGAGATAGATAAGTGACCAATTCTAACACTGGTTTTCAAATATCCAACCTCCTCCGTGTTTCGGAAGGCAGGCAAAACAGTTGATCCTGATTAACGTCATTAAGTGAGATTGTAGAGATTTAAGAGATTCCGGAGATTACGTCAGGCGACAGTCGGTCATCATAACTCGCCCCACAGCCACATCCTCTGCAATCTAAGCGGACTGTACTAGATCGAGTTAACGCAAGGAAGAAGAAGAAGAAGGAGTATGAGAAGATGAATATAGTATGCCACTCTATCTGCTCACTACGAGTATACACGCTTCTGCTTAGTTAATAACATAAGTATTACACATTATCTGAACCGAGTTCCACGTATAAGACTATATCACGGTACTTTGAAGTCTCTCACGTGCTCTGATAAGAATAAGTACATACTTGAAGAATGAGTTATTGCACAGAAGTGGGTTCCGTAGATTTCATAGCTTAAAAGTAATATCGCCACTCAAGAACGTCGCCAGCCAATGGACCAGGAGAAGAAAGGATGGCGAGCCCAAAACTGAGGATGGAAAAGTAGGAATTTTCAATACAGCTCAAACGAAATGCTGGGGATATAATAGAACAAGTACACTTATTTTTGTTTCTATCTGCGAGATTTTCTTTCAATTTGGCTACATTTTTGAATCTCAAGAGATGAGGGGGGGGAGGCTTTCCCTCTTCACCTTAGCGACGCATTTGTATCCACTGTTAATAGAAATTTGAGGTTATTAAGCTATCTGTACCTTAATATATTACATTAGTACCGGTACAAACTGGCGTAAACCAGAAACCTTACATATACAGCATTCCCCTATAACGTGCTAGATGTATTCCGCGTTATAGGTAAACGCATTGTAGGATTATTCGTGTACAACGCGCTTGTACGACCCCAAATGCACATAACATAATGTTATATATTAACAACAATATTAATGCGTTATAAGAGTACCACGTTATAGGGGGGATTACATGATATAATACAAGAAAATGCAGAGTAATTTATATAAAAAATAATTTAGCACACACATATAAAACAATAAAGTACAATATATATGAAACATCGCTTAATTTGCGAGAGCAATTGTGGTTAGCAAAGGATTTGCGCTGTCCATTGGAAGCGTAATCACAAATATGAGTAATGTATGTAGGTATTTATGATTTTCCCTATTAAAGAATTCAACGCGTGCTCAATGATGGGACCAGATATGCTTTAATTCTATGATCATTTCAATGATCATGTAGTGTGGCCGGGAACTTTGTGTATCTTCACAAAGTTTTGTAATACTTTGTAGACTTCAAGGTCAAAAATGTACAAACACTTTGAGCTATGTTTGGCTCCGGTATAAGAAAATAGTATGATCTCTTCGTCTCCCTAATATTATCTTGGTCTACTATCAGGGTCCACTTAAATTGCAGAGGATGTGGATGTTGGGCAACATGATCAACTGCTGTCTAACGTCATCCCCGAAAACCCCACAATCTCTACAATCTCACGACTAACATCATTCAGTTATATTATTTCATATAAAAGAACTGATGTCAAGTCGCTTTTAATAGAAAATAAATAATTTGTATCTGGCAGCGCGAACCTCATACTATTCCGCAAAATCCCCTTATGAGCTCCCTACCATGTCTTAAGCGTAACTAATGTCAGTTAGCAGAAGGTATACAGACTGAATTTTAAAAATATATTAATGCGTACGTTGTCAGGGAAGGAGAAAAGCAAGTAAAATGTAACAACCTTGTCATTTAGATAACTTAAACCGCGTCGTGGGCAAGATTTGATACGGTTATGTCAAGGTTACAAATTTTTCAATTTAGGTCTGTGGTAATCTCAGATTAAGACCTAGAGATACATATCTTGGCCACGGTTCAAATTAACTTACACCACAATAGTAATTACTTTGTGTTATCTGGGCATTATTATTTTATAACCGAGTTCAAAATCTAATTTACATAACCTACAAATATTTCAAGGTCCTTTAGTAAGTTATGGAAATCCCTCTAGGATTTGATTTCTCGCTACTTGTTTATTTCTGCTGCATATAAACTAATGTTATAAATTACGTCATAAGAATTTCACGATTTTTTAATTCTTCCCCCCGTCTTTGTCACAGGTTGTCACATTTTTGAACACCTCCCTCCCTGGTTTGACGTCACACAGTCTAGAAACCAGCAGTTTCTTTTATTTATGTTGTAGGATATTGTCACACAACGTCAATATTGGTGATCCCTCCCCCGTTAACGTGTGACGTAATTTAGGGATGACCTTTTAGTGTTTCCTAAAGTGGAGCCCACGCCCCACAGCGGGGCAATTTGATAGTTAAGGGGGGCAATTTAAAATTGGACTCGATACGACTGTAACTCTTTCGCTTTGGCTTATTTAAATGCAATGCTAGATATCGGTAACAAATAAAATAAAAAAGACAAATTTTTCAAAAAAGTCTGTAAATATTATTAGGTATACTTTCATTTGACGTTACCATAATATCAACTTCCTTGAATTTGACATATATATTTCTTAAGAGAACAAAACAATTTGTAAACGTTAAACATTATGGGGGCATAAAAATTTTAGAAATTTTATGGTGGGGCATGGCCTATAAAGGTTGGGAAACACAGCCTTAGGTTATTTATTAGGTCGAGGTTCTTGTATGTTTCTACCACACGATGTTTTAGGGCATCGGTTTCCTATAGAACCTTCAAGTACTACTTTTTTCAACAAATTGTCTGTCTGTAAGAGTGGGGTAACTCTATGGCTTGCTCGATTTTACTAAAATTCTCGATAGTTTTACCTAATTTTACATTCGAAACGAAACGTGAAATGAGGGTTCGTGCTTCTATTTTACACGACCTACGTGGCAGTAAACATCTAGGACTCGAAACGTGCGAGTTCTAATTTCATTCCTTCTAGCAATATTAGACAACTAAGTTTTGTAAAACGGATTAATTTTTCATTTAACGTTCGGTTTTGAATATAAAAGTAAGTAAAACTATAGAGAATGTTCGTGCTAATCTCTCAGTACTCTTACAAGTTTTGATATTTCAAAATGCCTTTTCATTTCGCGTTTCTTGATACATGAACTTTATTGGTATACCATAACGTAGCAGATACAAAGCCCTGCCATGGATTTGTTCGTTCAAATAGCAAAAATGACCTTTTTTATTTCTATCGTGTGAATGACTTCTTATCCAAACGCCATTTGACCTTCGGTTTCGTATGCGATTGCGTCATTAACGACCATATAATTTTACTGTATTTAATATCAAATTTGTGAATCTTTTGGCATTTAGCATGTTAATTGGTTCCGAATGTTTAGGATTGCTACTCTGTAAGCATAAATACGTATACATAATATAAATGTTTCAGTTGAATCATAAATACCGTTTAAAGGTTACATATTTCCTTTATTTAAAATCACTGTAATGAAGGAGTTGAGTTGAATAATACATATAGGGAAAACAATTTTATAGGGAATAGACATTCTTGAACCTGGACCGCGGCAAAGAGCAAATTTTTTCTTTACATAAAGCGTCAGAACTCTTCCGAAAAGTTAAGATATCATTGCAGTCAGCTCCAAGTAAAATAAATCTGAACGAGTGCTGCTGAGCATCCTTTACGCCTGAAATAATTAGAAGACGTATACTAGAATTTGAAACATAGTACGTATAATCTCATTACGACAAATCGGTCGATAATACGAAATGGTAAGGGTACAAACGTCACCTAAACCAGTTCAAGACGCGAGGTCGCTGTGTGACGTAACCTGCACGACAATTTGTGAAGATAAAAAATATCGTATTCTGTTCTTTTCCTCAGATTTTTTATTTATTTTTTTATATATATATTTATAACAAGGGGCAAACGAGTAGGGGGTGAAGTCACTTGAGTGACTACCGACGCCCATGGACAACTGCAACACCGGAGGTCTCACAGATGCGTTGCCGCCCTTTGAGGAACGAGTAAGATCTTTTCTTGAAGGTCCCTAAGTCGTATTGGTTCAGAAATACCGAAGCTGGAAACTGCCCTCCGGAAGTCAGTGTGAGTATATCTTCAACATCACCATCATCATTATCATTGTCATCATCACCATCATATCACATATAAGAAATATATATCACATACACGCATAAACGAAAAAAAAACAACACGGTCATGAATTTACTTCCCAACTAAACTTGCCTAGAACTTCCCTTCAAAAAGCAAAATCACTCGAAGCGTTTTCAGTATTAAACGCAATATACGGTTGGGCTTTTAGTCTATTGACATGTTACATTTTTTGGGCTGACCGTGGAAAACTATACGGCAGAAATTCTTTTGGTTTTATAACTTTTTGTCATAGAACCAAAAACAAGAAATTTATAAACCAAAAACCGTTCTGAAAGTTCCCAAAACTAACCTCATCAAATGCAAACTGCAAAATCGTCCGTAAACTGCAAATATGTTTCCCTATAAAATATTATAGGAAACATTTCTATAACATATTAAAAGAAAATGGCGGATAAAATAGATGGTGCAAGAAAAAAGCGGAGAGTTATTTGTGTCAAATAGTCCATGTGACGACTATTTGACTTCACAAAAGGTCTTCTAAAATCCAATATAAATAAAACGTCTTTTGAATTACAATTTAAATACGCAGTTCTATTTTCGCGCTCGTCTTATAACTTTTCCACTGCGATCTCCACATCCTTTGTTTCTTGGCAACTTCGTATTACGGAACTTATAAATGAGTTATGAATTTATGCGGAACATTCAGACATTATGTGCGAGGTGTGCTGGATTTGGTTTATATCCAGAGAGAAGTGACAGATGCATTTCCCGTTTGGTGCCTCATGAAATACAATGTTTAATGTGGTTTTACAGTTGAATAAAAATGTAGCCGGGGACCTGGGGGTAGCGCGTAACTTTATATGTCTTGAATATTTGTCGTTTTAGGGTTCCGTAGACCTACAAGGAACGAAATCGGATAGCAGCTTTTGAAGTTATTTAACAAATACCTTTACCGCGCATTACATACGGAACCCTTCTTTATAAGCGTGTGTTTACACGCTTTTGCCCATTTTATTTCTTATTTATTTTTTACGTATAACGTTACCTAAGAAACTTACTTAGCAAACAGAGAATGTACTTGTGTACACTAATTTTGTAAAGGTTGACTTTACGAATAACCTTTGTAGAGTCTATCTCCTGATGATGCTTCGATGTCGAAGCGAAACGTGCATTGAGGCACATCGGAAAGTCAGTGTAGTGCTGTGCTTTGGTGGCGGATTCGGTGGTGTGGTATTCCAAGGTCGCGTCCCCGCAGTGGATCTGACCAGATCCACTACGGGTACGCGACGGATGCTACGGGTACGGAGATCTTCCTTTTTATCGGACAGATAAAAAGAAAGATCTACACCATGGACAAAAAATTTAGGGCTTCCCTTAAAAGCATTAAAACTTAAAAACTTGAACAAAATCAATGAATTAAATACGGATGAAGTCCCAAAACTGGTAGGGATATTAAATTATAATTGGTAACCGGTAAGAATTCTAACTCTTTCGAACTATTGACGCAATCTACTCCTGATATAAGATTTAAAAAAAAAAACTGAATTCGGAAGAATTTCGTAAAGTGTGAATTGTGGGGATGTAAGTTGCTGCTTGTGGAAACTAAGTAAAGAGAAAATCAATTAATGAGGTTAATAGGAGACAGCTTTTTTTAATCCACTCATATATTGATTGGATCATAACAATTTTATTATTCTGCTGTAGAGATCTGCGTATGCTGTCTTCTCCAAACTTGTCTAATTCATTACATTATCATTACAGGGGTTAAAGTACCCACAAAGGGGTAATTATTAAGTTAACGACTACTAAAATGCCATCTCGCTTTTATAAGATAACAAAACCTAAAAGATTGGAGTGGTTCCGAGATGAAAACGAAAGTTATGGGCTGGCCAATAAAAAATTTAACGCGAGGACGACCCCATTAGGGGCCCTTGGAATTATGCCTGAACGGGGTCAGCGGGAGTCAGAACCTTCAAAAGGGGTAGTGTACTAGGCTAAACTACCCCTTTTTAAGATTCCGACGAGTTAGGTATCGCGCTGCACATTTCTGCAGTGTAGGTTTGAAATAGTTAGGGGTCTTTTTAAAGTAAGTGCTTTTTAAGCGTTTAATGGTCTTTTTAATGTAGCAGTCTTACGGGTGGGTGTATTTTGAAAAGCAGATAATACTATTTTGGGATAGATTTTTTTTTTTGCTAATATCATTGTCGATGGTTTTAAGAGCGCTGTTGGGCAAAGGCCTACCTCTTCTTGATTTAATAAAATGTAGACCATATCCTGAAGTAAATCGTATTCAGGCACTTATCTTTTCTCACTATAAAAATACTTGCCATGCCATAACTTAGGCTTGTAACTTAAAACTTATTTAAAAAGTAAAATGGCAAAGAAATAAAAAACTTTTTTTTATTTTTTTTTTATTTATTTATTTATCAACATAAAATACACTATTAACAATAAATAATAGCATTATAAAAACTACAAAAGTTTGCCGGATTCATACATTCGCCGCCAGTAGGCTATTCAATTCTTGCGATCCCTATTGACATCTGCAAATTGATAGTCTATGGTACAGTGAATACATCTTTTTTATTAATAAATGTGTGCTTTCCTCTTTTGTACTTGATCTTCCTCATTACTTCAGGTTTCTTTCAGTTATTAGTAAGATTGTTTTTATTAGCGCCTAGAAATCCTGAACGCATAAACGCCGCCACGGGGGCCGATGACAGTCATGTCCGATTTTAACCGACTAATTAATTAAACTATTTCTTTGACGCCAAAAAATATTTCTAATCCAGATTTGCCGCCCCTAACATTTGCCGCTACAGGCTCCAGCCTTGTCAGCCTACCCCTAAATCTGGCAGTAATAACCCTTATAGATAAAATTGTATCACTATCTTTAAAACTTCAATTCAAATAGTATTTAATTATTATTCATAGAAAAGTTATGGCTGCGTTATCAAATTACAAGCGATAAAATAGATCATGAATATGCTCACTCTATGTTACTGATAATCAAATTGAAGTACATACAAAGAAATGCAATTGAATTGTAACACGTATATGTAGATATGTCTATCGTTATTCGTTAGTCTTGCTAAAACTCGAAATCTGCTGGACCGATATAAATTCTGTTTATTTTGTTTCAGTCCCCCTATTTCAAGTAACGTTTAAAAGAAAAGAAATATAGAAAAAGCCGAAAGATTTTTTAAAAATACTAAAAAATGCAGATTTGAGATTTCAGAATCCTTCAAATATTTATTAATAAATATAATGTTTGACTGTGACATGTAAAATTGTTATTTTGAAAAAAATCGGCTAGGATTGCGTTTTATGGAAAAGGCATAAAGGAGATAGCCTAAACTCGGAGAAGAATACGTCTGTCGGGTCCGCTCGTAAATCAAATTCAAATGATATTTTATTCAAGTACACTTACAAGCTCTTTTGAATCGTCAGATATTTTAATAGCTACCACTGATTCGAAAGAGCCAAGCCACGAGAAAAATCAGCAAGAAACTCGTTAGCCACTCTTCCAATACATAACATATACGAATTCTGTACTGAGTTTCTTTTGATATAATAAATACATTATAAGTTTTTAGGACTCCTGCTTGCGTACTCTTTATAATGCAACGATTACATTGTTGTTACTAGAAATAAAGTACCGAACTATTTTACCTATTTATACATTGCTAATATTATATAAAGATAAAATACAATTCATACCAGGACTGGAAATAGCAAATATAAGGCCTAACCACATGGCCAAATATACCTAACCTACAGTTTGTCACCCATTTAAGAGTATCCTGGTACAAGACCGGGGTATCGCTAAGTAGAAGAAGAATAAGACTTATGGACAATGCTCATATATGTGTATAAACACACTTCAAAATAATGGATTTTAGTGGAAGGCTAACATTCTGATAGTGTATTAACATAATGGCCATTGAGATGCGTGTGTGCTCTTTTATTAAAGGTGCCTTGGTCGTAACAAATGTTTCACTTTTTTTTATATAGCAAGGGACAAACGAGCAGCCGGCCTTCACCCAAGTGACTACCGACGCTCATGGACAACTGCAACACCAGAGGGACCGCAGATGCGTTGCCGGCCTTTGAGAAATGAGCATACTCTTTTCTTGAAGGTCCCTAAGTCGTATCCGTTTGGAAATACTATAAATATATTTCTATAAAATATGCATTGTAATGTATTAAATTATTAAAATAACGACACTAATGCTAAACGATTTACCTAATTTTACACAAACGAAATGGCGGGCACAGCTAGTTATCTATATTTCATACACGTAAATGTAGAGACGTCTTTAATATTAGGTTATCTCTTATTTCCTAAATTTAAACACAATACTAACCAAGATTGTATTTCAGAACAGAATAAGTTGTTTAGCGAAAAAAAAAACACATTCCGGTATATATTTTTTATCGTAACCTTAAAACCAGTATTGAAGGCCAGCACGTTTGTTACGTAACTCCGAATTCACCAAGAAGGCACTCGTATTTTTTGCTCAGCTTATCTGTTCCGCTCAGGTTTAGTCGTCTGTTATCCATCCGTCCGCAGGTTGCTTGTTGATAACAAGAAACACATGCTGTGCTAATCTTACAACAGCTCCCATAACTTTGACATCCCATTAGCGACAAACTTCCCAAGTAAACATCGCATTCTACACTTTAAACTAGTATTCGGTAATGTTGTCGTAATGCTAAGTATACTTTACTTTTTTTACTATAATAATCTATACTAAAATACAAAGCTGAAGAGTTTGTTTTGTGTGTTTGTTTGTTTGAACGCGCTAATCTCCGAAACTACTGGTCCGATTTGAGAAATTCTTTCAGCGTTAGATAGCCCATTTATCGAGGAAGGCTACAGGCTATAAACCATCACGCTAAGACTAATAGGAGCGGAGCACCAATGAAGAACGGTATACTTAAGCAAGGTGCGTAACCTACTTTACTTTTCTTACTAAATAATATAGGGTGTTAGGTTAGGTTAGGTTAGGTTAGGTTAGGTTAGGTTAGGTTAGGTTAGGTTAGGTTAGGTTAGGTTAGGTTAGCCATACCTATATACTTAATGACGTTACAGTATCCATTGTCATATAAAAATAAGATAAATTAAAAAAATTACGGTAAAATACTTATACATACATATATATAGCCACTTTGATTCTTAAGCCGCGATTGCTCAGTGGTAGAAGGCTGGATTGATATCCGTAAGGATCGCAGTTCAAATTCCGTTGGGCTATTGTCACGTATAAGAGAAGGTCGTGGCATAATCAGTGGCGGCATTTGAGTCGATCGATAGATTAAATAGCTCTTGCTGCGACCGGGTGATAGATGGGTGACTCGTAAGACACGTAAAACAGTGGGACCCGACTAATGTCACTTTGTGTGATATTAGTCGTAAGGTTGTAGAGATCGTGGGGATTCCGAGCATGACGTCAGATGGCAATCGGTCATATTAACTCGCTCCTCAGCCACATCCTTTGCAATCTAAACGGACCCTGGTACTTAACCAGGATATCGCTAGGAAGAAGAAGATCCATAAATACTTGTAAAGGTTTATATAAATAAAAAAAATTGACTATTATTTAAAAACTTACAAGCGTCGAAACTGATTTCACCGCCGTATTGTAACACTGATGGGAATCAACTTTCCAAATAAGATTCATCGTCGATTTATGATTCTCGAAAAGCCAGTAAAAACATATTTCTATTTATTTTTGTAACAAGGGTCCAACGGCCTGGCGGGATATAAGATATGAGTAACTACCGACGCCCATGGACAACTGCACTACTAGAAGGCTCGTAGACATGTTTCCGGCCTTTACGAATTCTTGAAGGTTCCAAAGCCCTCTGGTTTGAAGACTTTGGAGCTGGCAACTAGTACCGTAGAGAAAATATTTTTTTGAAGTTTATTTATCAATAAAGGAAATTATTTAACCACCAGTTTAAGATAGTTTCGTGCTGTTAGAATCTAAAGAAACGTGTTATTTTCATTATATTACGGTTCAATGAAACTTAGTGAAAGAGTAAATTTTATCTCAATAGGTAATAAAACCAAAAGAAAAGTTAATGTAAAGTTTACTTACAATAGCGACCAACAATCCACGAACGGTGATTCCAATCATGGGTGCAAACCGAACTTCCACTCCTGGCTCTATCACCAATTCGGCATCTCTCTCTACCAGGAGATCATCACGAAGGAGATACGGACTACCGTCAATTTTCCAAACGTAGCTTAAATATATGGCCATATTGCTTTTAAATTAGTACTTTGTGGATAATTTGATCAATTATCTCCTCTCCATCTACCTTTATATCCTTTTACTCCATCTCTTTCCTTTACTCCTGTCTTTCTAATTAGAGACAGCGCCACACTTGTAGCCGAATCGAGCCGACGCGTCCGGGTACCAGTACCTATTTCTCACATAAAATTGGCATGAAGTGGCGGCGATGCTGTCGCTGGTATTGTTGGATGGTATTGTTGTCGCGTTTCGTTCGGTTTGTGAGAATTCCCGATGGCTTAAACTCGTCATTAAAGGTCGGCAAAGGCACGGCATTGTGATGCCCAATAGGGACCACAGATTGAGACGTCACGCAAAGCCTTATCTGGTCCTATTCGGCCCCGATGGGGAAATCCCTTCTATAAGCTCACGAGATAGCAGCTAATAAGGGACAAAGTAACTTCTGCTGGGAAAATATGTATATATATAAAGATATATATATAAAGATATTCACTAATTAAACAAATGTTAATTCGCGGCGTTGTGACCTTTACGACCGTTTTATGAGACTGAGATGAGTGTGTCGAAAGGTTATTTATTTGTCAAACTAAATTGGGACAATATTACGCGAACTGTAGAGATTAACTCTCGCCTTTGTTCTCTTATCCGCACTCTCGTAATACCAAGAAGGGTCATGATTTAAAGAATATTGTTTGTGGTAGCTGGGGGCACGGGGGCGTCTCTGATACTAATTAATCCCTTTGCGTCCGTCTGTAACACGGCTCGTTATCTCTTTGAAGATATTTTCAAAGATCTTTAACGTCGATGTAATATAACGTTGGTCATGTATGGTCATGTTTTTTTATTATCTAAACCTAATATATATATATATATATATATATATTATATCGCTCTAAGCGGTAAGACCGCCCTTGCGCATTTTATTTTATGTAGTGTGTTAAGTTATTATTCATTGTTATTGCTTTTTTTATTGTTTGCGATAACTATTAAATAAACAAATAAAAAAATATATTAAGACGCGTCTTCGCTATTTTTAAAAATTATTAGAAATTTTGTTAAGTATTATTCCACATAACATTTGGTAAACTCATTTTGAAGATAAGACGTATTAAACAAATAGACAGACAAGAAGACAATTTTTGTGTGTGATAGTTAAAATTATATATGTAATTACTGGCCCGACTGGCCCATTGGCGCAGTGGGCAGTGGTCTGCCTTCCGCTCCGGGGGTCGTGGGTTCGATCACAAAGAACATCGGGTCGATTAATGTTCAAGCATGTCACGGCCACTTCACGCCGATCTCATGTAGGAAAGAGGTACTGGTACCGGACGAGACTGCCCAATTCGGCTACAAGGCGCTACCTCTAATTTTATTCTCTTTTTTTATACCACGCCTTTTTTTATAAAAGTCAATTTCACTATGAAATATGACACTTTTAATTCAGAAGGTGGCGATATTTAATCAACTATAGCTTGTAATATTGTAGATTATCCGTCGGCTCCTAAATTCGATCAAAGGTAGAAATTATCGACAAGCTGTTATCAACCGTGCCGCGCCTATCAGCGGCCGCCCCCGAACCCGTCGTTAATTAAGTAAATTGGAATTTTCTGCGCATTGTATTAGCCGAAGCTATTAGTTCAAATTAAGAGCTGTCTGAACTATGATATAGAAATATTAAGGTACTTTCGTGTTGCCATAGTGTATTTTGCCTTAATTGATTGCTGGTCACCAATTAGAGTCGCGAATGCTCAATGGTTGTAGGGCGGATCGAAGTCTGTATGTAATCTAATAGTGGTTCGAGATTTATAAGAATTAATTTACAGAATAAGCACTTCTTTAGATAAAGGTACCAGCGCTAGATGTCGTATAAATGTTTATGTGTTAAAATAGTTTGAACGTCAATACGTATATTTAATGACACTTACAGCATATCTGTGCGTGTATTTATTCGAGATCTGTTAAACAGCGATTCGATGCGTGTGGTTCACGATATTTATTCTAGCGCAATTTTAGATGTATTTACAGCGATTCGATGCGTGTATAACATGATGTTCACAAAAGCGCTATCTTGCAGTAAAGTAACCGGTGACCGTGAACACCTTAGTGAGGGCCGGCTGCTGTCCCAGGGTGTTTGTCGGTGCACTCATATCTTCGCGGGCGAGCTCACTATGCTCAACTAATTTTTTTAATTATTTCCGGCACAAAGATTAAATTGTAGCCAACTTATATGTGACGATATGATGTTAACTAAAAGATTATCTAGTTGTTCTGAACACGTCGTCAAAACTAATCACATTATAAATTGTTTGGAAGTCGATGCGTGTATTTAACGATATTTACACGAGCTGTATTTCACAGCGATTCGATGCGTGTATTATACGATGTTTACAGAAGCGCTATCTTATAGTAAAGTAACCGTTGATCGTGTACACCTTAATGAGGGCCGGCTGTTGTCCCAGGGTGTTTGCCGGCGCACTCATATCTTAACAGGCGAGCGGTCTCCTGGTATCGTGGTCCTCAGGTCTTTTAGACAACATAAAAAGCGATGTCGATTGGTGAAAACACCAATCCATAGAATGATTCTTGAGGACGGTTAATATACATATTATAGTAGATAAAAGCCGAGAATTTGCAAGATTTGTAACGTGATGTCGTAAAAAAATGTATTTTTGTGCGGCTTACATTGCGTGCGCTGACTAAATCATACGAGATAGGTCCAAATAATGTACTACAGAATGGTATATCTTAAATACGAATAAGAAAGTTCCCGATGGCATATGCCTATCTCCTTTGCATAAACCACAACAACTATTTTTATCTTTTACATTTGACCAATAAATAATGAACTATTTACGAAGCTATTTTAAAGGATAACGTGTTAATCCTTATCCATTTAAATACGCTAGATACGTTGTATATTTCATGCAGATAAAAATTGTCTTTTACAGTATATCATTAAACTGAATATCTTACAAGTTACGAGAGATTTAAAATACGGAGTCAGCGGCCGGACGGCCGGGCGGCCGGCGGGCGTAAGTGCGACGAACGACCAACAGATGGCGCTGTTTTGATATTCAATAGTAAGAGTAAGCCAACGTTCGGGCAGAACAACGTCTGCCGGGTCCTCTAGTCTATAGATAATTTTAGATAATTATTACGATTTAATTTTAATTCTACATTAAAATTACTTAATCTAAGTAGATTAAATTCAATTCTATAATGGTCGTGTGCATTTGCACACGACCATTATAGTATTTGTATCACATTCTTGCAAATATAGATATGATTATGATTAAAGATATGATAATAACATTCATTCGTACCCAATCTCCGCTCATCTATGTCGAATGATAATCCTTGCAGTCCTACTTCCCTAGGGCCTATATACGTTAGGAACCTTCGAGAAAGGAGGATACTCATTTCTCAAAGGCCGGCAATGCATCTGCGATCCCTCTTGTGTTGCAGTTGTCCTCTGATGTTGCATGTAGTTTTCGTTTTCGTGAGAGTTTCTCGTAAGCAGGAACGTACTTTCGTGTAATTTTCTTTGCTTGTCATGTGTAATCTCGTCGCCAATTTGTTAAATAAACATTATACACATTTTATAGTAATGTATCGTTTCATTAATTTTCTCACTAATCTGTTAATGACATAACAAAATAAGGTTGTCAAGGCGATGCGTAGAAGGAACTCGTTGGAGTTAATATGAGACATAAGTAAAATTATTCAAATGATTATATTGGGGTTTTCTTTAACGAACAGCTATTGATTTTTATATATAGATATTATATATTATGATTGATAATTATTTTTTTCTAATATTTGTTTCGTTTGTTATAGGTTTCATTCCGCGAAGGCGACTACATATCGAACGTGACGTCCATCGACGAGGGGTGGATGACGGGGCAGGTGCTGAGGACCGGGCGCACCGGGATGCTGCCCGCCAACTACGTGGAGTTGGCCTCAGACCACCACTACCCAAACTAAACACCTCCTAAGAAATTACAGAACTTCACAAAACCTACACACAGACCTAAAACTCACTACCCCTCTGAAAACGCACCTCAATTATAAACAATTGAATATGCAAGTAAAAATTTCACATGGCTGGTGCAGATAAATGATGATTTCAAGGTGGGTCACAATTTATTCTCAAATAAATAAAATAATAGTCATTTTTATTTGTAAAACATGAAACTACTTTTACTCTATTTTATTATATATATATCATCTTATTCTTGTATATAAATTATACAGGTCTCATGAAGATCACTCGCAGTCAAGTATGAAAATATATCAATTAGTATGTAAGCATTGTTATTATGTTCTACACATAGTGTGTATAAAAATGATAACCCTACAATGATATCTTTTTATTTAACTTTATTCAAAAGTGTTATAACCCTCTTGATTATCTTCCTAATTTGCACCACCACTTTGCATCATGCGTATAATACATCTATTATACAAAAAAACATATGTATAATCACGAAAATCTTGCACATTTCAATCGACAAACTTATTGAAAGTTTTGCTATATATATAGTATATACATTTTGTATAGTTGCAACATATATCCTTGCCACATTTTTATATAGTACATTTTACAATACTCTATTAACTATGTCACTTTATTTACAAAACTGTTATTTTACAAATTGTAAAATACACATTTTATCAGGGATCTTCAACCTTTTTTGAAGTTGAGTATATTTTATTTGCATTTTGGTTGGTCATAATCCACTGATAACATCGATATGAATATCCTAAACAAACTATTTGGACCCCCCACAGAAACTTCCCATGTGGTTTGAAGATTTTTGATGTTGTGAATAAAATATAATGTTATTTATGCTGTTACAATAACGCTTGTTACACTTAAACGTAGTACTGCTACATAAATATTGCAATGTTAATGTGACAATAACATAACTCAACAATACAGTATGTTATCTAAGAAGTATATTATTTAGATGGGTCTGACATAATCCAAAATAGATAGAAGACCCTTACATATAACCGAAAATAAAGAAATAAAAAAGCAATATAGTATTATATATCAATTGCTTAAATGCATTGTAGAAAGCAAGATGTTCTCAATTTTTTAAATCATTTCAACCTTTAGAAGAGCACTTGTTAAAAAAATTGAATTAAATCTTATGACATATAAAAATGAGGGAAACAGTTTATACGCTTGTGTCATTTTTCTATTACAAAAATGTCAATGATTAGAACATTCATCATCAGATTCTGATCCAGAAATAAATGCCCGAGATAAAAAAAATACAAACCCCAATTAAAATGTCAGACAAATAAAATAAATTTAACAATTTGACTACAAATCTACGACTGATTTTACTAATACTTGATTGGGCTAGGCGTTAGATGATAGAGTTATAACTCTTGACTACTTGACAGATGTTTTAAAATGTATTTCGAGTTTAGTTATTGTCAATTATAAACAACAATATTTGAGAACACACTGTTGAAATGCACCATAGATAATATTTAACGTTAATATAATCTAACTAAGAAAAATGTCCAAAAAATATTACTTGCAATATGAAAATAAACTAGTATTAGTATTTATGTTCAGTATTGTTTTAAAGTTGTGATGTGTGCACCGAGTAGGAAAAACCTACTTTTTCATTCATTTTTAGTGTTCCGTAAAGGAAAAAAGAGACATATAGGATCCCTTCCATGTCTGTCCGTGTCTCCGTCAAGACCCTTTTTCTGAGAAACTCGTTTAGTCTAAGGTCTATGAACCCTTGAAGCTTTGAAAAAATCATTTCTCTAAGTATACACAAAAGATATGGTCGTTTGTGTGATATTTTCCATATTAGTACATTCGAAAATGGAATCAAAACCTTTGGGGTATATAAACTTTGCGTTGACCTAGAATCGTGAAATCTAGCAAGAAGTATCTTGAAGTACAAATATAGATGAAATTCAAAAAACTGTATATTTGTAATTCTATCACCAAAAAACTTCCGTGGTCTTGTTCAATTAAAAGATATCCTATAAAAAAATATAAATCTTAAAATAACTTTGTAAAGTATTACGCGATGAACCCAAGTCTGATCCGCACTTGCTCTGTTTAGTGTGTCATTTGTCTCTTTTGTATGACATTTATGAATCTAGGTTATAGGTTGCATATTTCATGTGTTAAACATGAATTATTTTTTCCAATTATACATTCCTAGTAATATGGTAAATTTTTTTGCTTTTCTCAAAATATTTACGTCACTGCACAGATTTTTTTACTTGGTGTACACATTTTATAAATTTTCTGTGGACCAATGTGTTGCATTTGCCAGTCATTCCAATGCAGATTTGTAATTTAAATAATTATTCCCTTTTTTATTATAATAATTATTTTTAGCGAAAAATTGTAATACTTTCAATTAATTATTATAATATAATATTATAATAATTAATTATTATAATTAAAAGAACAAAATTCCTTTTGACTGAAATTAGACATAATCCTTTCCTTACATAATTGAAAAAAAGTTTATTTTTTACATATGCACACATTATGACGTTTGTATTGAGATATGGAAGTATATATTAATATTTTATAATTATATTATACAGGACATGTTTAGCATAAGAAATAATTTTTGCATTGTGTAAAAATGTTGCTTTTCATTAAGAATATTTCCTCGACGCTATATGATAATTTTTGTACCTGGTCACACCACAGCAGGTTGCAATATTTTAAAGCAAGTTTTGTAAATAATTATACATTTTAGATATTACCTGATTATGGTGTTATACCATATTTTTATATATATTTTTGTAGAAACGATACTTTACAAAATGTTTTTTATACGCGAAATTTTGGAAAATTGAAATTAATTAAGCATAATAATCATTTCTCGGGCACAGATCTTTTTTTGATTAACACATTCCGTTTTACGCAAAGTTATTTTCATTTATTATAAGATTGCCAACTAGTTTTATTGTTTTAATAACATGCACCTCTCTCAATGTACTGTTAAATTATTCTTTAAAAATATTAAAACAATACATCGGAATGGTTTTCGTCCTTATTCATGGAATAAAAAATGTACTTATTTTGAGATTTTTGGTTCGAATATTCGTTAAAATTTATTGATATATGGAAATACCTTCGTGCTGGTCACACTAGAGCCTTAAAAAGTTCAGGATTCGGACTGTAGTCCGTGCGCTATTTGCTTTGATCATTCTTCGCGAAGGTCTATCGTCGGACCAATTTCTAGCATAAGTTTTACGCGTAATTAAATGAGAATATTAGGCATTCCTAAAAAGTATATATAATATTCTTTGAGAAAACAATACAATAATGTATCTGTTGCACGTTAACACAAAATGTTAACTCCAGATATCGAGATTATCATCAACATATTATGTTATCAATGATAAGCTGTTTTGAAAAAAAAAAATTTGCAGCATCTACTTTAACGGTACATTGTGTAAAGGGCCTGAAATGCTTATTTTATTGTTAATTGCAAGTGTTTATAGCACGGTTAGGTTAGTCATTTTATTTTATTTATTCTTTTATTTACTTGGATAAATCGCTGCCCTGCTTCTAAAATAAAATTACTGAGCCTTTCGCTGATTTTGAAATTTACTACTAATTATAGCCAAGCAGAAAATTTTGATCGGGCTCAGAAGACCATTTCTTTTGGAGCAAAGATCTAATCTTGCATTACATCGTGTGAGCTATGGATAGTTTTATTACTTCAATATGTTATAGCTATGAAATTAGTTTGGTAGATATTAGAAAGAGAGATAGGGTAAACTTGTACCATAAAATGTTCCATTTTTTTTTAATTTGGGATTCCAGATCCAGACAAGCATTAATATACTCATTAGCCAAACAAATTAAGGCGCGTAATTTTATTTTACACGGTCTACGTGGGATATAACATCTCATTATAGACAGTGCAACAGCAAAAGGGGCAGAAATGGTTTCTTAGCCGATATTTTGTTATTATTTTTAAGCTTCACATCACAAATCTATGGCTTGGGAAAGAGCGAGATATTTTTCGTAACACAAATTCGCTACACTCAACTAAGGGTACTAATTTTGACGAATTTTAAAACGGTCTTGCCTGATTTAAAACCAAAATTTAAGATTTGGTGATGGTAAAAAAGTTAACCAGTTACTCTGATATAAAACTATAAGAAATTTAAAAATCGGGGCAGCGCCCTTTTATATAAAGTACTTTTCTCGCTCTTTCAAATAACACAATTTACGAGATCTTATGTATAGGAACAGTATTATATATAAGCCAATCCGATGTTACAGTGCCTTTGTAATATTTAATAAAATTTAAACAAATCTTTTGTCTATGATTTTCTTTGTTGTATAATATTGACGATATGGAATACCCTGCCCGATCTGACTTGCTCAAAACTGCTGAACTTGTAATGTTTGTTATATAAAAGCAGAAATGGGTCATAATTTCCAGTAATATGCAAGGGAAATAAAACAAAAATATAACTTTGATATTTATTGGCTATACATTATTGTAACTAAGCGATTCATGCAACACTACAACACAATTATATCGTAAAAAATAAACTATCTAATACTCCGCACTGCAACGAGCGCTACTCCATCTCTTCAGGCACTTTTAAGGCACCTTTTTTTGGGTACATTAATTATACAGACACTTATTTCTAACGTAAAATTATTCGTCAATATAAAAGCGTCTTGGACACTTAGCGTAGCTTCTTTAAGGATATCTAATGATATATCAATAAAATATACATATTTAAAATATTTTTGTAATTTTCATTCTTGTATATAGGGTTCGAATACTGAAAGTATTGAACAGCACAACAAAATTGATATTAACAATAAAAAATTAACAATGGAGTAAAGCTGCCTAATTTTAATATTAACTAATAATTGAAATAAGATTGCACTGTACGTTTTTTTTAAATAAAGTAATGTTCATTCCATTTTTAATAAATTATAGATTCCAATAATATAAATAGAATGGCATATTACTTCTACACCCAATTCACTTACCACAAACGTTAAAAACAACAAATATAGTATATAATTACCTACTTATATACTACCAGAAGGCTGGCAGATGCGTTTCCGGCCTTAAAGTGGGGTTTAGGCCACCGGGAACTCTCACAAACCGAAAGAAACGCGACAACAATACCATCACTTGACAGCATTGCCGCCACTTCACGCCTATTTCATGAAAGAAAGAGGTTACTGGTACCCTGAAGCGCCGACCCAATTCGGCTGCAGACCAAAAGGACTGCAAGCTTGACGCTACCTCTAATTATTGGTCACTGTTTTAAAAGAACTGATTTATTAGAAGAACAATTATAAAAAATATTGCTTGGTATAATATACAGTAATGGACGTGGAGAAGAAGTCAGCAAAGCTGAAGTGGGAATAGCATGGGCATGTGACGAGAATGGACCCGCAAAGGTAGGCCAATGTTACAACAGTATGGACTCCCACTAGTGGCCGCCCACGTCTAGGTAGGCCGAAGAAAAAGTGGCGAGATAAGTTGGACGCCTTTCGGGAAATAAATTGATTTAATTAGCCTAGGATAAGAAGGTGTGGTTGGAGTTTGGCCGAAAGTGAAAAATTGTAGGCTAATCAAAAAAAATGTTCCTTTATTTAAATGTACTTAGATGCCGTAAAGCTTACCTGCTCTAGCGCGCAAATGTGGCTGATCCTGGATCCATTGTTTGAGATGTTGTATACTTTCTTCTAATTTTTCAGGGTCTTCATTCAACTCTATTTGAGCCTTTGCCGCCAGTTCAGGAATGAGTGGTCGAACCATTATTTTACGAACATGTATGTTTTATTTCGGCACAGTAAATATAAATTATTTTTAACCGTTTAACATATCACAATATCAACTAGCTATGCCCCTTTATCTTATAGTAGTGTACTAAAAGGAAATATTTAAGTATGTACAATCAACAACAAAAACAATAAATAAATATGGTTTATTTTTAAAAATATATGTCGCGTAAAGCATTTATTGCAGTACTGAGTATTACTACACGTGTCGTGTCACATTCAGAGATACACATTTGATATGATTAGATTTTTACGCCGACTGTATACATCAATGTATACATGTATACATAGATACTTTTCTATAAGCATGATCGTTATTCAAGGGCTACAATAAAAAAATAACTCCAACCAACCAATTAAAAATTAAAAATTTCAATCGAATTCCTTACTGGATCTTCTTGATGGGCCTATTTGCAGACATGTGCCAAAAAGGATAAATATGAATATCGTTCCATATGATATGTACTAGGTCGCACTATAATTGTTTTTATATGCTTAGGGGTATGTAACACAGAAAGAACTTTTCAAATCGCACCAGTGGTTCCTGAGATTAACGCGTTCAAGCAAAGTATATGTGTAGATTAAACCAAATAAATTATTATATCATTTCATTTCATGGTGATGAAGGCAAAATTTCGGCATTATAAGAAGTAAAGGTGTCTGTGCAAATGTAAAGTGCACCATCAAATCTTTTGCCTACAGCCGTCTTAAAAAAACCAGCAGCCACTTTATTTATAACTAAGTCGTAACTAAACTCGTATAATCAAACAATTTTTCTTATAAAAACATCGAAGCTATCACCGCGGTCATCCACTATGCGGATCCAACAGGCGCGTTATTTCGTTTGCATATAAACTAAATCGGCATCGGCACTCACTGTTTGATGTCGTATAGCACCTTATAAACGTTCCTGATTATTTTCGATTCTGAAAACAGTTACAATTACCCGACTATCGCTGCCTTCACGCGGTAAACATCTCTCTTTTATTGTGTGGTACAAGTTTAATAAAGATTTAAATCGATGAGCGACACGCAGCTTCATGTTGTGGAATGATCCAAACGCTTTTTCTGCAAGCTACAATGTCAGATTCATCATGATTTTAAATGGTTTCTTCATGGTTCTATCTCTGTTGCAAATGATTATGGGTGACCATGGGTGATTAAGGGTGGGTGAGCCCCCCAAATGGTAACCATTTACGATTAGGGGGACTTGACTGCCTCCGTTATAAAATGAAGTATATTAGAGTAAGGACTCCGCGTGGAAAAGGCCATCCTAAAATGGACCACATTCACATTCTGACAAGCTGGTACGAAATGGATGCACGCGATAGTGGTTCGAATTGAATAACAAATGGCGGGTAAACTAATTAAAGGCCGCAATAAATATGCCCGTAGTACAAACACTTTAGGCAAGAAATTGCTCAAAGTGTTTTATACCTTTTCGTCCTTGAAGTCCACAAAGTTTTAAAAAACTTTGTAAAGTTACACAAAATCTCCAGCCGCACTTCATGATCATTCAAATGAAGTTGTGTCTGGCTCCGGCATTATAGACAAGTATACATGAACCCAAACTTTTTTTTTCTAATTTCCTGCACGGGAAACGTCTTCTCCACCTTCATCCAGGTAATATAATTTAAGATTAACAAGAAACTATAAGCGTATGCGGATTTTTAATGCGCTCAAAATCGCCCCCGCCTGTAAATTGCACTGCACCACAGTCACCCATATTATACCGTCGGTATCGCGGTTCGAGTTCAAGGAGCAGTTTAAAGTTAATAAGGAGTTAGTTTATAGTCAGTAGAGATCCGCTAAAAACGGATTTTTCGATAATAACATAAGCATTGTCTACCTTAGGAACAGACGTCCGTGTGTCATATAGTCCTGTATATATTTATTTATTTATCTACCACCGGGCCGCGGTAAGAGCTACTGAACCTAGCGATCGAATCAAATGCCAGCCCGTTTAGGTTACGAGTGCTTCAATTTATTAATTACATATTCCCAACATTAAATATTGAAAGAATAGTACCTGGGTTTCAAGTTCCTTGGCCCTCTCCTGTTGTATACGTAAAAGTTTGCTTAGACTCAAAAGGTCTTCCTTATCTCTTACATCCACTAGGTGAATCTGAACATTCTCCAATCTCTTAATAACTGTCAACACATGTATGTACTCAATCTACATTATTTATTATATTAATACGTAAAGCGAAAACTTAACGTACCATTTTACGAAAATTGCGCAAACGGAGGAGTATGAGATTTGGCACAATTATATTGCAAATAGAGGGAGGTGTGCGTATGCTAACATTGTTTTTATAATATGCAATATTAATACATTAAATTCTTAAAATAAAACCACACGCACACCAATGCCGTTGACGTGTTACACCACTTACATACACATACATGTATTGAATGACGGCAAAGCGTAATCGTGACAACCGTAGGTATCCTATATTAATTGTAAAATTTTATTTTCTGTTAATATAATTATGTATTTGATTGTACGCAAAAAGGTTTGTCAGCCGGCGATCTTTAATATATATAAAAGTGCAAGGTCCCTAACACGAACATTTAAGAACCGCGGGACGTACAACATATGTAGTTTATATATATTTTTATGTAACAAGGGCCAAACGAGCATGCGTTTCATCTAAGTAACTACCGACCCCCATTCACAGCTGCATGACCAGGGGACTAGCAGAGACGTTGCTGGCCTTTAATGACGCGTTTAAGCCACCGGGAAGTCTCACAAACCGAACGAAACGCAACAACAATACCATCACTTGACGAGAGAAATTGGTAGACCTCCACTAAGAATGGATTTTTTGATAGGGCCATGTTAGGGAAGTCTTAGGGTTTCCTCTAGTTTATTTTTACGCGAACTAAGTCGCGAGAAACAGCTGCTATATTATAATATCTCTTCTAGCATTCGCGGATTAAAGCAAAGTAGTTTAGTTTCTCATGCATGTCATGGATTTTCGCAAAGTAACGCCTGATTCTATCCACGTCTAGTGATGGTGTTGTTGTCGCGTTTCGTTCGGTTTGTGAGACTTCCCGGTGGCTTAAACTCGTCATTATAGACCGCCAAAGCATCTGCTAGCCTTCTGGTCGTTTAGATGTTCATGGGTGTCGGTAGGCACTTAAGTGCAAGCTGCCTGTTCCTTTGACTCTTGTAACGTAAAAAAAAAACGAATGTTTCTATCCTTAATACAGTCGAATCTTCGAATTCGAACGGTTCGAAATGTTCGTGCTGGGGCCTCTGGATTGGCAGTTTTAACAAATCACTGAGATCATTTGATTACAAGTATGTACGTACATTTGTTTTGAAATAAGGACTAAACTTATAGTTTGTATATGAAATGAACTTTTAAAGTAAATGAGTAAGTGAAGCAAAAAATAAAATATATTCAGTATATTATACGTAATAAACGAAGAAGATTAACAATTTAAAAATATACTATAAAACAAAATGATTTCTAGATAAATAAAGAGGCTACCATTAACTTTAAGGATTAAAGGGGATGAAATGGCTTTCAATCGGATTAAAGATATTTTTATAACATGTTACTCTTTAATTTAATCTCGTTTGTTTGAGCTATTGGCTACAGCTTACGTAATTTAAAAATCACACGACTAATATTACTCTGTCATTAATTGGGATCCACTGTTTCACGGATCTTCCGAAACACGGATGGCTGATGGCTTTTTTTGCCCGCAAAATAAAGAGGTCGCTAACAGTCGACATTTTTCTATGACATAAGTCTTTGGAGTGAGAAATTGAAGGCTGAATCGATTCTATTGAGGAGGTCGGATGTTTGGAAACCGGTGTTAGAATGGGTCACTCATCTATCACGCGGCCGCGGTAAGAACTGCATAACCTAGCGGTCGACTCAAAAGCCGGCCACTGATTATGCAACGACCTGCTAAACTGTGTAGCCTACCAAACTTTATAATTCTATATATCCTTGCACTTTTACTAATAATTGGAATTATTTAAGTTTTAAGGTATCGGAATATTTTAGGTATAAAACTCTGGCGATCAGTGGCGTAACTACAAAGAGCGGGGCCCGTGGCTAATTTTTGGAATAGGGCCCCCGTTTGATGCGTTCTAAAACCGAATGACATTTTATTGTTACAAATGCATTTTTAGTTAACTTGTGTTTGCGATTAACTACTTAAAGTGATTGACTTCGTCGATCACTGGGTTAAGTAGCTCTTGCTGCGACCGGGTAATAGATTGGTGACCGGTTTATATTTGTGTGTGTGTGTGTGTGTGTGTGTGTGTGTGTGTGTGTGTGTGTGTGTGTGTGTGTGTGTGTGTGTGTGTGTGTATTATCTCTTTCTAAGTCCAAGATTTGTTAAGAATTAAATCTTGTAACTAAAAAAAGTGCAATTTTAAATGACGCGTTTTAATATAAATTTATTCACCACTAATTATATTTTTTGTTAATTGTTAAATTCTTAAGATTTACGTAAAGGATTAGTAATATCGTTAATGCCGCAATTTCCAGCAATGGTAGTTCCACTCATAATCAAAGAGTAAACGGAAAAAATAAATCGGGCAAGTACGAGTCAGACTCGCTCACTAAGGGTTCCGTACCATCACGATTACGTGTTACTTTAACGGGTAATTTTACGAGTAATACTTTCATAAGCTTTTATTTTTAATTTGACAATAAACGTTTTTCCGAATTTTTCCTGTACTCGTACTTCATTATATATAGTTTTTTGCCAAATTAGATTATTATTGGTTAACGGGAAGTACCATATAGGTTTTAATTCCCTTTTGGAATGTATTATTATGGGAAATGCGTCATATGTGCTGCGTACACTTAAAGAGTTGGTTTTTTTACAACAACAAGCGTTTGCAGACCTCAGTATTAATTTAAAAAAAAGAACGATATGATAATCAGTTTGTTACTTTATTAAAAGGAATATGTCTAGTATAATGCTTGGTATGGCTTCTCCGATTTTGATCGGTATTCTACTGAAAGACATATTTACAAGCAGTTTCCCGATTCGTCAGCGTGAACTTGCGATTACTATCGAAAAATACGTTAATAGCGGATGTGTACAAACCGTAAACCTCCTTGCAAACTTTCACCTTTGTACGTCCTGCAGTTTTTGAGATTTCGCGTTATGTGAACGGTTTTACATATATAGATATCTCGGTATATGGTTAATTTTAACACCCAGTGTTACTTTTTATGCATGTGAAGAATTAAAAATGATGAAAAATTTAAAATTATAATTATACGATCAAAAAATATGATATTTATAAACCGGATCTCGGAGAATTGACGTCAGCAATTAAATGAGGTTTACATTAATTGTTAAAACCTTTCGAATATTTATGAAGGTACTCTCTTAAAAAATTTACACAATACTAATTGCATTTCTTTGTAGGATATTTTGTGAATAACTGTATATTTTTTTTATGTTACAAGGGGGCAAACGAGCAGGCAGCAGGCACCGAAGTGCCCACCGACGCCCATGGACATCTGCACGACCTAACAAAAAAATCTTTGGGTAAATGTTATCCCGGTCCAATACCAGTATTAGACCGGTATAACGCTTGGTAGAGTCAAAGTCAAAGACGAAATCTTTTATTCATACAGACTTTTTGTGAGCTCTTGTAAACGTCACATGTATTATTGATTTTTTTTAATCATTCAGTAATTTGGTGATAAATTTACAACTTAAATGCTAATTTTACAAGAGTCCCGCGCGCCCTGCACTGAGAAGAGCCCGCAACAAACGCAGTCATGTAATTTTTTGTTATCACGATTTTCACAATAATTCAGATTCAAAAAAAAAAAAAAAAGATTCGGTTAGAGCAATTTATTCCCATGCATTATCATCATTCAAATAATCCTTTACATTAAAGTAGGATTTTTGAATGAGTTTACGTTTTATAAAGGATTTAAATTTATTTAAAGACATCTCCCGAACGTCATAGGGGAGTGTGCTATAAAAGAAAATCAAAAATCTTTATGTACCTTAAAGAAATACAATAGACATAAAAATATATAAAAACTTGTACAATTACACATAGATGTGGAATTAATTGAAAAAACACACATATCTTTAGCAGTGTTTGTGTGCGTGGTTTAGTGAGAGTGTATTATATCGTTAATACACGTAAAACCAAAAAAAAATATGATAATGGCATACACTTCGGATAATTTCAATCAAGCGGCAATTTGCATCGAGTCAATTGGCCGTTTTCATCGAAATACGGATATTTAAAGTCGCTATAAATGAATTATTCACCGCATCACTCAGTATCATGAGTGCTCAATTAAATTAAATATGTCAGTACATATTTACCCTGCTACTGCCTACTACCTACTGCAAATAGCCCTAATTCAGTAATTTGACGACTCTGTTGGATTGCTTTATCTATAAAAACTCGCGGCGACGTCAAAGGAAAACGACGCGACTAATTCTGAATAGCGCGAAGCTTACGCACTTCGCGGCTCCTTTGATGCAAACGCCGCGCCGACATGCAAAAACAATTGATCAAAGAAATTTTAAGTTTTATTTACATTACGGTTTGATCTAAAAACATTGAAGAAATTTGTTTCTGGTTGAAAATCGCATTGCATTAGGTAGTAATAATGATATTATACAGTATTCAGTTAAATAAAAGTAAAAAAAATTACATTTCATAAAAAAGCCAACAAAAAATTTCACCACTGGGGAGTCTAGAATCATGTACTGAACCCACGGGATGCGTATCCGGTACGATGTCAGATACACCTGGACAGATGTGAAGCTGTGAATCTTTTATTTCATAGGCAAATATGTGATTATCTAATAATACCATATATAATGTACACACATATGTATATATTAATTAGTATGTTTTGAAAAAATATTATATAAAATGTACGAATGAGTAGATATTATTCTTAACAATAAATGAATTAGTTTCTCTTTAGAAAAAAACTTGTTTCATGCGCGTACTATTTCTTGATGGCAAAAAAACTTTGAAATTTGGTAAATTTTTATTTTTCACTCTTCCGACTCAAAAGGTTACAGACCCCTGACTTAGACTTTAGAAACCTACAAGAAAGGAATATGATCATTTTTAAAGGCTGCCAACGGTTCTTTGAGCCTTCTGGTAGTTGTACAAATCAATACGCGTCAGTAGTCACTACAATGGAGGGCATACCCGTTTGCGTTTTGTTGAAATTTAAAAAATAACTTGTAAAATTAAACTAAATTTCTTCCAAGAAGATACCATCTTAAATGGAAAAAAGCGGAAGCAAAGATAATTTATTTAGGTGAGGATGCTCCCCATCCTTAAGTCGTTTGCTCATTCCTGAGCATCGCGATGTTCCAGACTCTCCCCTCTTGCTAGGTTTTTCCACCTACGCCGATCCTCGGCCTCTTTAGCCCTAACTTGAACAGTTTTCAACATCTTTACTTTCGTTAACCGTCGAAACGGAACGTCAAGAGAAACCTTCATGCTACCGTTTAAAGGACTTGCTAAATATTGCTGGCACGAATTAAATTAGAGCTCGCACGCATCGAATCCTCGACATAAGATAAGTCGTTTAAAACGTTAGCACAAACCTTCATTTGACGTTGTAACGAGAACAAGCTGTTGAGAAATGTTCGTGTTATGGCAACTGATTTGCTGCCACTCGAGAAGGAAAAAGCAAAATGACCCACTACGTCGACTAACGCTCTAGAAGTTCACAACTGTATGGATTCTTCTAGAAGTTTGGTTCGTTGATTTTTTTGCAATTGTACCTATAAATATGTTATTTTTAATTAGTCTGTATTGTCCCACAGACCACTCTCCTCTATCCAGAGCTAACCCAATCCACTCCAATATATTGTGGTAGATTGCAAGACCGTTCCCATATCTCCGCTGTGTAGTGGTAAGGAGGAACTACCGTGGGGTTTTAGTTGGTTGGAGTCCGACATAACCCACCGTCGGCCCTTGTGGCCGATGGGTACACGTGCCGGGTTTCCCCACGTAAAAAAAAACACCTTTGTTTCAAAATGTTACAGCTAAACCATGTCGAAGATAAAGGCAGGACCCGTCGTAGACATCCTCGGCGATGAAATGACAAGAATCATCTGGGACCTTATTAAGGACAAACTTATTTTACCATTTTTGGATATTGAGTTACATACTTACGATTTGGGCATGGAGAATCGTGACAAAACTGAAGACCAAGTGACCATTGATTGCGCCAATGCCGTTAAGAAATATAACGTTGGTATTAAATGCGCCACCATCACCCCCGATGAGCAAAGGGTAAAAGAATTTAATTTGAAAAAGATGTGGAAGAGTCCGAATGGTACAATTCGTAACATCCTTGGAGGAACCGTTTTTAGGGAAGCTATTATCTGCAAGAATATCCCTCGTCTCGTAACTGGATGGGAAAAGCCCATCATTATCGGGCGTCACGCCCACGCTGATCAGTACAAAGCAACAGACTTTGTAGTGCCTGGAGAAGGCAAACTGGAAATCATATTTACTCCGAAATCTGGAGAGACCATTAAGCATGTTGTTCATGATTTCCAAGGTGCTGGTGTAGCAATTGGTATGTTTAATACAGATGCTTCCATTATAGATTTTGCCCATTCGTCATTCAAATATGCTCTGGACAGAAAATACCCGCTGTACTTGAGCACTAAGAATACAATCCTCAAGAAGTACGACGGTCGTTTCAAAGATATCTTCCAAGAGATTTACGAGAAGAGTTACAAGGCACAGTACGAGGCTGCTGGTATTTGGTACGAACATCGTCTGATTGACGATATGGTAGCGTACGCAATGAAGTCTGAGGGTGGTTTTGTTTGGGCCTGCAAGAACTATGACGGTGATGTCCAGTCCGATTCCGTTGCTCAGGGATATGGTTCGTTGGGTTTGATGACTTCAGTATTAATTTGTCCCGATGGCAAAACCGTAGAAGCTGAAGCCGCCCATGGAACTGTTACTAGACACTTCAGATTCTATCAGCAAGGAAAGGAGACATCCACCAATCCGATTGCTTCCATCTTTGCGTGGACAAGAGGTCTCTTACACCGTGCTAAATTGGATGACAATTCTGAACTTCAGAGATTCGCCGAAACCCTCGAGCGCGTTTGTATTGATACCATAGAATCAGGTATTATGACCAAAGATCTTGCCATTTGCATCAAGGGTATGAATAACGTCCAAAGATCTGATTATTACGAAACGTTTGAATTTATGAATAAATTGGCTGAGAATCTTAAGAAAAGTTTAGAACAATGACTAAATTTTGAAAGTGCTGGCACAAAATTAGTTATTAATTTTTATATTACTAAATCTTAATTTCTTAAATTTTTAAAATTAATTACTACCAACTGCGCCAACTGGCTACTCTAACTAATATAAGTACCCAATTGAAATTTACCCAATCATTCAAGCTCTCGTATTAAATTTATTATATACCAGTTCCATTATTACGCTAATGGCATGTCTTTATATAGTGAACTCACATTAGCGGCTAGCAAGTCGATAATCTAGAATAGACATAATTACGCGGCTTGAATATTCAATTTAATTTAATTCGTAATCACTACAACTATACCCTTTATGTTAACTAATAGCACAAAGTATGAATTTATTGTTTAAAAGCCACTCGCATCGGCTTGGCATGGGAATACAAATGGAATTGGAATAGTACCAGTAATAGAAAAATAAATTGTAATATATATGTAGAACAATACTAAAAGTAAACAAATTTTCATCTGTAGATTAGAGGAATCGCCACGCTTGCTGTCCTTTGGTCTAGAAGAAGAAGAAAGGGAGAAAGAAGACACTATTTCGCGTGTCTCCTCCCGCAGCCTTTATTTAATTATTTTTAGAAGTAGCGCCCTGCTTGTAGCCGAATTGGGCCGGCGCTTCCGGGTACCAGTACCTCTTTTACGCATAAGATCGCCGTGAAGTGGCGGCAATGCTGTCACGTCAAGTGATGGTATTGTTGTCGCGTTTCGTTCGTTTTACGAGATTTTCCCGTGGCATAAACTCTTCAATAAGGACCGGTAACGCATTTGCTAGCCTCTCGGTCATACGGATGTCAGTGGACGTCGTTGGTCACTTAGGTGAACCGCTTTTTAATTTCCCCCTTGTGGTATAAAAAATAGAAACCGATGTTACCAGAAACATACAAAGTCATTAACTTTACCTCTTTAGAATATTAGTATAGATATGAAAGACTAGCTTGTCTGCTACTTGATCTACGTTAAAATAAAATATTTGTATTGAAATGTAAAAAGCACGAGAGGAGAATAAGGCACACGAGGATTTACGAAAGGGTTTATTCCATGTAGGAATAATATATTCCGCGTAGGAAAAATGCAGTGTATATAAAGGTTATTGACACTAGGGGAAGTGAGGAGGTCGTATTCTAGTCTGTGGTCGGCATTTGAGTCGATCGCTAGGTTAAGATGCTCTTGCTGTGACCGTGTGATAGATGGGTGACCCATTCTAACACTGGTTTATATTTGACATCCGACTTCCTTCGTGTTTCGGAAGGCATCCACCTTCCTCGTTCCTGGGCCAATCTCATCCATAACTTCCCCGCAAAGGTATCCAAATCGTCGCGCCACCTCTTCCTCGGCATCCAGGAAGTCGCGATATTGGCCCACCTTTGCGGGTCCATTCGAGCCACATGCCCAGCCCATTCCCAGTTCAGCTTTGCTGACTTCTTCCCTACATCCCCTTATAATATAAAAAAAGTTGAACAGCATTACGAATGCATGCATAAAAAAAATATTAGGAATACTTTTTAGGTATGTCTAATATCCAGCAGTGGATGTCTCTATTCTGATGTGATGATGATGTATAATATACCTGTTTCCCCCCCACTACGCTCCAATTTAAAGCTTGTGTTAAGAGCAAAGGCGACAATAGTCCAGCGGTCTAGGGACTGGATACCTTGAATTGGATACCTTGCGGATATCAGCCCATTCCTTTTATCGTTAAGCTATTGAGGATCTCCTTATGCTTTATATTTTAGATTGAGAGTTATGGTGATTTATGAAGATGATCAGCCTATTAATTTTCAAGGAATTCTAATTTACATTTGAAATAAATATACGCGGAAGATAAAACAAAAATATATATATATTTCTGCAGCCTTGCCGATAGGCATTTAATAAAGAATCTGGTGCAAAATTGTGAAGTCTATAACTGTATTAGAGTCGATATAAAAATAGACTGTGCAAACCTTTGTTACCCTACTCTTAAACAGCTGGACTGATGTTGATGAAATTTTGTGTTTAATCTTCGAATCTTCGACTCTAACGGATCGAAATATTCGTGTTAGGCCTTGCTTGAGTTTACTTTATCTATTGAAATTAAAAAATATATTGCTGTTCTTACTTTTTCTTCAGACAATAGTATTTAAAGCATCCTACTTAAAAAGGCAAACCATATAGCATTGGAACGTTGAAATATTGTATTCGTTTTTCTTTGAATAGTTAGTTAATAAAGATATAATGCGATCTTTCCCGCATTGCAGTAGTCCATAGGCGTCGGTGGCCACTCAAGTGAATGCGGCCTGCCTGTTTGCCCTTTGTTATATATAAAAAAATTTTTAAATATTAGTGAAACCTCGCTAAGAACGGATTTTGCGATAAGGAAAAATTACAAATTTCCAAGAATTCTCACAAGCTTGATTTTGCACGGGCGAAGTTGCGGGACACAGCTAGTTTTATCTTATAACTGCATATGACACTGAAATTCCTATGAAATGGATGATACAATAAAGTCCGGTGCTATTCTCGTGTTCTTCCAGGCGACCGAAAGTATAGAAGGTATAGAATTCTATTACAAAATTGATTAGGTGGTGCTTAAACAAGGAAAAAAAAACAAGATTAAATATAACAACGTCTTGATTAAAAACACAATGTATCTTCCCAGTGACCTCCTCACCAAGTCAACCGTTATTCATGAAAGTTGTCATTTGTGTATAATTTGGTTGAACTTGAGAGATTTTATTTTCATTTTACAAAATGACGTGAATCTTCCCTTGTCGAATAACAACGTCAGCGTGAATTCATTCACGCCAGTTAATTATTCTTCGCGAGAAGCTTTTATATCATTTAATTGAGTAATGACGTTATAAGTTGATTGTAAACGTTTTAAAGGATAAGTTTAATTTATTAATTTTAGTACATTTAAATAAAAGTTTTTTTAAAGACGTTTTGTTACCTAAAATTTATTTATCAAGGAAATTGAAAGTAATACGATCAAAGTAGCAGGTTGATATGAGTAGCTAATATGAAATAATATCCTGGAACTACTCCCGTCTGCAATAGACACATCTCATTAACTTCAAAATTGAACTGGTGCTTTTCCCCCCGAAGCCGAGTAAAAAATAAATTACCTCCGGGTCTTTGAGCTTAGTTAATACAGTTTTAGGTTGGCCTTTAAAAGAAAAGTGTTACGAATAAAAACATTTAAGACAGTGAATAGACATTTTTATGGACGATTTTAAGACGGAAAAGAGAAGAGGGGAAGAGGGAAATGTACTTAACTGGTGTAAGTAGTATGTATTTACATTCAGAGATAATCTAGACTTTCCGAAACATCTATGTAGATTGTAGAGTCTATCTCGCAATGGTTTCGAAGCGAAATATTGTGTTAAGGCACAAGGTAAATGTAGTACAAAGCTCTTCTTTGGTAAGTGTCGTCGATATCATTCGGAATAAAGTATTGCACATATTTTCCCTCTATGTAACTCTAACTTGTAAAGATCTAAATTGGAGTTGCACGAGAAACTATATATTAATACGAAAAGCAAAATCTTTCGGTACCATTTTACGATAATTGCTCGGACCGAGGAGTAAGAAATTTGGGACAATTTTAGTTTATATTGATGAGAGTGTGCGAATGCTAATATTTTTATAACATATGCATTATAAATATATTAAAGTAATAAAATAAAACCACACGCATACCAATGCCAAACGATTTACACACACATGTATACGTAGTAATGGTGACCGTATGGTGGATGTACAAAGATTTTCAATATCGTACACAAATCTAAAGACTTGTTTTTCAACCAGACCAAAATTCAACCAGATCGCGATCTCTAGTATTAGATGTAACTAGAGATCCCCTCCTGGTGGAAATTCGCCCAGAAACCTTTATGCGTACATACATTGTTATATTATACATTTTATCCACAGAAAAAAATATTTGACATTTAATATAACATATGGTGGTCACGGTTAAGCTTTGACATCAATACATGTGTGTGTAAATCGTTTGGCAGTGGTGTGCGTGTGGTTTTATTTTAATAATTAAATATATTAATTTTGCATATAATAAAAAAAAAACATTCGCATACCTTCCTCTACATCAGGGATTCCCGATCTTGTCTTGGTGACGGACCACTTTCATATTATTTTTGTTAGCAGGGACCACAAGTTAGGTACAATAAAAATGGACTGTAATCATCAAATTGAAACTTTGATTAAAAACTCAATAAGAAATGACATAAATTACTGACACGGCATAATGTCCCTTGCACGGCACCGCGTACCGCCCCCACCATCCGCACTCTTCTGACTCACTATCCGCTAAATCTAAAATCATTCGCGGACCATATGTTGGCTTCTTTGGATCACTGGTTGGGAACCATAGCTCTATATGAACTACAATTGTGCCAAATTTTGTACTCCTCCGTAGGCGCAATTCTCGTAAACTGGTACCTAAAGTTTTCTCTTCACTTTTTAATATAAAAATAATATGTACATGGGTATGACCTTTGAGGTATCATCCTAGAGTGGGTTCATTTTGCACCGACGAAGGGATAACAAGACAAAAGTTGACATTGAAATAAATTACAGTGAAGTATAGCGCTCCGACGTGCCGCTTCCGAGGTAGACAATATTTTTAACGAAAGATATAATAATGCCTTTCTTTTCTCGTTTGCGAATTTTTATCGCGACGTATTTCGGCGTAACTCTTCCGAAAAACTCATTATTCTCAATACTACAAGGTAATACATTATGTTATATGGATATTAAGAGCTGGAAGGTATGATCGTACCTATGTACTTACGGCTACATTCATCGTTAGTTGGATAAGGCATACCTAATTTTTTAATTCGACGGTATATTTATTTATTTTTATATATGTGTAGGAAAGCACACCAAGGTGGAAAATGTTCGGCGAGGAATGAAACGTGGGCTGCAAAGGAAAATCTTCAGCCCGGGCTAGGTGGAGTTGCCCGGGGCGGCTGCTCCTCGCCGACCGTGGATAATATATATATGACCGTGGATTATATATATATGATTTTATGTATAAACTTCGCTTGCGTGAGTTAATTTGTATGGTAATTTTCAGCGTCCATGCGCTGTCCGTACAGCGCCATCTAGTTTGTTTTGGTGTAACCATGTAACGGCGGCTACATCTGGATGTTATGCGATTACTCCGCCATTTATGATGATTCTGAATTCTAATGGATTTAGTTGCTTTCTACTTCCTTGGCGTTTTTAAGGCTTTAAGGTTTCCTTTTTATTTATATTTATTTTTTTAGAAATAGTTTACTATCTATTTCTAATAGCATCTTGTTAGTTGTTAATGTTGGTTCTTTTTCTTTTGACGTTGGTTCTTTTTCTTAACCAATGATGGCTCAACATAATTATCGTTAACGGGAATCATTTCATTTTAGCAAGATTGTTTTATGACTTATGTCGTTAAGACTTATCTTTATTATGTTGTACAAAGAAAGGAAAACATCGGAACTACACATTAAATTACAGAGTCGTTCAATCGCACCCACTCTACGTAATGGCCGACACATCTGTTCTCGATGAGACGCAAATTGCTTTATCAGATCGAATCGTTTAATTTCAATTAGCTGCTCGGGAATTGTGTTTCATTCGAAGTTTAAATTAATATGGATACGCTTTTATCGTAATTCTAATGTACTAATATGTATGTACTGTTTTGGTATTATATAATACGTAAATTTTGTTAAATGTTTGACCAACAACGAGGAATTTATATTTTAATGGAAACAGAACATGAAGTGTCAGTGAAAATTCTGTCCAAATAGACAGAAAATTATTCTGAACAAACCGTGATTTTTAGTATTTTGTAGTCATAAATCTTTATAGTTTCGCTCTGTTTCCGTCCATCTGTCCGCCGATGTCTATCTTCTACAATTATGAACAGAACTGCTTGAAATTTGGTACAGTTATGTTAGCGTTATAGACTTTATTTTTGGTATAGTAAAATATTAATAATTTTACTTTTTAGGAGTTTGTCCCGTACATGTGTTTTTTTTTCATTCAATCCCAACATATGTAGTATAACTGAATAGTTCTTTTAAAATAAAGTCAAGGTTTTATACACAAGTTGTTTATTATGGATACCATTTCCGAGTAAATGGCCTTTTGTACGGATAGAGACTTCAAATTTTCTCTATTAATAGGAGATACTAAAACCTTATTAGGAACTTTATTTTGATTGATTAAAAAACGGGACAATAACTTTTGTAGTTACCTTAGAAATACATTTATCACGCATCAGATACGGAACCTTTCTATATAAGCGTGTCTTGAAGAGCTCTGGTCCATTTTATTTTCTTATAAGTACGCTGTACTCTCTTGTATATCTCATATATCTAAAGTTTTATTAAGTGAAAGAAACATGCACTTTCTATCAATACACATATAACTTGGTTAACTTACCATGGAGTTGCGAGTTGTTTAAGAAACACATAAAAGGGAGGGAGGGATGTAAGAAATTTGAATATGAATTATAAAGCATCTTACAGAGAAGTTACCCAACCGCCTCACCTTTCCGTGATTTATTATTACCTAAAAAATAACTCCCTGATCTTATACGTAGCCTTGAGTACAAAAGCATTAGGGCGATGTTGTTTATACTATAATGTACTACTTGACCTGTGGGCCTAGCACGAACATTTCTCGATGGTTTTTCTTTCTTTTATATTCGAAACGAAAAAAACGTCAAATGACACCTTCATGGCACCGTTTTTCACAACTTACTTTGCAATAACGTCGAGGTGTTTATGCGAGTTTTCAATTTGATTCGTATCGAAATTTAAGGCGTTAGCATTAAGGTGTTGAACGTATAAGTATGTAAACAGTCGAGAATTGTTCGTGCTAGGTATCAGCGAACCCAGCACGAACATTTCGCAACAATTAACTTACTTTTACGTTCGTAACCGAACGTCAAAGTGTATCTACTAGGTAGTTTTATCGCGGTGGTTGACTTTAGCCGCGATCACCACCCTACCAGAAAAGTCATGGTGCCAAGCGATTTACATTTCATTGCTATTGATATTTATAATTGATCTATCTTAATTCTAAATAACTTTCATATAAGCTTGTTGACTTTGCAAACGACATCGTCACTCGACATTAAACGAAATCGCAGTCAAGTCTGTCTCATTGAAAAAAATATGATTTTCAGTAACAACCTTTGTAGATCAAAGCAGGACCATTATGTTGTTTTCTTCCTCTAAAAGTTTTGGAGTGAAGCATGAGTTGTATAAAGAAAAGTGTCATAGACAACATCTTGGCAATAACGTGCTTTGGTGGCCATGATGAAAATAATAATTAGGATGATAAAAAACCAATCCCTTTAAATAAAAGAAGCACAACTTTCAGCATTTCCGAGATAACAAAAAAATCCTAAAATTAAACTTTTGAATTGTAAAGTACAAACATTTTATGAAACGGACACCGTCGAAGAGAATATATTTGAATTTCTTTGAATGTAAATTTTTCAGTCTCTCGCATAATGTCATCTTTGAAATTCTCTCTTTGATACAAATTTTACATTTCCAGACAGGTCTCTATTAAAATTTTGATCTGTACTTTCTTTGACATGGCGCGCCCTAATGTTATATTTTGTTTAACTTTTAATATTTTTTTAAAGTTTATAATGACTTAAATTCTTAAATTATATAGCTACAAATATATATTTTTTGATGAAAATAATACTATATTTTGAGGTAGGTGTGTCTAATATTATTGTTGTCCAATCATATGGACGACTGGCCCGTTGGCGCAGTGGGCAGTGACCCTGCCTTCCGCTCCGGGGTCGTGGGTTCCCCGATTCATCATGTAGTGTGGCCGGGGACTTTGTGTAGCAGCCCAAAGTTTTGTAGTACTTTGTACACTTCTAGGACAAAAATGTACAGACATTTTGAGCTATGTTTGACTCCGGTATAATAGAACACCAAATAAGATTAGGAAAAGTACATTAAGGCCCAATGGTGGGCCTACTGCCTAAATCTTCAGAATAGTGTAAGTCTAAAGATAAATGTTAGTAGTTTTTACGGCAGTAGTGTAACTAAATATGTTAATTGAAAGGCAAATGTAGGTTTTGGGCTTAAAATGATAATATCTTCGATGAACAATCGCTATAGTGGCTTTGTAGTTTTTACAGTTAATATAAATTAATCCTCCAGTCGTAATGCCGGAGCCAGACACAGCTTCATTTGAATAACCATTTCAATGATCATGTTGGGACTTTGTCTAACTGCTCAAAGTTTTATAGAACTTTGTAGACGTTAAGGACGAAAATGTACAAACATTGAGCTATTATATTTACCATGGAAGAGCGGGACCCCCTAACACAGGTACCTACGTACTTAAAAGAGGGCCTCACACCCATATAATGTAAATTAGATTTAAGTTAAGGAAATGAAGAATATTTGTATTTGTATGTCTGGCTCCGGCATAAAGGATTGTCAGTATCTTTGGCTTATATGGCAATATCACTATTAGTAACGCATCGGAATCGTGCTGTGTGAACGCGTCATGTCTTGGCAGCGACACCCCGCAGCGCGTTTGGCGCGTTACTCCATTGCAAAACGACGCCCAAATTGATTCAAATTCACAATTCCTATGACAAATGGCTGTACGCTGATTGAATAGTCGCTTTTAAAAAAAACATCGATCGTGATCCAAGCACTTATACAAGTAGGAAAGATCCAATAAGTATCCAAGTTTAATTACTTAAATATTCATTCACTAGCTGTTCCCTACGGCTTCGTCCGCGTGTGCCACTGTCATCACTTAGAGGTTTAAAAATAGTTTTTGGATGAGGATTAATATTATATTTGAAAAAGTTTGAAAAACTTATTTGAAAAAAAGTATTTGAAAAACTTTTATTAATAATGCATTATTTTAGAACAAATTTGATTAGCATAAAAAAAGTTATACTAAGCCAACCTTAAAAGATATACATATGCTGTCGCGGAGTTTTATTTAGAACTTTTAAAGAGGAACGATTTTGTCATACATGACTTTTGCGAAACATTAACCATTTACGCAGCGCACGCAGCGGAAGCTCTCAGATGGGAAAAAGCGCCGACGATCAGGTAGGCCGAGGAAGAGGTGGCGAGACGACTTGGACGCCTTTGCGGGAAAGAAGTGGATTCAAGTGGGTCAGGAAAGGAAGGTGTGATTAAAAAAGGGGGAGGCATTTTCTCAACAGTGGGACAGTATAGGCTAATTAAAAAAAAAACCCTTGTATAATGTTGAAATACTACAAAATATTTTATTGTTGCATTCATAACTCGAAAGTTTTTCAAAAAAAAGTCAGCCTCCCCCGACGGAATATTTTAAAGTAGAGTGTGAACAACAACTTGGAGAAAAAAAAAATGCATTTTTGGGAAAACTAACTACATAATTACCAAATTTTTTGTGATCACTACCTGCTTGTAATGGAAGGAATTCCGTTCAACCATTCATCATTAAATACAGAAAAGCCCTCTTAGGACGTCAGTAACTTACATGTACACAAAAATTATAAAGTACCGATAAGGACAAAAAAATCAATATTGTAAGAAAATTAAGACGTGGAAACCTACACCAATAGTATCGACATCTTCAGGTCCTTCACCTTTCTCTTCGGCCATCTTTTTTCCAATATGAATATACTGGACTCGTTAATTTTTAATATTTCTTAATTATCTTCGATAATCATTTCCCTGACATAAATATCATCGATACACTATTTGACAGTTGTCACACATTTTTCTTTTTATTTAAATTTTGTGTCGCTGAATTAAATTATATGTCAACTACACAACGTCCGTGTAAGTGACATTTAATAATATTGTGAACTATATTCCATGAAAATCGGTTCAGTCAGACTATGAGATATCGTACAGACGATTTACATGCATACTCACTCGTAATATCTTATATAATTATATTAACACCATTTTTAGGGTTCCTTTATCCGTAGGCCTACAAGAAACTCTTTCAGTTTCGCTGTCTGCTTGTCCGTCCGTCCGTTGTCTGCACGGTGGTCCCCGCCCCAAGATTTCTCTCTAACTTTTTTATTATTTGAAATTTTGTTATTATTATGTTGATAGAAAATACTAAAAACCCATTAGAAAAATATTTAGAACGAAATCAGACGAATTTTGAAGATATTTAACTAAAACTTTTATAGCGTATCAGATACGGAACCCGTCTACATAAGCGTTTCTTGATACGCTCTTGGCCACTTTTATTGTAGATACTTATTACTAGAATACTGTATATTATGTTTGAATATGAAATAATGTGATTAAAACTGCTTATATTTTAGATAGTAAATAACAATGACTTCGTTTACCATGCGTGTTTTAAATTCAAGTAATATAATAAAAGGTTTGATAATATCTCTTTAGTATGGAAGTATTTTGAAAGACCTTTTATTTGGTTCACAGACGCAAAAAGTAACTGTTCATGCCCCTGTGTGTGTATGAGAATGTATATTGCGTGTTTACGTTTCTATTTTTGAATTTTGAAGGGCAAAGGAGCACGCATTTCACCTGATTAATATAACTACAGATCGCCGGCTGGTCGAGATTCGACCACAGACCTTTTTACGTACAACGACATATATTGTTCTATTCAAAGAAAAAAAAAATTGACAGTTAATATAACATACGACTGTCACAATTACCCTTTGACATCATCCAATACATGTGTGTGTCAATGGTGTAAACCGTCTGGCATCGGTGTGGGTGTGTGAGTTTATTTTAATAATATGTTAATATTGCACATTATAAAAAAATATTAGCATTCGCACAGCCTCTATGTTAACTACAATTGTGCCAAATTTCATATTCCTCCGTTTGCGCAATTTTCGTAAAAGGGTACCTTATGTTTTCGATTCACACATTAATATATAATAAGTGTACAGAGAGACCTCTATGACTACCAAAATTTTCAGAAAATAGCACTGCCAGTAGGAATCGTAACAGTAAAAAAGCTTTTTAAAAAAACTAGGAGAAACTGGCCTGCGATTCCCCTAATTGACTACCGATGCCCGTGGACAACTGCAACACCAGAGAGATCGCAGATGCGTTGCCGGTCTTTGAGGAATGCGTTTACTCTTTTCTTGAAGATCACTAAGTCGTATCGGTTCGGAAACACCGAAGCTGGAAGATTATTCCACGGAGAAGTTGTGCGAGGTAAGATGTTTCGAGGATGGACTTTAGGTTATCGAGGTGATGAGGGTAGAGACCAGGTGAAGAATTTCCTTACCTTCTTCAGTCCGCCATTTCCCTCGTTGAGCTATAGGGACTCAAATTGAATTAACCTTAATTTTAGGACTATTTTTTAATTTTCTTTTAAGACTTAATTTCACATGATTTTATGAGGCAGGTGATAAAAGCTTAATTTTAAAGGTCTGCAATCTGAAATTTATTGCGAATTATTTCGGCCTTAACGTTTAATGCAATTTAGTAGGACATGATATTTGAGCTATGAAAACTAAAAGCTGATACTACATAGTCAGCGAGTCTATTTTTAGGGTTCCGTAATCATACAAGGAACTCTTATAGTTTCTCTCGGTCCGTTCGTCCGTCTGTCGACCGTGCAGATGTCCATGGGCGCCGGTAGGCAATTCGGTGCCTGCTGCCTGCTCGTCTGCCCCCTTGTAACATAAAAAAATACACTATTTTTTTGGTACTATATTTGACGTCTTCATCAATTATTTGATATTGATAGATCATTAAATTTTGATCCTAAAGTTGTAACAACTGTAAGTACATAACTGTGTACCCATCAAGCAGTATAGTGGTCACATCTATATTGCGTATAAGGCAATATGAGGAAAAATAAGTCTTCGACGTTATATATATAATATAACAAAACAATACGAAAAAGTTTTCTTTTTACTTGACCCAGTCTATATCAATTACGTATTTATTTCCTTTAATTAAATTAAAATTGACAAACCATGACACATTGACATATATTTTTTAACAAAAGTCCGCACATAACTGTCATCAAGCAATATAAGGGTCACAACCAGTTTGCGAGTAACAGCACTACCTCACCGAGACGCCATGGCGACGTCGCCAGGTACGTGTACAAACAATTCATACTAAAATTTAGGACTGGTAACTCACTTGGCGGCTGTTTGGCGACGTCGCCAAATTAGAAGCGTAGCCACGACTACTGCTGGCTACTCCATAGGCAACCGCAGGTATCCATGGCTACGTAGTCGGTGACGTCGCCATGGCGTCTCGGTGTGGTAGGGCTCGTGTTATAAAAGTTAAAACAACTGTAAGCACGTAACTGTGTATTCATCAAACAATATAATGGTCACATTCAGATTGGGAATAAAGCATTTATTAAGAAAAACAAGTATTCGACGCTATGTATCATAATAAAACACAATAGTTTTTTTTTTAAATTGGCCCAATCAAAGACGCGCATCAAAGTTCAAGTAACAGAGTTCCATTCGAATATAAGATGAGACGCGGCCGTCTCTAATGCAAATTTTCACAGTAATATCACCCCTGTTTCCTTTATCAAAGAAAATGGAATAACACAATAAGGTCTTTTTCCCCTTCTAACGAGCGTCAATTTGCAGTCCTAGAGATTTGCGTAAGCGTCTTGAGAATCAATCGCAGTTCTTTGAAGATCAGTTTGACCTAACTACATTGGATGCATATAATAAATTTTAGCTAAAAAAGAAAAAGCGTGAAATAGTATAATATTTTGAACAATTTTGAATTGTTATTTTTTTCGTAAAACTATAATTATTTTGATAGAATCAGGCGTTACTTTGCGGAAATCCATGACATGCATGAGAAACTAAACTACTTTGCTTTAATCCGCGATGCTTTGAAAAGCAATTACTATCCTACAATTTGCAAGAATTTCTTGCTTCCCACAACATCTCTATAAAACCAAATGTTTAATATTTGGAAGCGATATAACCTAGAGATTTTGAAGCTAAATTACTATTAATCTGATTTTTTTTGTTTAAATAATGAATAAGTACATAACTAGGCCGTGACATCATCCTCGAAACTTAAACTTGCGAAATTCCTTTGACCTCCTTTATCTGACCCTATAGAAAAATCCGCTTTTAGTGATTGTCTATTAACTATATAGTCTACCTCCTTTCCTAAATTCAGACTAATACGTCACGCGGATTTTATGATAGATGATCCCTCGTTTTTATATACATAGATACACTCAGTCACGAAGTGGAAATCAACCCCACCATCACCATCATTCCCACCATGGCAGTCTGAGTCAATGCCCATTGAGCACTTTGCACCCAAAGAGCATACTCATTTCTCAAAGTCTGAAAACGCATCTGCGGTCCCTCTGGTGTTGCAGTTGTCCATGAGCGTCGGTAGTCACTTGCCTGTATGCTGCCTATTTGTTTGCCCCTATCCCGATCAGCTAAATTTTATTGATATTTGTGTAATTAATTTTGCCACCAGAAAGAACCTCAATGAGACTGAATATGCACTTTCTAAATCCAAAAGTGCATGCACTTTTGGATTTATCAAACTATGTTACCTCTAACTGCCCAGAAGTCGTTTGCAACGTATAATATAGTTGAATAATAATGAAGTAACAGATAATACACCAGTAGGTGCATGGTTATTTTATCCGCCATCATCAAGACTTAAATCCTACCTCGATGACGCAGCATAAACCCTCATTATTGTCGGTAAGCAGCTTAGCGAACCGTTAGCGGCCGATAGGTGTGAAAATGGCCGCTCTTAAATTAGCTAAGTGGCTTTATCGAGCAGCTATAAACGCGACAAATGGCGCCAGGGTAGGGACACACTGCCGGTCCGCTTGGATCAATATAAATCCATGGGCAAGCGATACTAATTATAGGATCCAATAATATTTAGAGACTTTCAAGAGAAGTATATACTCATTCCTCAAAGACCGGCAGCGCATCGGCGAGCTTTCTGGTGTTGCAGTAGTCCATGGGCGTTGGTAGTCACTACGATGAACCGTCTGCCCGTGTTCCACTGGTTATACATAAAAAAACTACGAAAAGAGAGAGATAGGCCACCGATATCCCAATCCTTTAGTTATTGACTCCTAGAATTGCACACCCGTGCAAGCTTTTAATTTAAGCTTGGTAGGAGGCGAAAAGGGAATATTAGACATACCTGAAAAGTATTCGTAATATACTTTAAAAAAAAGAAAAAAAAATTCGCGTCATCGTCACCGAACGCTTTCCACGAATTGTATGTATACTGTGCATATATGTGTTCTTTTTGAGAGTACAAAAAGGGAGAAAGGCGCGTCATAGTCCAAAGTCAAAAGCAAGTAAAAGTCACTTACTTAGACGTCACTGTTACCAACACCTCTGAAAATTCGATTTCACTTCTGTTGGGACTCCCGGACTGCGACTGCTTTTTGTCACACACCCTTGCTTTCTGATATAATTCAAAATGGTCGTCATAAATTCCTTATATACAATTATTGTACTGACTGGTAAGTTAAAAAAAGTACAGCCTTGAACATATGTACCTACTGGTGTATACTTACATTATATTGTTTTTTTTACAGTACAAATATATGTGTAGCAACCAATGTCAGACAAAATTAACAGACTCACATATAGCGTTCCGAATGATACAATAATGCATTCAAAGTGTTTATCGTAACTTGTTATGCATATTTGATTATTTTTCCATAATCCCTTATTATAACAAAAACTCTTTTAACGAATGAAAATGCTCGTTGAGATTCGTTATAAAGAGTTTACACAGTATTATAAAAAGTATTTAGGTATATTTTAGTACATATACGGGGGAATTCTTAAGGTTTTTGTCAAATTTTGACCATGTCAACGGTTCGCTCGTATACGTCGTGATATTGAAATTTTTTGTTAGAAACATTTTTAACTTTGGACGTGTTAAAGTATATTTAATTACTTATTTTGGGTAAATGTTCTGTAAACATTATGATACTGTGACTTGTTGTAATTAACAAAAGTTACCGTGAGGTTAAGTGTCGAATCGTAAGTTTAAGTTAAAAGTGGAAAAATTAGTTAGTAAGTATTAATTTTAGGTAAATTTTTAATTAACTATTTCTTGACACCTATCAATAAATTATTATTACATAATTATTTTACTAAAGTTGCATTTTAATAATTGAATTTTTTTATGCAGGCTGTTTTAGAAGTACTTATACACGTAATAGGATACACTTACATTTATTTCTGTAGCCTGTTTTTTTTTCTGTTATATTTTTATATAAATGCATAAATAATGTCAAGCATTGAAGAAGGGGGAGTTGAGGGTTAGGGGCGATTAAATAAAACAAAATGCACCGGGTACCTTCTAAAGAAGATTTGCGATTTGATCAAATGAAGCTATGTCTGGCTCCGGCATAATATATATTACTAGTTGTTATCCGCGACTTCGCATGTGTAAACTTAGGCGAAAAATTGTAATATATAGTTGACATATAGCCTATAGCCTTCCTCGATAAATGGGCTATTTAACACTGAAAGAATTTTTCAAATCGGATCACTAGTTCCTAGATTGTCGCGTTCAAGCAAACAAACAAACTCTTTTGCTTTATATATTACTATTGATATAAAATTAAAGTGTATGTTTGTAACGTAGTGATAGTTTTATTACTATGCCGGTATTTATGAAAATAAGTGCAAAATGACAATTTCTTTATATGAAGTTGATTTAAAAAAATACTAGTGTGGGGATGCCCTTAAAAAAATTACCTTAATGTAATAGTACTAAAGAGGGCATAAAGTTGGTTAAGATTTGACGTAAGGCCGCGTTTACATGTGTCACCGGATGACAGTCCCCATTACTAAGGACGTGTTCACACGTAAGTTACACCTATAGACAATTAACATACAATGTGATGGTAGCGACACGATGACAGGCGTCTCAGTTAAAATCTTGTCACACTCGTCTTTTACTTTTACGAATATATATATATATATATATACATATTGTCTTCTAGATATTTAGGAATATACATATATATTTTAGAAGATAGACGTCGAGTGTGCTTTCTGTCACTGTTCATGCCAATGGACATTAAATTGTAGGTATCTTGAGATGTTTTTAGCTGATAAATTTTACATATACATATATAAAAGCGATAGATCACCTAACACGAAATTTCAAAACTGCGGGACGTTCAAAGACGAAATTGGGCAACGATGTTTATAGATGGTAAACATCCGCAAAAAAGGATTTTTTGATAGGGCCAGATTAAAAAAGTCTAAAGGTACGTTTACTCTTGTAATTTCACGCAGACGAAGTCGCGGGAAGCAGCTAGATATATTATATCCCGCAACTGTAATATTTTTTTATATAGAATATAGCATTTATTTTAAGATATGTCTAATATTTCCGTTTCTCCTCCTACTAAGCTTAAATTAAAAGCTTGTGCTAGGAGCGGGTGGGATAATACACTTGGGCGTCGAGATTTGAACCAGGTACCTTGCGGAATTCAGTACATCCTTATCGTTGAGCTATTAAGGGTCTAATTGTTATAGTTTCTCTGAAATTATTATCTGTATGTAAACAAACCATGTCTATTTTCGAAAAACGAAGGTTGGTAAAACTGAAAGCTGAAATTTGCACTATAAATGATGTAATATCCTATATTTTAATATTTCTGTCCGAAATAACAACGAGCACAATGATTTATGAAAATGTTTCTTATTATTATAGCAACAGGCATATACTTGGTCTATCTTTTTATAAACTAATAATGTATTTGAACAAGCAGGTTATAATTGAAGTGTCACTTCTACATATAAATTTTAAATATACAAGTATGAGATATTCCAGAATAATTATTATAACCTACCTCATACCATTATATTACAGATTACTTTTACAGTCATATCAATACAATAATATATTAATCTGCTTGTTCATGAGTAATGTTTGTTATAAACACATCATTATGAAACGAAATCTGTATTTTAGCATTTCTATTATGTGTCTAATCCATGATACATTCATAGTGTACTATATAAAGAATGCATACACTCATGTTTTAAAAATTACTTTCTGTACTTACAGTAATTATTATTTATTAATGAATGTTCTTTTTGTACTATATAACGCTTATTTCAACCAATATGAATAAGTCAAAACGTTTTAAAGTTGGACTGTTTAATGCTGGCTCTTTAGGAACACGCCATGATGAATTTATGCTTGCTATGAATCAAATTGATGTAGATCTGATAGCTATTAATGAAACCTGGTTGCGTGAGGGTGAGGAGGGTCATGCTCCCTCAGTTCCAGGTTACCTTCTGACTCATATACCAAGGCCAGCCAATATATGTGGTGGCCGCGGTGGGGGAGTAGGTTTTTTCATCAGAAAAGGTTTACATTACAAAATTTGTGATCTTCCCATTATCCACCAAGTTGAGCAGATGTGGATACATATTAAGATAAATAGCAAAGTTATAATTGTAGGTACAGCATACAGACCTCCATGGTTAGATATAAATACTTTTTTGGATTCACTCACTCAATCAGTAACATCTCTTTCTAAATATGATTATATAATATTATTAGGAGACTTTAACATTAATCTGCTTAATTTACAAGACAACAAAACCAAATTGTTTCATGAGTTCATACTCTACTTAAATCTTAACCAATTAATTTCAGAACCAACTCACTTTACAACACACAGTGAAACTCTTATAGATTTAATATGCTCAGATGCCCCACCACATGAGGTATGTGTCTTACATATACCTGAGCTTGGGAATCATGCAATAGTCACTCTATCACTTGACTTTAAAAGGGAAAAGAAAGTGAGTCGTTGGATTACTTTGAGAAAAATAAAGAATATTGAGCTGGATAATTTTAATAATTTTATTAATTTCACCGCAACAGGTAACACGTCAAGACAACCGCGTCGTTCATTGACTGTAGAGTATCGGAGAAAGTCTTCAATTAAGAGCGGTGATTGACTTTATTGTGCAATCTTACGCAATGAGACGCATATACATATGTGCGTTAATAAATCCACTTAGCGTTCGTTGCCGTAATTAAAATAGTCGAAATTTTGTTTTTGTAAATATTCTATACACACTTACAATATTGAATTTGAAAGTCTTTTTGTCTATGAAACATTCTGGCGGCAAAGATATTTGACAGCTAAAAGCTAAGGAAACCTTGTTTTCTTCGCTTGTTCCGATGCCAGAGCCAGACATAGCTCAAAGTATTTGTACATTTTTGTCCTTGAAGATTTCTAAGTTCTACAATAGTTTGCTCAGTTACAAAAAGTCCCCGGTCACACTACATGATCATTCACATGAAGCTATGTCTGACTCCGGCATAAAAAGAATCTACAATGAAGTCTACGTGATAGAAGTTATGTTTTTTAAAAATAAAACTTGCGTGATAGAACCTTTTTGGGCGCGCCCGTAAATTGCTTAAAAACCTTGATGATGGCAACTAGACTTGTACAAATATGCCGAAGTTTTTACTAAAAATATTAATAAGCAGAAAATTCTAATATTGTTTTATATCTATGAGTTATTTTAATGTATTCATTGATATATTTCTTTTAAAACATTACCTTGACTCTGCCAATAGGATGAATGAGAGGTACGCAGACCATTACAATTTTATTTAAAAAAAAACAGACTCATAAATGATCTCTATCGCCATCTTCCGCTATTTGTACGCAACAGCATCATTTACTTCTCAGGAATGTTGAGAAGAAATAATAGGAGTTACGGTATAGCATCTTGTTAACGTCCATTTGAATTACAAAATATTACACACGTAGAATTAAACGTATTGCTAGTAGTTTTAAGGTCTGGTTCCTTTAGGCATCCTTTCCTTTGATTCCGCAAATAGTATGCTTAAAGGAAAATACCAAATATTATTCTTTAAAAAATAACTATTAAAGGTAATAAATAAATACAGAAATCTACCGGAATATGTACTAGCATATGATGTAATATAAATATACAGCATAAATAAAATGAAATTAAAGGATATAAGAAAACGAGTCAGTGAAATTATTTCTGATATTTGTATTTATTTTATACTAATATATAAAGTTGAAGAGTTTGTTCGTTTGTTTGTTTATTTATTCGCTTGAACGCCCTAATCTAAGCGACTAATAATTTCAGCTGGAGCTGTATTTACGATTTGAAAGGCGCGAGATACCGGTACTTTACGGAGCTGGAACTTCGCCCGGGTGTTATCATTGGCAAATAATATTAAGAGTGCGGTGTTGCCAGACTAGGTTTAATTACTTCCCTGATATTTTTAGGGAAATAATAAGAAATATTGACTATTTAATAAAGAATATTACAGTACAGAAATTTTGCATTTAATCATAAATAAGTTTTGGTCCAGACACATGAACCCAGCTTTGGATATAGCAAAGTCAGGTCAGGAGCAGATACTTTAATTAATAATAAATCCCTCACTATTACCGAATAGTCAATTATAATTAAGTCAATAAAAACTAAAAATCACTTCTTGTACAATTCACGTCAACTACAATTGTCATGACAAGGTCAATAATATTAAGTTATTATCTAGTCAAAATAATTGAGCACAATAATATAATATTGTTTATTCAATCAATTAAGAAAATGACAATCAATTTATTTATGCGATTTATACTGATATTATTTAGACTGTTCGCAACCTAAATTAATTTGTAGGTATATTTTTATCCTAGTAAACAAGGTAGTTTTAATTCAGACATCAAAGAGGATCAAGCCAAAGGCACATTTGGGTTTGTAAAATGTAATCTGAATATTTATTTGGAACTTTTGAAGGGACATTTGTTTATCGTTATAGGCTATTTTTCAGAGGTTTCCTCCCTGCAAAGGAAAAAAGGGAAACCTTATACTTCGTTTTCCGTCTGTCTGTCTATCAATACCCTTTTACTCAAGAATGAAGAAACATAAAGTTGAAATGAATACCAAATACTAACGTCTGTGATACCTTCAAGCTGTTATACAATCTGCCCTCTAGATAATAAAAAAATAAAGCTTTTGTGTCGCATTCCTCATACATTCAAAAGGAAAACCTAGAAGGTGTTTCCTGTTGACCTAGAAACTTGAAATTTGGCAAGAAGATATATCATGAAGTACAAGTATAGGAGAAATTCCAAAAATCGTAAATTTGTAATTACACCACAACAAAATACTGATTGGTGGTGATTTTGACAAATTAAAAGAAATCTCATGAAAAGTATAAATCTTAAAATAGTAAAATATTACGTGTTGGTACAGGACCCTTAGTGCGCGAGTCGCTCGTTCTTGCACAGTTTTTTTTTTCAATATTAAAGTTAGTGAACCAAAATACGAATAATGAGCCGTTATTTTTTTTTTATTATAACTTTTTTTCTTAACTCGCCCCACAGCCAAATCCTCTGCAATCTAAGCGGACCCTGGTACTTAACCGGGATAACGCTAGGAAGTAGAGTATTTTTAAATTGTCACTGCTCATGTTTTCCTGTTATTTACTTTTTTTAAGTAAATTTCAAAAAAAAAAAACAAAGAAATATTTTCTTCTCTAATTCAAACACTTTTTTGAAGTACGAGTATGCATAATGTGTTATTTACAGATGTTTGGTAATTAATTTGAAAAGGTATACTTATACCTTCGGACGGTTTATCGTAGAAAATATACGAATTACATAATAAATAGAGATCGCTTGGAGATCTAAGTTCGACCACAAATCTATAGATTTACGTATTTATTTTAAGCTATATACAACATTTTCATTCTTTGTGCTAAGACGTAATATTTGACGATTAACATTTTTACCGCCGTCATGACACAATCTTATAGAAACATGGATACATGTGTGTATAAATCGTTCGGCATTGGTGTGCGTTTGGTTTCATTTGAATAATTTGATACATTAATAATGCATATTTTATGGATAACATTAGCATTCGCACACCATCATTAATATACACTACGTATAATTGTACCAAATTTAATTCTCCTTCGTCCGCGCAGTTTTCGTAAAACGATACCGAATGATTTCGCTTCCCATATTAATTTATAGATCATCGGCAAATGAAGACGCATTAAAGCAACTGTCAAAAGGGTGGGATCGTATACTTAAGGCAAGTTAGGTTTAATCTTTGAACAGTTGTCACGCCATTAGCACAATCTAGATTATTAGAAATACATATTTAGTGCCCGAGCCAGACATAGCTTCATTTGAATGATCATTTCAATGTGCATGTAGTGTGGCCGGGACTATGTGTAACTTTACAAAGTTTTGTAGTACTTTGTGAACTTAAAGGACAAAAATGTGCAAACACTTTGAGTTACGTCTGACTCCGATATAATACAAAAATATAGTTTTAACTATTCGACTTTACGAGAATCGGTCCAAGCGTCATTTACGACACCATCAGGAAGTGGGAAGTGGCGCTATTCTAAGCTATGCAACGTATATAATTAGAAGTTCGATAGCCGTTAAAGTAATTAATGGACGCGTACACCACAAATTCTGGCGGAGAATGGAAAATAAAGGGAAACAAATGAAAATAGAGAGCACGTTTGCGGATAATCTGTTTTCAATCGGCATTTCGTTACTGCATTAGGATTGAACCGAATGTTTTGGTCAAATTCGTTCAATGCTAGAGCTAGATGTTCAAAACAAATAATAATAATAAAAAAGTTTATTTCAGTTTCTTAACTACACATACAAACTCATATTAAGTATGAAAATACTTGTGTCAGAAGGTCTCGCTCGCTCTTCTATAGAGTATAATTGATTCTATAGATTCTATAGAGTATATGTACTCAACATATCTCTAATTATAAATTTAAATAAGTGAGTGTGCGTGTGCGCGTGCATGTGTGTGTGTCTATGTGTGTTTGCGAGCGTGCGCGCGTGTTTATGTATGTGTGTGGACGGGTGCATGTGTGGTATAATCTATATAATACGTGTGTTTTTTAAAAGTATAATGTGTAATTTATGTATATTGAATACTACTGCTGCTACCAATTTCGTACCATTTCGTTTAACCTTTATTAAGGAATCGATACTAGTTTAAGTATAGGGGGATTGCCAAGAACACCAGGTAATTTACCAAGTACCATACATTGCAATTTTTAATAAAACATTTATGGTTCCGTACAAAAACAAGTCGAAAACAATCCAACGCGGACAAAGTCACCAGAAACAGCTAGCGAGCTAACACAATACCGCAAGTGCGCGCTCATCTTCAAGTCGTCCGTTTGCATCTGGTCCGGTTACACAACTCACTGCCGTCTGCCGCCGTCCGTCTGTCCGTCCGAGGAAAGTTTATTAGTGTCGCAATAATTTTCCTGCGCCGCAAACATTTCAAATACCGCGCTTAATTGACTATTAAATTAAACCAGCCAAGAATGTCTAACAACCGTTTGAAACGAAACCAAATAGGATACTACTTAGGGACCTTCAAGAAAAGAGCATACTCATTTCTCAAAGGCCGGCAACGCATCTGTGATCCCCCTGGTGTTGCACTTGTCCACGGGCGTCGGTCGTCACTTAAGAGTACCGCTTGCTCGTTTGCCCCTTGTTATTAAAAAAAAATAGGTAATAATATCTTTTGTCTTCTTCCTAGCGTTACGGAATAACGTATGCGCAACTTTCGTAAAGGTTTTTACTTCACGTATTAATATATAGTTTCTTATATATTAATTCCGTATTCTCGAAACCAAGCCGTCCTATAAACAAAGCACTCTATAGAATTGGCAAAATGTGTGGTTTAAATTCATATATGTGTGAGGTACCTGTACACAATCAGTAAGCATCACATGATATTTTAATTAATTAATAAAAGAAATCGAATATCCCTCCGTACTCAAACTGTGTAAGCGAAAACATGATAACAATTAAAACTCCCATATTATTATATACATTAAGCGCTGTTGACCGAAAATTTTAAACACAATATAGGCGATTATCGGCGTCGCTTCTACGGGAGGATCGCTTACACATGAATGCGCCGAAATCACTACCCCCGAAAATTAATATCGCCCTGCAGAATTTAATGGTTGCGTCTATCCGTGGTGCGCGTATGTATTTCACGGGGACACATTGTTGTACCCCGTGTTACCGACGCCCATCGATACAATATGTATCGATATATGTTATCGAAATTTATCGATACTAATTTTATCAATAAATGGCAATGTAAGGTGAACATGAACATGCTTTGACAAAATCACATCATATGATCATATATATATATCCCAGCAGGTTCTGTTCCCTGATGCGAGCCACAGAGGATGCTGTTCGCGTGGCTGAGTTCTGGAACGGAACTGTCTGATGCGCCATCGACACGACAAGAAGAAACAGGTTCTGTAACGTTTCTGAGAAGGCAGGAAGAATTTCCAGCATCATAAGTTGTTTTCATGAAAAATGATACACGACATTCTTATACAATACTAGCGGACCCACCAGACGTTGTACTACCCGAACGTTGTCTTACTCTTACTATTGAATATAAAACATAACGCAAATACGCATTATTAATACATTAAATTATTAAAACAAAACCTCACGCACTCCAATGCCAAACCATTGTACATACACACACACACACATGTAATCGATTTACTATATGATTGCATCAAACCAGAGTCATGACAACCGTATGTACGAGTATATTAATTGACAAATAAAAAAAATATAACAATGTCACGATAAAAAGAATTAAAATTTTGTATACAGATTTAAATAAGCATATAGCATGCAAATCTGAAGAGTTTTGGCCGAATTTCGACCAGCCGACAATCTCTAATAAGTAATAAATTTCTACTTATACATATATATATTACTTATATCTTATAGCGAGAAACCGTATAAAAAGTCTATAAATAAACCTGAAAAGCGATATTATATTGCTACATATCATGCTGACCTAAATCGAGACGGATATATCGACACACTTAAAATATCGATAGATATCGGACATCGCTAGTCCTTATAAGCTGAACGTACACCGTACAATCGGGTCTAGCCAATTTGTGTTATAACTACATGGCATTTTAGCTCCAATATCCAATACAATAGAGATTGTTTACGCTCGAAGTTAACTGCGCAAATTTAAATACGATACGAGCGCGGTCTAAATTCGGTCGGTTAGCGATACCTCTATAATTGGTAGAGTAATGCGAACAGGTGAAGATCGTAAATGTATTATAATAATAAATTCAATATCTCGTACGCTATATCACGTAGGGAGGGGCTATGTAGGGAGTTTTTTTTTTAACTTTTAACGGATAAGGGTGAGAACGCTGTGCAGGGTTGACAGGTTAAATATATACTCGTATAATTATTCGTAGTATATTTATTGGGTTTGATCTACTTTATTCTATATAGGTTTATTTTATAGGGTTTATAAAATAAATTTTCAGTTCTATTTAACTTCAGCAGCGGACGGCACACCACAATATAACTTTTTTAATATTAAGAACGCGCAAACAGACCTATGATAATATTTATTATTATTTATTTATTTACTACAAGATTACAAACTGAGTGGAACTTATAAAATATGTTTAAAAATTTTATAAGTTCCAGTAATTTACCAAGAAGACGCGCACTTGTGTTGCCGGTTTTTGCAACATGCTCCCTTCTTAAAGGTTGTAAATAAAAAAATATATACTAAAGTGTACCAACATAGTCGTAATACCAACAATTAAAATTTTAACAGAAAAAAAACAGACTTCATATTGTCAAAACTGGACCAAATTGAAATGGGACCACACGGGAAGCCCAAGCTGTCGAATAAAAATAGGATCATCAAAATCGGTTTACCCAGTCGGTAACAAACATAAAGAATAATACAGTCGTATTGAGAACCTCCTCCTTTCTTGGAAGCTGTAGACAATTACGATCGAAACACTCGCAGGTGTAATACATAGCAGATACATAAAATCCGACATCGGATCCCATCGACTACGTTCGACCATTACAAGGTCGATTAAGGCAAGCCGCGAAAAACATCGATAAATTAGTGATGTTTTTTAGATATATATATATCGATGTTCTTTGTTCCGAGCCGATCATGATACTATTCACGACGGATGGCTTCGCGAAAATATTTACTCTTAATTAAAGTAATTGCTGCTTGTTAGGGTTGTCAAACCCGTCTCGATTATTCACGATACAAAATACTTTTTTTATGTTACAAGTGGCAAACCCGCAGGCAGCTAAGTGTCTACTGACGCCCATGGACGTCTGCACGACCAGAAGGCAAGCAGATGCGTTGCCGTCCTTTAATGACGAGTTTAGGCCACCGGGAAATATCACAAGCCGAACGAAACGCGACAACAATACCGTCACTAGACGTGACTGCATTGCCGCCACTTCACGCCGATCTTATGTAAGAAAGAGATACTGGTACCCGGTCGCGCCGGCCCAATTCGGCTACAAGCATGGCGCTACCTCTAATACTCTACTCATAGTCAAAGTTTTGTTCGTATAAACTTTACAGTACTTATGAACGTTATTTGTGTAATTTTCTTTTTTATGTTTATTTATGGCTCACTAAAAAGGTTAAAGCTACATTACAATTTATAAAATATACTAATATTAGTTATGTTCTAAGCTAAAACCCAGAGCATGTGTATCCATCACGATTAAAAATAAATATATATACTTACTAAGTACCAACGTTACCATGTAGTAAAGTAGTGTTATTTGACATAAAAGCATAACAAGCAAAAATGGGCCTTTTAACTAATTGACGTGCAAACGACATTCGACCAATTTTTTTATTTTTGTTTATTAGCCCATAATGTCCCACTGCTGGGCAAAGGCCTCCCCACTCCGCAAAGGTGGGCCAATTGACTATGACTGAAGACTTTGGATACGGATTACCGTATCCAGATTTGTATTCGCATTATACGGATATTTTAAAAACGATCTAATAAATTAAAACGGTACTTACTCTACTCCGTGATTTAAAGTCTGTTCTTTATTTTAATTCAGAACAAATAGCTTGACTAGTTCAGTAGTTATAAAAATCAATCCCTACTTCCCTTGGTCACGCCATAATCTAGTTACTAGCTTCGACATTTCGGAACCGATACGACTTAGGGACCTTCTAGGAAAAAGCATATTCATTTATCAAAGGCGGACAACACATCGGCGAGATCCCTGGTATTGCAGTTATCCATCAGTTTGAGCGTCGGTAGTCACTCAGTAAACCCCCTTTGCCACTTGTTACATAAAAAAAAACTTGAGAACGTCTGGAACAATTTCAGTATTTTTTTAATTGTGTTCAGCTTAAAGTTCTTAGGGAGAGAAAAAGGTAATTTGGGTTCTTCACAAGAAGTAAAAACCATCGTAATGGACGGAATCATTTACTTCAAAGCGAATGAATATACAAGGTTACACAACACATAGCGGTTGCACAAGTCTGATGGCAACAGATTTGCATGAATGGAAAATTTCGGAAATCGAGAGCTTGCCCTTATAAAATAAATAACTTATCTGTACAAACAATTAAAAAAAAATGAGTGCCGGTTTTTAACGTTGACATAAATTCTTTGACGAAATTGCTATTACTATATATAGAATACCAGTAACAACACGCAAATTAAAACATTTTTGTCTATATGCTTGTGACGGACAATCTCCGAAATGGGTGGGCCGATTTCAACATGATTTTTACTCGCAGATAGACTACTGACGTAGGCTACTTCACTTTGAGCCACCAACCACAGCTATCAACTCAACCATGGATAAACCCGGTTGAGGTTTTATGCATGGTTTCTATATGTAATTATGTGAATTAGCTTATGTTTCAAATAAATGGTAAATGGTTCCAACAAAAAAATTGACACATTAAAACTTCAAAATTGATCAAAACTATTGAATTCAGAAAGAAAGAAAGAAAATACATTTATTTCTAATAAGGTAGACAAACAGACTTACTTTAAGAAACACAAATAAAAATTGGCAAGTTTCTTGGCTTGTACAGTTGTTGTGGTTGTGTTATTAAGCATGCTATATTTCAGATATATTGTGAGTATACAGTTATTATTTGTGGTGATTTAGTTTCATTCGTGTCTTTGGTTGCTTTTAAATACGGCTTAATATAAAAAAAATTCACTCATTTAAATGTGGTCCTCGTGCAATTTACCGCAGATGTTCTATATTATTTCTTTTTTTCTATATTTTTTGTTTTTTTTTTTTATAATTTCACTCCTTTTTTTCATAAAAAAGGAGGCGCCTCTGGTCATGAGCGTGGAGAGAAATTACTTCGATTGGAACATATCATACCCCGCCATAACTCTGTGCCCTCTTTATAAACCAGATATTTTGAGATTTAGGACATTAACGAAGTAAGTGCTTTTATAATAGTGCTTTAAACATCATATCAAAAAACATGTATATTTTAAAATGCTGATTTTGAGATTCATTAATATTTTATCATAATTAACTTTTTAAAGACACTGGATTCTAATATACGGCTTCTATACATATTACCTAGTTTGGAGATATTTATTAAATTGAATGATATAGCGACACTAACATATAGATATAAGTTATACAAGTATAGATTTAATCTTCGTATTTCTTTTATTGCTAAATTTTAATCTAATATATTATATAAAAGGACTATCCTCTACATGTAGGCAAAGCAGCTTCTTGTCTAATCTTTCAAGATTGTACTTGGAGTTTTAGATATGGTCTACTGCCATAGATATTCAAGAAAATGATATTTTTAACATTTCATATTTATTTAAATCATAAGGTCGCCAGTTTAAACGTAAATATATTTATTAATTGTTTGATAGCAACACGAATGATTTAACTGGGATAAATACCGAGTCTTTCTTATGGGCAGTAACACAGTCTGCGTTTGATACCTTAGAGTATGTGGATTTGAACATTCCCGATGAAATTCTAGGGGTAAGTTTATGCCTCTAATAAATGACTAACTCTTTAAAACAAAATGAGCTTGCGGTTCCCTATTATTAAGGACCCTTTGAGGCATCAGGCGTAAAACACAAAAAAAAAAACAAATAATAATGAATTTACCTTCTTCGATAGTGATTTTCCATTATCTCTGTCTTCACGCGAATAGTATTAATAACCAAATACGTGGGAAATCATGACACACGATAATTTCTAAAAAAGAAAAAAGTCTCTTTAACTTGTACGATTACCATCTGAAGATCGACTGAAAACATCAAATTAATTTTGAAATTGTTATAAAAACGAATTTTAGAAAAGAAACATTATAATTTTGGAAAATAAAAATATTAAATACAAGTGTAATGCTTGGTCTAAAAGTGGGGAGGCCTTTGCCCAGCAGTGGGACGTTATGGGCTAATTAAAAAAAAATGCTTAGGTCATTACAACCATGCTAGACAGATCTACTTGACTATCCAATCCAATCCAAGTCCAATCCAGTGAACTAGCATGGGTGAGTCCCATCGGTACGCTAATGTGCGCAATATAGCATTATGGATCTACTTTGAAATTAGTCAAAAATTTAATTATATCAGATTAACATGTCATGCAAGAAAATGTACCTTGCGTTAATCCGCGAATGACTAGATTTACAGCTATATAGCTAAATGCTTTTGCATTTCAAGCCCACAAAATATTGTTGCTTTGCTAAGATCGCAATTAAGAAAGCCCAAAAAACTGCCTAACGGAGGAACGCGTCACTGGTTTACGATAAGATTCTTATATCCTATCTTAAAGTTCTTTAAATGGAATTATTCGTTTTTCATTCGCTGGTTTAAGCAAAGTAGTTTAGTTTTTCATGCGTGTCATACCGGCGCCAGACATAGCTTCATTTGAATGATCCTTTCAATGATCATATAGTGTGGTCGGGGATTTTGTGTAGCTGCGCAAAGTTTTGTAGAACTTTGTAGTCTTTAAGGACAAAAATGTACAAACACTTTGAGCTATATCTGACGCCGGCATCAAGGTTTTCCGCAAAGTAAGGCCTGCTTCTATCACGCACTATGCAGCCAAGCCCTAATCTGACCGCTATAAAAAAACATTCATTTCATAATAACTGAAGTAGTATCGTTTTAAGCACAGTGCGTCTGATAATTAACTAAAATTTATTGCTAATTAAATTAAATCCTCTTAATTATAAAAACATACAGTTGTCGGACAAGTTTGAAACGCATTTTTGAAGCCATCTACATAGTAATGTCCACATTTTACGTTATTCGTTTATTTTCGTACATATTAATAACTAACCGAATTTTAAAACTGGAAGTAAATGAATTCAAGGAAATGCTTTACCTATATTTCTGTGTATATACTCTAATGTCGGAGCCAGACATAGCTCAAAGTGTTTGTTAATTTTTGTCCTTGAAGACTACAATGTTCTACAAAACTTTGTGCAGCTACACAAAGTCCCCGGTCACACTCCATGATCATTGAAATGATCATTCAAATGACATCTGGCTCCGGCATAAAAAATAATCGTATTTAAAATTAACTTTGAACTGCTCTACTGAAAAGTAGTCTTTTTGCAGAACCGACATTGTTAATAGGGACCATCGATATAATGTGATTAACAAATTTTTATTTATTTATAAGAAATAGATAGTCATTTACAAAATAGCAACGGACTCAAAAAGGGAGTGGACACGTGTTGCCGACTGCTAGATAGGCCATAAATAGATGCTAAAATTACCTTATATTGCAAAGTTTCTGCTCTTTAAAATAAAAAATAATCTGGAAATGTATATATGTATGTCAATAAGGCAAGAAACGGTTCTCTCTTGGCTATGACCGATCGAAAACGTGTTTGTGACGTTTGCAGTTGCCCTTAACATTGACAACATACAAGATAAATAGTACTTTAAATTGAAATTTAGCTAAAGATGGTATAGCAATAAACATATGGCCTGCAAGAAATAAATTTCTTCGCATACTAAACGTATAATATATCTGTATTGTCTGTGGTTCTGTTTATAGAGTGCAGTATTTACGAACCGTTACATCTCATTAGATGTCTTCACTTAGTAAGTCTATACTTCTTTGCTAATGATAACACTAACACTAACACTAAAACTAACACGAACACTAGCGCTAATATTAATATTAATATTTATATATAAAGCTGAAGAGTTTGTTTGCTTCAACGCGCATATCTCAGGAACTACTGGTCCGATTTGAAATATTCTTCCAGTGTTAGATGGCCCATTTATCGAGGAAGGCTATAGGGTATATATTATCATGCTACCATATTCACCTAATTTTACACGGACAAAGTCGCGGGTAAGGACAACTAGGATTTTATAGTTGTGACAAAGTTTCAAAAATTGCCTTCTACGCAACCTATCACACGGAACATATCAAGCACAAAATGTGAAATGATATTTTCTATTACCGAGAAAAAATGTCAAGGAGTGTGTCAACGCACGCTCATATAGAAGGGTTCCGTATCAGATACACGATAAAGGTACTTGTTAAGTAACTTCAGAAACCACCTTGCAGGCGGAAAGACAGATGGACGGAAAGCGCGATACTATAATCCCGGTCAAGTACCAGGATCCGCTTAGAATTCAAAGGATGAGGCTGTGGAGTAAGTAAAGATGAAAGATTTCCATCTGACGTCATCCTCGGAACCCCAAAGATCTCTGCAACCTTACGAATAAAATCACAATGTAGCATTAATCGGTTCCCACTGTTTTACGTGCCTTCCGAAACACGGATGAGGTCGGATATCAAATATAAACCCGGTGGCCTAAACTCGTCATTAAGGGCCGGCAGCGCATCTGCTGGCCTTCTGGTCGTGCAGATGTCTATGGGCGCACTTCGGTGCCTGCTGCCTGCTCGTCTGCCCCCTTGTAACATATTAAAAAAAAATATGTATATATTTTTATTTGACAATAAGCAAATGGACAGTCGATACACAGTCGATATAAACAAGTTTACTACCATAAGGCATTTCTGGACTTAAGTACATACATGTATCGTCTATACGTATATTGTATCAATTTGAAAAATCTTCATTGTAAATTATTGTTCTGGTTCAATATTAATGTGGAATGTTGTCTAAATGTCGATTAAAATACATACTTTTATTACAATTATTGAAAAAGGTTTTCCACTTAAGTGTGACTTACTTTAAAACGACAAAAGCTTTTAGTTCCCGCCTTCAGTCTTAAAATAACACAAAAGCCAATTTTATTTCGGGCGGAAATGCTTAGAGCACTTAAACTTATTTAAGTACCGAAAACGATCTCTAGTATAAAAACAGACAACACAAAATAGGCTAAGTTAAGCTTAGCTTAGCTCAATTTAAAATGTTACTTTCACAAAATCAAAGTCAAAGGGTTAAAGACCCTCTCCATAGTAACTACCATAGTCTTAACAGACCGAGGTCCGTTACCCGCTCTGAGATACTTTTGACCGACTTCAAAAAAGGGGGGTGGTATCAATTCAACTGCATGTTTTTTTTATGAATATACGTCACACGATTACTCCGCCATTTATGAACCATTTTTGATGACTCTTTTTTTGTTTGGTAGACCATACTTTAGAGGAGGTCCCGTATAAATTTTATCAGAATCCGTCAAGCGATTTATGTGAAATCAACAAAATTCAAAATAAAATGTACCGTACCGTGGTTGAAATGTTTATAACCATAACCGACGTCCATGATTCACGGTAAAACTCGAATGAGTTTATAATTAAATCATTTAATATACAAATATGTGTTTAATATTGTGGTTTAAATAAAAAAAAAATATCGTATAATAGTACCAACGATTTTCTGCTTTTTAGTCCTGGGGTTTTTGAAGGACTTTTTCTTCTTATTTGAAATTAATTTATTAGCTCATTTATTTGGCTGAATTTCCATAATTGCGCGAACTACTTTAGTCTGCAGAAAGCTTCACTATGAATAGCTTTTGATTCGTGTATATGGGATTTCAATAATTCGTCATCAGGTTTCAATTGAATACAAAATCAAATATAAATATTGCACGTGCAGATGTCCATGGTCGCCGGTAGGCACTTCGGTGCCTGCTGCCTGCTCGTCTGCCCCCTTGTAACATAAAAATAAAAAAAAATAAAAAAATATAATTATTGAAAGAGTAAAGACGCCAAAACTATTATTGAGAAATGCAACGTCATTAAAGCCTTATTTGTTCATGTAATATTTAACTCTTAGTTTGAACCTTTCAATATTCAACCGTAAAAATTGAGCTTACTATCAAAATCTAATCTTTATGGTTTACTATACTACATATTATTTTCAACATTGTGTTTCAGAGACATGGATACACTCATTCACTTGCTAAAAGGATCGTTGGGCAGTGGCATTTTGGCTATGCCCATGGCATTCAAAAATGCTGGACTCTACGTCGGGTTGGTGTCAACGTTCCTAATCGGTGGCATTTGCACCTACTGCGTCCACGTGCTCGTGAAGACGGCCCACGAGTTGTGCCGCAGAATGCAGAAGCCATCTTTAGGCTTCGCCGAAACAGCTGAAGCTGCGTTTTTGTCTGGACCACCTGCTGTGCACAAATTTTCACGACTTGCTAAGTAAGAATATTTCTATCCAGATTATTTAATAACTGATATTTAATCATTGTATAAATCTAACCATATCAATTGAAAATTTAATACCATGATTATTGATTCTCCCGTGTGTTTTAATCCTTATCATAAAACTTGGAATATACAAAAATTAACAAAAGCACAGTTTTCGATAAGACTCTAAGAGGCTATTTTGTATGTCTCCTGAATGGATCCAACATAATTTTCACAATCTAGTTCATTAAAGAATAACATTAATATAGCAACAATTTTATTAAAGTCAAACTTTGCATTTTCAGGGCTATGATTAACTGGTTCTTGGTAATCGATTTGCTCGGCTGCTGCTGCGTTTACGTCGTATTCGTTGCTAAAAGTATAAAGCAGGTCGTAGACGACCACGCTGACGAAAATAACTGGCTTCCCGACAACCTGGATCTCCGAATCTACATGGTGATTCTTCTACCGCTACTCATATTAATGAACCTTCTGAGGAACCTTAAATATTTGGCCCCGTTCTCAATGATCGCCAATATGTTGGTCGCAACCGGGATGGGAATCACATTTTACTACCTGTTCGATGACATTCCTAGTTTGAGTGAACGCGAGTCGTTCGCTGGATTTACTTATCAGATAACGAATATTCAGTGTGTAGTGTCATAGCCCGCATTGTATTCTCCGACTTTAGTACAAACCTTCAACGTTAAATCTCAGCGTTAGCGTTTTTTTAGCGTCGTCGGTAAAAAAATATAACATAAATATATATATGTGTTAGCAGGTTATTAAAAGACAATGGAAGCTTTACAGATTTATTGACATATTCCGGATTAGGTAAACAAAATAAACTTCACATTACAAGATGAGGGACGAGCAAAAACAAAACCGTCTCTTATATAACAACTGTACAGCGCCACACGCGGCTATTACAGAAACCAAATAAGCATTCGGAAAACTTTGTTTAATATTCCAACAATATAGCGTTGAAACTAGAACATTACTCAATGAAAAAGCGTCGCGTTATAAAAGCGCTGTCGTGTGAACACAAACTTGAGAGTTCATATGTTCTATCTGAACGCTTTTTTAACGCTCGGTAAAAAAGCTCGCGTGCGAATGGGGGCTAACTTGGGTAATTACCCCAATAAATCGCAAAAACTATAAAATTGTATCTCACGGCTCTATTCACATACCTTGGCGTACCACTAATAAGCTTTTAAGAAACCCAAATCAATGAAAAAAAAACTTCGACGTGACTATCAATAAGATATAGGTGATGTTATAAGAAACTTGATTTGAGCCGTGAATTCGTCTGCGTTGTTTTTTCGACTTTCATAAAAACTTTAAACCTCTATTTTACCCCTTTTAAATTTAAATATCGCGATAAAAAGTAGCCTATGTCCTAATCCAAGGTTCAATCTATCCTTATATAAGAATTCATTAACATTGATTCAGCGGTTTGGGCGTGAAAACGTAACAGAGAGACCGTTACTTTCACGCTTATTAGGGCGGCCTAAGCGAGGCCAGACAAAAACTGAGCAGTTTTGTGGGACGCTTTACTGAAACACTATGACGATTATGGACTTGGGCTTTAACATGGTAATTTATCTTCATAACTAGGTACCTTATCTGTCCAAAATATAATATAATAATAAAAAATAATATGAAAAACTCTGCGAGTCCTCACAAAGCTCAGCTTTTTGCTATTGTTATTGGTAAGGATATCATAGGTTACTTTAGTTTTGACTAAAGAGTGAGAGTTACAAAATTCTCACTGGATTTTTATCTATTTTTATAAAAAGATAAGTATGCATAAAACCATCCCCGCCGGTATGTTAATTGGAATGACGCACGGACTGAATTTCCTTGTAAATTATTTATATTATGTATTTTATCATACCCTAAGTAAATACATTTCGCATGCAAATTTATTACCCTCGTTACGTTTTCAAAATTTCGGTCTTTCTGCTTCTGTACTCTATTGGTTTTCATTGCTTCATAGCTCATGCTGTTCTTGGATATGGGAATTTTGTTGTACACGAGAAATCTCGTCAACTGGTCCATTTGAAATTTTAACTTTGGTGCGAGATAATATTTACAAAAAAACTACTTTATATTGATTCAACTAATGATGCTAATGATAACAAGGCAAAGCTAGATGCAATTGTGAACCTGACAATGATATATGACAAAAATTAGGTACTTTATAGTAATAAAAACTATAAAAATGAAAAAAAAAAAGTATGACTAATATAACCTAAAGGTGTCAATTATGATGATAGGCTTATAAATACACAAAAGAAACTTAAACAAAATGTATTTAAGTAGAAAATTGAAGTGAAATGAAATATGTTAGAGGCAAAAGAAATCATTCGTGCAGAATAGGTGGTCGTAGATCGATAAGTGTTCATATGCTTGTTACGTGGAGGCGCAAATACTTTGTGCCGCTCGATTTGGCAAATTTAAACAAAAGCCATAAAGATAAAACGGTTGTGCAGGTGCGAACGCCGCAAATGGTGGAATAATTCTGTGAACGCCAGCACAATGTGGCACAGAATGCTTATGCAAATCACAATTTGCGTTATTCGTATGGGCGGTTGCTAAAATATTCAGGTTTTGCACGTGAAAATGGCAGGACTGTCGACGTTACGAATTGATACGAATTTTTTCGTTCGCGCATCCGTGCAGTTCGGGAATTTTTTATTGCTTGGATTAGCTGATTGAATATTTTGTCCGTACACTTTTGCGCGCAGCAGAAATCTGGTCATCGTTGTGTTTACTGTTGACACCTACATGTTTACTGATGTAGGTGTCATCCAGTACCTTAATTTATCTCAGCGTAGTTTTGTACTTTTGTTCATAAGTAATGCTACTAATGTTAGAAATTGTCTTTAAATAGTGTTAGTTATAATATTAATTGATTATAAAAGTAGATGTATTGACTTATTTTAGAAAATAATTCATTATAATCTGTGTTATATATCAGTGTTGCCACCATGAAAATCATATAGGTAAGATGAATGCTACTGGTCGGTCACAATGGCGGCATTAGTGACATGTCGTGTTTGCAGTGCTACCATCATTGATAACAGTATGATGAATTTTTTTGGTGGGCGTTATGGCGGCAGTAGTGGGTGCCTATAATACCGGAGCCAGACAAAGCTCAAAGTGTTCGTACATGTACATGTCCTTGACGACTAGTAAGTACTACAATTTCAGCAGTGTCCATATCTTCTGCAGTTATAATATTATTACGCGGGAGTTTTTTAATAAATCTGAGGACATAAACCCCCCCCCTATCATTTCCATACTTTTAGACGTAGAGACTTGAAATTTTCCATGTTGATAGAACATGCTAGAAACTCATTAGGAAAATTATTTTGAACGCAATCCGACAACATCTTTTGAAGTTATTTAACAAATACGTTTATAGCGTATCAGATACGAAACCCTTCTATATTGGCGCGGTTTAACACGCTCTTTGCCATTTATTACTTATTCAACTTCATCGGTTAAGTTACTGAAATGTTTGGTTAGCGTTGCGAAAATCGTGTCGAGTAGTTTCGGGAATCAAGCGGCCGGGTTAATGCCAAAATTAATAAGAATTTCGTCATTAACCCGAATCCTTGTGTTGAACGATATACGAGACGTTAAATCGAATGACTAATCTTATTAGCTGTATCGATTTAGCATTTACGTACGTATTGACTTACTCCACGGAATTAGGTTGTTTATTAATACGCGCACTTGCTTGCTCCAGTCGTAAACAAGTTTCGCGTAAACGTTTCGATGACCCGTTACATTTAATATATTTCTTATCTTAGTATGTACTGTGCAATTTTTGCATTTTGTATAAACTACATTTTACCAAGTAAGAACCATAACCTTCTAACAAACCAACTTAGAAAATAAGGAATATCTATAAAATTCCCTTTAGGCTTAGTTAGAGGCAAAACGAGACTGTATAGACACTAGCGGACCCGACAGACGTTATCTTGCGCCATTTACGCTGAGACGAAAGGTCCAGTAAGAACTATGCGACCAACTCTGCATTTTTTTTTAGTATTTTTTAAATATTCCTTTTGAGTTTTCCTTTCCTTCTTTTTTTTTTTAATTCTTCCCTGAAATAATTTTAATAAAACAAAACAAACGGGAGTCAAATAGAACCAGACGTTTTTAGGGTTCCGTAGTATTACAAGGAAGGGTTATAATTTCGCTCTGTCCGTCCGTCCGTCGGCCCGTGAGGTGTTCCCGCCTTCCTAGCATTTCCAAACTATTAGACTTAGAGACTTAAAATTTTTCATGTTGATAGAACATGAAAAATTTTAAGTCTCTATCCTATCACACGTCTCGATATGGGGTCGACTAAATTTAGTCGAATTCAGCCCTACTAAGACGCAAGTTTGCGCTTTCACCGCTAAAAAGTCCCCCTTCGTCGTGTCTCCTCGATTCCAGAACACTTCCCTGTCGACTGCTTGCGATGTAAAGACATACATATTGATTGAGCTTAAGAAGTTTTACTTCAGTCATGTGGTCCAAAGAACAGTCGTTTTTATTTTATTTTCACTTACACTCCAATGTCAGATGATACCTGCTCGTATTTTTTCTCTCAGTTATGATAAAAGCTAGTATGTGTAACTTGGGGCCAAAATAATTTGTTCCCGGGTGGCGTATTTTGAATTCCTAGCTACGCTCAGGATTCTACTTTAGAATCCTTCGCTTTGCTCTGAACTCAAAGTCACATCCTCGGGGAACAAAATTTCGTTTTGGCCCCATGTGACACAAATAACTATTTAGTGCTAGGTTTAAACACGATAATAATCTTTTGAGTTCAAAGATCAAAAGTAGAAGTAATTTTGACAATACAGACCTGCTTAAAAACTTATTTTCTATTATTAAGGTTAATTGACTTACATATTAATTATAGTTAATTTATTTATATTATACTTCCTAGATCCACGTAACTTTAATTTAAAGAATTATGAAAAGGTTTTTATGAAGCACGCAAACGCAGTTTTTCGTAGTTAAATGCTTAGCGTCATAGTTGTTAAAAAGCTGATTGCTGTGTTGTTACTCCTTGTACTATACTCCTAGGATTAAAGAAAAAAATATTCTATAATTTTGTACTACACGACTTCATTCGTTAATATTTTGCAAAAAATTGCACGCAATAATTTTTGCAAAATATATTCGCTTACGCTAGTCTGTATTCGCACGCATACAATGGAAATTAAGTGCCATATTCTCGCCACTTCAATTCTTACACAAAAGCCGGCCCACCAATCGGCCCAATAGAATGTTCTCGCCGGCAGCCAACGACATCCTGTTATCAGGTGATGCTCTTTGAAACTTTGACATGTTTTATGATTTCCTTTCCCTTGCGAACGCTCAAAAACTACTTCATGTTTTACATTTTCTACACGCGATGAGCTGCTCGGCTGCCCCATTTCAAAACCTAGTATGGACTTGAAACGAAATTTTACGGTGCATAAACGTAAAGTAGATCAGCCTAAGAAAATAAGGCGATGCCCCATTTCAAAACCTAGTAAGGGACACTTTTGCACTGCAGACTCCTGCCCATCCCTCTGCTTGCGTATATTTGGCCTTGATTATAGAGCCTAGTAAGGTACATCGACTATTGTAAAACCTGGCGGGACCCGAGACTTACAGGGATTTGGAAATGGTTAAAGTTACTACCTAGGTTTTGAAGGTACACTTAAACTCTTCCATGATTGCATTCTGTGATATTATTTTATCGAACCTTTCACAAAACGGTGTATTATAACAATTTTGAATTTCCTTACAAAAGTATGCAAATCGTCGCGCCACCTCTTCATCGCCCTGCCGGGTCGTCGACAAAGAGGTTAATGAATATAATATACAAATATAGCTATAGTCTAATAAAACTTTAATGTTACGTTACGTGCATTTGTAATAAGTAGAAATAGACTGTGTGTTATGAAAACATTTATATGCGGATTTGAAATTTCTTGGTAATCTTAGGCCGTGTGATAGCCGCGATCTCTGACATTTCAATTTTGCGGTCTAAATCGTAATCACGAAGTTTCGTATTTCGAATATGCAATTTTATCTCAATATCTGAATTTTAGAGTTTATTATTATACCGGAGCCAGACATAGCTTAAAGTCTTGTACATTTTTAACTTTGAAGTCCACAAAGTACTACAAAACTTTGAACAGGTACACGAAGTCCCCGGCCACACATTTGAATGATCATTCAAATATCAATACATTCCCCTTTGAGGAAGAGGAATGCCTTATAATTTCGCTCTGTCCGTCCGTCTGTCTGCCCGTAAGGTGCATTTCCAAACTATTAGACATAGAGACTTGTAATTTTCCCTGTTGATAGAACATGCTAAAAACTGATTAGGAAAATTATTTTGAACGAAATAGGACAACAACTTTTGAAGTTATTTAACAAATACGTTTATAGCGTATCAGATACGGAATCCATCTACGCGTGTCTTGACACGCTCTCGACCATTTTCTTTATGTGTGTTTAAGCGTGACTCATTCATCGTTCTCAAACAAACACTTGTGACACAGAATTTTTATTAATTGCTACCAGAAAAGTTTCAGTTGGGGGAATACGTATATCAGTAAGACGCGAAAGGCCATTAAGATTCAAACTGGTTGGATATACCTTGTTTTAATTTAAAAATAAAAAAAATACCTTTTAAAACATCCGTGTTGTTTACCTGCACTGATACCATCGTTTCTAATTATTTAAATAAGGATATTGAACTGCAGATCGTGGGTAGTTCAATAGCCCCACATCGGGGCCATGTTGTGCCTCATCATGAGGTCACGGTGGGTGTGACTGACCGACATTGGAATTGGTTACTAGGTAATAACGACTTGGACAATATTACTACTCACTAATATAAGCAATTTTGAGAAGATTACACCGACTTTTTAGGGTTCCGTAGTGCTACAAGGAACCCTTATGGTTTCGGTCTGACCGTCCGTCCGTCTTCGAGTCCTCCCTTCTCGCATTTCAAAACTATTAGACGTAGAGACTTGAAATTTTCCATGTTGCTTAGAACTCGTTAGGAAAATTTATTTGGACGAAATCGGACAACTTTTGAAGTTATTTAACAAATACGTTTATCCCGTAACAGATACGGAACCCTTCTATATAAACGAGTCCTGACACGCTCTTGACGATTTTATTGTCAAAATTACTCATATGGACGTCATATTCAGTTGAGTAAAAATTTCGCAATGAAATTTTACTACCAACTTAATTGGGAGTTATTTAACAGAAGTTTATTATTATGCCGAAACCAGACATGGCTTCATTTGAATGATCATTTCAATGATCATGTAGTGTATTCGGGGACTTTGCGTAAATGCGCAAAGTTTTGTAGAACTTTGTATTCTTCAAGGACAAAAATGTACAAACACTTGGAGCTATGTCTGTTTCCGGCATTAAGGGCAGATGAAAAAAAAATGATAAATAATCGGTCCTTCAGAAGTTAATTATAATATTCTCTTTATGGAAAGTTTTACCAATAGTATCTAGCTTTATTGACTATTTATGCCTTCCACCTTAACATGGAAAAGGTACACCAACCTATCAATTTGTACCGAGGCTGTTCCCAAAAGCTTCTGAGGTCGCGGGATCGTCGACACTTTTGACCGACTTTCGTGTTCCATTAAACATACTCGCGCATTTCACCGCTGTCACGACCCCACAATTATTATTATGCTTGGTACATATTTCACATTCTGAGGACTGTGGTTCGACTAATGGCTCTGTGGTCACTTGATTTATAAGCTTGTGCAATATTGTGGTGCATTCAGTTCAACTTGCGAGATTTATGTGGTCACAATTGTAATCGTTAAAATTATTCACATCACCAGAAGCTGCTTGACCTGAGGCCGTAGAACGAACATTTCGAACCGTTCCAAGTCGACGAGTCGGCTTTGTTAAGGATGAAAATGTTCGTGCTAGGCCCATAGCCGACCTTTCTTAGGGTCAACGTTGCTTTAGCATTGATTAAACGCGTGACACGATAAAGACTTGCCTGCTGTGGGGCTAGCACGAACTTTTCAAACCGAAGTAAGCAGACTTTTGATGAAAATGTTCGTGCTACGCCCACAGCGGACCCTTCTTAGCGCCAACGCGGGTTGCAATAGCATTGATCATAAGCGTGACAGGATTAAGATTTGACCCCTTTTGGCCTAGCACGAACATTTTCATCCTAAGTTGACTCGTCGACCTACTTGTACTCTGTACTCGGGTCAAACGGTTTTCAATTAAGTTAAAGAGTTAAAAAAAGAAAAAGTGAATTATTACACAGGTCCTACTTATACTATGTCAATAAATTTTACATTTTTAATAACAATGTTTAAATATAATAATAATTAAGAATATGAATAAAGTTGAAATCGCATTAAATTAAATAGAATTATTAATAATATTGCGAATATATTTAATTAATCGCGTTCGTGATTCCTATAAGTGGAACAAATAGAAACCTTAGCCTGAATTAAAATTGCGTGTGCTGTTCTTCTGTCGTGTTTACTTTGTTTAGTTTTTTATTAACATTAATTGTATTACTTTATAGCACTTTGAGCATACATATTAAAAATAGTTTTAAAACATCTATAATATAACAGCTGTGCTCGCGACTAAAAAGAATAGATTCACTTTTAGCGTGACCAAATATCATTCCTCGATAAGTGGGCTATCTAACACTGAAAGAATTTTTCAAATCGGAACAGTACTTCCTGATATTCAAGTAAACAAACAAACAAACTCTTCAGCTTTATATATTAGTATAGGTGTATAATTACAGAGGTACATACGGTGGGTGCGTATTATGATATTTTTTCCTAGACATGCATGAAAAGCCCCTTACCCAGGCTATAGATTTTTCTTTGAAGCAGTCGATCTTATTGTATCTTCTATTGCCGACTCTGGCTCATATATTAATATTTAATGGAGATCGTCTGGTGGTTGAAAATCAGCCATAAATCTTTAGATTTGCGTACTATATTCTTATTTAAAGTTTTATAAAAAAAATCCATTCTGCGTACTACGAAATTGTAATATTTCACAATTATCTTTACCGTAGTCACGACTTCGCTTTGACACCATCTTATAGTAAAATCTATACATGTGTGTGTAAATCGTTTGGCATTGGTGTGCGAGTGGTTTTTTATTAATAAATTTGTAATGTTCATTTAATAAAAATATTGGCATTCACATACCCTCCTCTGTATAAAATATAATTGTACGAAATTTCCAACCCTTCCGTACGCGCAATATTCATAAAATGGTACCGAAAGTTTTTGCTTTACGTAGTAATATAAAGATTTATGTGGATTGTCTTTGTACAATAGCTTTTTTATGTTATTCTCTTGACTGTAGCTTGTCAGAATGACACAATCGGAAAGCGACAACATTTATATAATTAGTCTGCAGATAAAAAGTGATCTGACGGCAGCCTCAGCTATAAAAAAATCTATTTTAAGCTTAAAATTAAGCAACAAAGGTAGCCGTAGTCATTTTACGGGCGTTGGCTTCAAAGTGATGGAGAATTTCCTTTAAATTTTTTAACGTCACATTCATTAGTACTTCTCCTAAATAAATACAATACAATTACTTTAAACATACTATTGTAAGCGTGCAATTAAATTTATTTTCTTCTTCTTCCTAATGTTATACCGGTTTAGTACCAGGTTCGACATATATAGCATAGGATATGTCTTTGGGGCGAGTTAAGATGATCGATTGCCGTCTGACGTCATCCTGGGAACCCCCACGATCTCTATAACCTCACGACTAATATTACTCAGTGGCATTAATCGGGTCCTACTGTTTTACGTGCCTTCCGAAACACGAATGAGGTCGGATATCAAATGTAAACCTGTGTTAGAATCAGTCACCCGTCTATTACCCGGTCGCAGCAAGAACTCCTTAACCTAGCGATCGAATCAAATGTCGACCACTTATTAAAGCAATTTTATATGTAAATGGTATTTGTGATCATTGTATGGTCATTGTGGTGGTATTTATGGTCGTTGTGTTGGTATTTGTGGTCATTGTGGTGTTGGTGATATACTCAAAAGCCGACCACTGATTGGGCCACGACCGCCTCTAACTGGTTTTTGAATTATTTAAATCGCTACCATTGTTCTCGTGCATAAAAGTGATTCTCCTTTATAGTGTGAAATATCGTGTTTAATGCTCATAAATCGTCTGCTTCGTAACATTTAACTTATTTATTTATGCAATCGATGTTTGGTAGCAGATCCCCATTTGCATGTGAAAATCGCAATGAATACAAATATAATTGATTAAAATTGATACGATTATGCAAAAGTTGATATAAAGACTGAAGCCATACTCGGAAGTGCTTTGCGTTATGCAAGTTAATAGCATTATAAAAATAAATGACTATAAAAAAATCGCATATAGCTGAGTACAGTTCGTACGGTCTAAAAACGCACGCCCCTCTACTAAATCCTATTATTTTCACGTGTGAAAGCTTTAATAGTTATCAACAGATATCGGATACCTCCCACGTAAGTTGTTGTAACTCCAAATTCCCAGCTTTGCCGTAGAGCGTTATAAAGAACTAAATTGTAATATAACAGTCACTTTTCCATATATTATTGTATACAATAATGTAATCGTCATCGTTGAATATATGATTGTACATACACAAATATGTTACATAATGACGATTTTATTTCAATATACATGTTTGTAACGCTCTACTGTGAAGTATCGATAAGTTAACCGTACTTTTGCGTCTTGTCGATGACTAGAAAGCCAATGATATGTAATGACGGGCTTGCGTGTATTGCGTTCACAGACTATTTTGCATGTGAGCACTTTTGAGGGGCATGCATTTTTAAACTGAACGCACTATACTGATTTGTAACATTCGAAGAATATTTATACGTTTCATTGCAATTTGATGGCGCATTTATAGTAATGACGATAGTGAATGTAATGACGCTGATGACGTTAATGGTAGAAGGGAAAATGATTATGGCAATGTACGTCCAACCGTCAGTCCATTTGTCCACCCTAGGATTTCCAAACTTTTAGATGTACAGATTTAAAATTTTCCATATCGATAAGATATGCTAAAAACTCATTAGGAAAAATATTTTAAACGAAATTGAATAAACGATAACTTTTGAATTTATTTCACAAATACCTATATCTCGTATCAGATTCGAAATCCTCCTATATAAACCTATCTTGACACGCTCTTAGCCTCTTTATTTAAAGATCCGTAATCGCATTGCACACAACGTCTTGGGTGCGATGCGATTACGGATTGAACCGGGTGTATACCGGGTATATAATACCAGGTGAAGGAAGCTACACAAACACCCGTATATGATGCACTGCACACGGCGGAAGACAGAAAGAGCTGGCGTAACATCTTAAAAAAAAGTCAACAGACAGGAATCACGAACCTCAGCACTGAGTCATTGACTCAAACAGAGAGAGATAGAGAGAAATCGCATCGGTTTAAAATAAATAATAATTAAATTTCTTTATTGAAGGTAAACATCCAATACAAAATTCAAAGTTACAATATAGTAAAATATAAAATACCTTTATTGTTTATTATTTACAACTAAAAATAATGATAAGCCTGTATGTGTATAATTGTTTATAAATGTGCGGTTTAGTCAGATTTGTATTTAAATTTTACCTAACTTGCGCGTTCCAGTGTATTAATATCTTTGTCAATTCACAAAAGACAAGGGTTTCAATTAGCTTTTATTTGCCAGGTTACCTGTTCTCTTACGCCTTTCCAGTTCACGACTCATTTGGCAAAGGAGTTACGTCAGCGACTGACTGTTAGCCGTTTAATGGTTCTCATACAAATTTTTAACGCACAATTTCTTCACTTTGCCGGCAATTTGTGCTTTTTGGTGAGACGACAACGTATCTATTACGACACGACATTGTAAAAGCTGTTAATGACATTTTAGTGTGTGGTTGTGATTTCTACGTAATTATCCCTATCCATCAATTGTTTTCTTTATTTATTACCTAAGCAACACTTCTTTAATTTGTTGCGTTTTCTATTTATTCAGTGGAATCTACAGGAAGTTTTGTCCAATTTTGATGAATCATAGATAAGATAAAGCGACTTTAAATAGAATACTACTTTATTTCAAAAATGTTTCTGTTTTCAAATATGTTTTAATGTTTCAACTAGTTTACAATGTTTTATTGTATGTATGAGAATATACAATTTAACAAAAGAGAATATATGTAGATAATAAAAGTAACTTAAAGATACGTTCACAACACTTCTTCTTAGTTGAATTAAGTCAGTATTTGTACTTAAAGATACGTTCACAATAGTTCTTCCTGGTTGAGTTAAGTCCGTATAAGTACTTAAAGATACGTTCACAATAGTTCTTCCTGGTTGAGTTAAGTCAGTATATGTACTTAGAGATACGTTCACAATAATTCTTCCTAGTTGAGTTAAGTCCGTATAAGTACTTAAAGATACGTTCACAATAATTCTTCCTAGTTGAGTTAAGTCCGTATAAGTACTTAAAGATACGTTTACAATAATTCTTCCTAGTTGAGTTAAGTCCGTATAAGTACAAAAGAGACGTTCACAATAGTTCTTTCTAGTTGAGTTAAGTCCGTATAAGTACTTAAAGATACGTTCACAATAGTTATTTCTAGTTGAGTTAAGTCAGTATATGTACTTAAAGATACGTTCACAATACTTCTCTTTAGTTGAGTTAAGTCAGTATATGTTCTTAAATATTTAGATAAGGTGTGTAATATATATACATACCTTATCTCCAGTTCTCTCTGTCTTAGACATTGCATTAGCATAACATCTTTCTATCTTGTTTTTGTCAAATAAATGACGTAAATAAAATTAGAATCCTCAAATGTTAAATATTATATTTGCGCAATTTAACCTCCCTTATTATGTATAAACTTGAAGGTCTGTAAGTTATCTGGCGACAGTTCCAAATGTACAAACTTGGACAGAGCTCGGATATAACGCCAGTGGTTTATATCCCGGTCACTTAGTTCATAGATCTGAAAGCATATTTCACAACGAAACCACTTTGTAACAAAGTTATTGTCACTGTGATGATATTATTCATTAATGTTTTAACGTTATTTTATTCATTTATATCAAGAGCATATTATGAGAAACTTCAAGGTCTGTAAGTTATGTGACAACAGTTCAAATTGTACAAACTTGAACGGATCTCAGATATAACGACAGTTGCCTATATCCCAGTCACTTAGTTCACAGATCTTTTGCATATTTCACAACGAAATTACTTTGTTACAATATAATTTGTCAGTGTGTTGATATTATTCATTAATGTTTTAACGTTATTTTATTCATTTATATTAAGAGCATATATTTAGAAACATCTAGGTCTGTAAGATGTGACAACAGTTCCAAATTTACAAACTTGGACATAGCTCGGATATAACGCCAGTGGTTTATATCCCGGTCACTTAGTTCATAGATCTGAAAGCATATTTCACAACGAAACCAACGATGATCCCGCAGAAGTAACAACTGTGTTGCGGTAATCATCGCCTTCCTCCGTAAAACAATTTTGACAAAATACTTAACTTATATAATATATTAGACTATTATGCGCTTACAATGTACTAAATCTAATAGTTTTTATAGATATAGAAATAGAAGACTGTGTAGTTTTAAAGTCTAGATAACAAACATTGAACAGAGCCTCAATAGCTCAACGGTATAAGGTATGGACTGAAACCTGCAAGGTACCCGGTTCAAACTCCACCGCCGTTGAGGTATTATCGCACCCACTCCTAATACAAGCTTTTAATTTAAGCTTAGTAGGAGGGGAAAAGGGAATATTAAACATACCTTAAAAGTATTCCTAATATTCTTTAAAAAAGTACTGTAATCCGCCCCTACAACATCCTTGACCTGTAATATTTACATACCAAATAAAATGATTATGATTATAACACGGTGTTCTTATAACGCATAAAAATTATAGGTTTGAAAATCTTTATTTTCCATTAAGACTAATAAGTCACTTATATGGAAATAAATTTATACATATTGTTTCATATAAAAGTTGATCATACATCATACATTATATTATGCGCATTCGGGACCGTACATGTTGTACGAGAGTAATCGTACAACGCGTTTTCCTCTAATGTGAAATAACCTACCGTGTTATAGGAGGGAATACAGTAACACTAATCAATAAAATTAATCTCGTCAACTTCGTATTCGCTGCTCTTTACTTTTACAAATTTACTGACATTATTCAGTTCGAAAATCCGTAACACTTTAGTTTTAATAAATATTATAATTTTCTATCAAAATGTAATTGATTAGTTATTTACAAGTTATTCGCATATTTGTTTATGTTTGATTTTAGGCGTGGTAAATCTCAAAGTGGTGACATTGATGCCCTTGTGACGCATCCATCGTTAAAGCTAACAGACGAGAAAAAAAAGAAAGGTGAAAATTTGTTAAAACAAATTGTTGGCTCATTAAATGATCGCATCACTGATATTATATCGATGGGTGACACAAAATTCATGGTGAGAACTAAGATAAACCTATTATTATATTTTACTACCGGACCATGCAGACGTTGTCCTTCCCGAACGTTGGGTTACTATTGACTACATTCTAGTTAATTCTACCCTTTATAGGAGGAGGAGGTCGTGGCTTAATCAGTGGTCGGCATTTGAGTCGATCGCTAAGTTAAGTTGCTCTGGCTGCGACCTGGTGATAGATGGGTGACCCATAAGTTGTCTACCTTAGGAACAGACGTCCGTGTGTCATATAGTCCTGTATATATTTATTATTTATTATATTTATTATATATTCAGAATTAAAGGATCAAGAATAGAATGGCCAAATCGTGCCGTCCGTTCGATTCCCGCTTGAAAAGGCGACGCAAACATCATCAAAGGAAAACAGAAAAGCTCTACATTTAGAACGAGCTTTAATGTCACTTCCACGCACTTTCCATCAGTAGACGATTAGTATAACGGAAGACGTGTGTCCGAAGTTTGTCTCCATTGATGTCTCTTTTTAACATTAATAGATTTTTTTGGTCATTTCGTGTATATTTTTAACATTGTATTTTTGACTTCCTCAAAGGGTCAAGACCCTTTTCTATAATACAATAGAACAGCGGAGGCGTTGCATGTTAAATTAAAAAAAAAATAACAGTAAAGAATTACCAATAAACATTTATTACAATTATAATGGGAGTACGACCTTTATCTTTAAAATTAATCAAATAGGAAGTAATCAAGTAATGAAATAACGTCTCGAGCTCTAATGGGAAGCGCCCAATTCCTTACGGAGGTCACTAATTGAGTTTAATTGTAATTCTTGGCAAGATTTCGGTAGTAGTTTCGTGTGACAATTGAAACAAATTATTGTGTAGCTCATATTAAGGACGCACGTCCTACTCGTGTGGCGGATACAGACTAATTTGTCTGGCGCGTATACGACTTTCCTTTCAATAAAACTTTTTTCATTATAAAAATAATAGTAAATCCTTTAGGTAGGCCTTATATACTCGTTGCCCTTTCAGTTAGCGGTCATTCTCCAATTATGTCATACATAGATAGATATAGATAGATAGATAATAGATAGACAATCATTTATTATATAAATTGTGATAATACATATGTCTTAACAGTAAAAAAGTATTAACAGTTTGCCATTTTAGGCGTTCAAGAGTTACTAATTATTAGTCAATTATTGATGTCACAATACATAATTTACAGTGTTTTTTAATGGTCCTTAATTGCATACAAATTATATCATCATCATCATACATAGACCTTTCTTTCCCACTGCTGGGTATAGACCTCTTCCCGTTTGTACCACTTTTTACGGTCTTAAGCCCATCTGGACCAGGTTCGACCCGCAACAGATATTATGTCGTCGACCCATCTCGTAGCCGGACGACCAATGCTTCGCTTTCCTAGCTTTTATTTTTAACCCCCCCCCACCCGTCTTGGTTGTGGTTTGTGATAACATACTATAAAACTACGGTGACTTGTAGAAAATATTTTCCGTATTTCGATGCATATTAAGTAGTGATCAACTATGATTTTTGCTAAACAGCCAACTGCTATGTAACAAAAGGCACCTAAAAAGTAAAAGAATTTAACTTTAAGTTATTCTTCTTCCTCTTCTTGTTGTGTCGATGGCGCATCAAACAGATCCGTTGCAAAACTCAGGCACGCGAACAGCATCCTCTGTGGCTCGCATCAGGTAATTGCATCGCATTAAGTCACTCTGACGTTAGCATAAGTTTTATGAATTATGTACATGATATAATTTAATTTTATTCTAAATCCAATAATTAAGTAAAAGGGTTATGTCCCAATTGAATATTAAAATTACTGTTCATAAAATCATTCCATAGTATAAAAAGTTGCCTTTCGAACTTGTATGTGTTGATCTTTTAAACTACACGACAAATTTTAATGCGGTTTTCGTCAAAAAACAAAGCAATTCAATGAGAAAGCTTATGTATAAAACACGCATAATATAGTAGATAAAAACTTGAATTTCAGTGATTTATAACGTGATGTTTTTGTACGCTTACATTGCGTACGTTGGTTAAACCAGAAGAGATAGGTCAAAATAATGTAGTACGGTATTGTATATCCTAAAAAGATTTATAAAAAATTCAGGGCTAGTATATGTTTATCTCCTAAGTATAAACATTATACAGTAATCAGTTTTTTTTTTAAATTGGCCTATGGTGTCTCAGTGCTGGGCAAAGGTCTGACTTCTTGATCCATCTTCTTCTAGCTGGGCCATTCTCATTCACAACTTCCTCGCAAAGGTATTCATTCAAATCATCGCGTTTTGTCTTTTACGTATTACAACAAAAATAATGAACTATTTACAAAGCTATTTTAAAGAATACCGTATTAATCCTTATCAAATAAAATACGTTGTACATTTTAGGCAGATCAAAATTGCAGTTTATAGCATATAATTAAAATGAGTATCTTAGAAGATGTGAGAGATTTAAAATGCTGGGACATTACAAATATCATAACAACGGCTGGGTGGCGGTCTGGGGGGTATGCGACCAATAGATGATACTTGTCTTGATATTCTACCTTAACAATAAGAGTAAACCAATCAGAGGAGGTCGTGGCCTAATTAGTGGTCGGCATTAGAGTTGATCGCTAAGTTCAGTTGCTCTGGCTGCGACCGGGTGATAGATGGGTGTCCCATTCTAGCACTGGTTTGTATTTGATATCCAACCTCCTAATTTTACTAAAATCAAAAATCATTATTTAACTAATTGGTACAACACAATATATTTCCGGCACACATGAAGCGTGTAACATGAGAACTTTACATGTTATTATATTTATAACTTTATCGATAATAATATTTTATTTTTGAAAGCTTTATAAAGACATTTATATATATTTTTTACATTTGACTTTCATTCCTAATCGGCTTTAGTTTTTTATATTCTTTCCGTTCCGACGATATGAAAAAAATGTGACTAAGAAGTATTTATTATATAGGTTTTGTTATTTTTAAAAGAATTGAATAGCTTTATGAAGATAAAAAACTTGGAAAGTTATGTCTGTATTTTTTCATGGAATAAGAAAATTGTTCAAAGTTTAATAGAAGTTAGAAACAAGGCGATTTTGCGGCGGCAACTTTCGGAAATTAGCGTGCCCTCAACAAAGGAGTGAGAAAGAAAGGCCCTCTTAGAAATGATTGCAATAGAATTAAACTAATCAATTGCGCCCACGCTCCACGTAATAGGCTCGCACCGTTAAAATAACCAGTTAGATTATAAACACACCTCCCAATTACAGCGTTCAAAGCGCACGTTAACCTGGCACCGCTAACCGCGTATTAACTTGTTGTCTAATCAAAATGTGTCGGACGCACCCCAAATTGAGTAATAACCTGTTAAGGCGACACGGCGCGCCGCGACCGAGCCGTCCGGAGCGGCATTGTGTCGCAAATTGCCGCCAAATTGCGAACAGACTCAATCGCAACTCCATTTAGACCGCGCCTGCACCCGATTGGTCGACACGCCCCGCGTCCCGAATCTCCATTGAGAGCCGGCCGAAGAAATGAAATTATGCACTCCGTAAATAAGAACGCCTTTGTAAGCTCACTCTCGCCTTATTTAAACTGTCACCAGTCTCAGAACCTGCAGACTTCTTGGCGTAATGAAATTGCTGAATGTCCGCAGCGACAAGTTCGCGGGCCCGTGACAGATTAAGGCCGTGCCCGCCGCTCGTTTCGTTTGTAACGGGTTAATGTAAATAAAATACTATTGTGTGCTAATCATGGAAAATTCATTTATTTTTTTTAATTTTACTTTAAGATAAGGACCTACACTCTGACCTACGAAAGATTATACTCTTTTTTTATATTACTCTTTGCCTTAATAGTGTATATTGTAAAAAAAGATATTAATAAAACGATATACATGTCTTTTTTTTATAACAAGGGGCAAACGAGCAGGCGGTTCTCCTAAGTGACTACCGACATATTCCCTTTTCCCCTCCTACTAAGCTTAAATTAAAAGCTTGTATTAGGAGTGGATGCGACAACACCCCAACGGCGATGGGGTTTGCACCGGGTACCTTGCGGATTTCAGTCAATACCTTATACCCTTGAGCTATTGAGGCTCTTATAAAATATAAGAGAATAAGCATTTCTCATAAGTCGTAAGGGTTGTCTGTTACTGAGATGAATTGTCTTCATAATTTTATTAAAAAGATTCAATCTTTAAGACCAAGTTTCTAACTAATTAACCATGAAAATGTGCTTTCTATGCTATCTATACATTTTACTTTTAGTGGGAACTTCTTTGTTTCAAAAGTTGGTTATTAAACAATACTTTATTATTCAATACAATAAAATTTTATTACGCGGAGCTGGGGATCAGCAAGACTCCTAAAAAAGCTCGCAACGCAACCGAAATAACAAAATATATAAAAATGGAAGCGCCAACTCCATGAAAGAATGAATAAAAAGATTTGCCAGGGGATAATGCCGTCGCAGAAATTCGGGGCTCAGCCCGGGAATCGAACTTTGACCCGGTCCGTGTAATCCAGATGTCATTTATCATGCTCTCAGCCATTTTGCGACTGAGGCAGCGGCACATACGACGGATTAAGACGACAACAGTTATCTATACAAATAATTATAAAGGGGAATAATTTGATTGTTTGTTTGCATCGAATATGCACTGAAACTACTGGAGCGATTTGAAAAACTCTTTCACCACAAGAATCCTACATTATCCCTGATGAATATAGGCGATAGAATATTGTCAAAAAAAGTTACGGATTCCTATTAAAACTTCGATAATGTGCAAAGCCGTGGCGGTTTGCTAGTTTTTTATAAATCATTGGATACTGAAAACTGCTTTTGTTTGTGTATTGGATTACGACTACATATAGTTCTATCAATAAAGTTTTATTGCTAGAATCATGTCAATGGATGAACAAAAAAAACTTTATTTTTATCTGCATATATAATAAAACTTTATAGAAGCGTTACTATGGAACTTGAAATTGAAAAATACGGACTCTATTCTTGGTTTTGTCAAATGCGACGACAAACTTAATATACTACTAGCGGACCCGGCAGACGATTTCCTTGCCCGAACGTTGATCTACTTACTATTTACTTCTAGTATCCTATATCATCCCCGTTCCCGTTCCCGTTCCCGTATTATTGGAAATAACGAATGACTAGGAATCTTTTCTGTTTTGTGCAGCGGTAATAAAGTACTTCAATCTTAACACAAACTTTGGTCGCTATCTGATACAGCGAACCCTTTCCTTCTTTTATCTCAAACTTTTCCAGAAATAATTTGAATAACATCAGAGCCAGACATAGCCCAAAGTGTTTGCACATTTTTGATCTTGAAGTCTACAAAGTTCTACAAAACTTTGTGAAGTTACACAAAGTCCCTGGCTATACATGCTCATTGAAAAGAAGCTATGTCTAGCTCCGGCATAATAAGAACAGAGAGTTGACAAATGAGCCCGACCGTTTTAGTGTTATAGCGAGAAACACGCTCAATTTTCTTTTAAAACCATCTAAGAAGCTCCTGAATATACACACAAAACTACATCCATTTCGGTCCAGCCATGTAAACGAAGTAGGGTCTACAATCTATTTTTATATATACATAGACTAGTGGACTCGACAAACGTTGTCCTGCCCGAACGTAAAAATGGATAAAAAGATAACCTAAATACCGACTGCAGCGCCATCTGTCGGTTTGATTTGTGAATCTCAACCATCCAGAACGCCACCGAAAAGGCATACAAAAATTCACAACCGTCCAGCCGTTTAGGAGGAGTAGAGTGACATAAGCACGTGTAGTAGATTTATATATATAAAGATAAGCGAAAAGACACCTATCATAGATTCTCGAAAACTACTGTACTACAAAACTTGACTGTGATCACACCTGACGAGAAGGAATGATGCAGTCTAGGATGAAACGCGCTTTCCCAGAATATGTCTGTTCACTCCTTTTTTGAAGGTATTGAGATTATATTCGTCAGGAAACACTGACGCAGGAAGAACATTCCACACATTAGCAGTTCGTATGAGAAAGGAAGAGTCAAAGCGCTTCGTGCGAGTTGGTGAAAAATCAATTTTAAGAAAATCATTTGTTTCGGAGTTTCTCCCGGACAAACATCGAGACACGATACATAAGGTGCCTTATTAACAAACGTTGAAAACAACGCCACCGCTCCTTTTATTTGTGACCTTTTGTAATATCGGCTTTCTTCATTTGGCAAGCGGAGAACGAAATGAAAGTAAATTAAACTTTACAACCCAAGGCGTTACCAAATAACAATTAAATGCATTGCGGCCAGCAGGCAGAATGATTTAGAGCGTACTAGTGGATGTATAGTCGACCAAGAAGGTGCTTTACCATTTTGGATGACTGTTTCTACTTAAAGAAAATTTTGCTAAGGGTTATTGTTAGAAATTAACGTAATGCATAACAAGCAAAAATGAGCCTTTATATTTTCGTATCGACGACGTTAAAAAAGCGTCAACGCCGAGATTGAACGCAACGCTTTTTTAACTCTCGAACAAGCCTTTTATTATTACTCAAGCTGTGCCCGCGATCTCAACCTCATAATATTAGTAGTATATTCAATTTTAGCGTAATGATATACATAGTATATATAGCCTATAGCCTTGCTCGATAAATGGGCTATCTAACACTAAGAGATTTTTCCAAACCGAACCAGTACTTCCTGAGATTTGCGCGTTTAAGCAAACATACAAACAAACTCTTCAGCTTTGTATGTTATTATACATAACCAGAGGAAAATAAACAAGTGGTTCACCTGACTGTAAACGGCTGCTGGCTCCCAAAGAACTGATTTACCGCTAAGAGTCGCAGATGCGATTCCGTCCTTAAGGATAGAATAGGCTCTTTCTTGTCTATACAAATATATAAAGCTGAAAGGTTTGTTTGGCTGCTTGTTTGCTTGAACGCGCCAATCTCAGGAACTACAGGTCCGATTTGAAAAATTTTTTCAGTGTTAGATAGCCCATTTATCAAAGATATATCATCACGCTATTCTATCTATTTTTATCGAATTTTACGCAGATGAAGTCGCGGGCACAGCTAGTAGAATATAGATCCACAAGTTCTATTGGTATGGAAATTCTTTATAAAGTTTTTATTTATTTCGGGCGAACTGTAAAGTCGCTATTATAGATACGGAACCCTAAAAAGAGTGCTCCTCTTTCGTACTCCTGCGAGGTACCCTTATACATGGTTTCGCTCGGCCCGTCCATCCGTCTGTCCGCCCTAACTAACTTCTAGAATTGTGAACATAAATGCATGTTTGGTACTTTTATGCACTGCGTATAGATTTTTTTTCAAGCATCTTAAAATAACGATAATTTTACATTTTGAGAATGGCTCCATACATGTAAAGTTGCTGATATTTTTATTTATTTAATCCTGTCGTTTAAGGTATTATTGGATAGATCTTTTAAAATAAAGACGAGGTAGATCATCAACCTTTCGCGTTGTTACGTTTTTCGCATATCAGATGGGCCCCTTTTATATAAGTTTGACTTGACACGGTTTTGGTCATTTTTATAAAACAAGCAAACGGGCAGGCGGTTCACCTTAGTGGCACCAGAAGACTCGCTGATGAGCTATAGCTATATATAAAATCACTATAAAGAGCGCGCTCCTAAACCTACACCTGGGTCACAAGTCCCAGGCACTGCTATGGTTCCTTCCTCTGCACCAGGCCAAGATACTGGTAAGAGAACCCAGTATCTTGGCCAGTAATATTTTAATAGGACTTTTAGTGGCCAAGATACAATAACAATGTCATATGAACATAAAACTTCCCCAAAATCACCTTGCTATACGACCTGTCAAGTTAAAGCTTACAAATAAATTTAGTAAGATCCCAAAATAAGGCCTTTGTTTAATGATGCATAAATGTTAACATTTGAAGATGTTAAGACATTATATTGGCAGTGAGAATTCTATAAGACCAGCGATGACAGATGTATATAGTATACCATTTTTCTAATTGGATTCTACTTGTAATCAGAAATAATTAATCATTCGAATGTTGCGGCACTAGTGATAATGCTAATCTAGACTTGATGCTAATTTAGAATGTGTACACGACTTAGGAATGAGATAATTCTTTAATCCCAATGTATATTAATCAATGTTGAATGTTCAAATTTTTATTCGGTTAGATAAAATTTAAATTGCTCTCAAATGAAATCGAGGACAATTTCTTAAAAAGGATTTCATACTCTCGTTACAGTACTTATATGTATTAGATCAAATTAGTCGGCTTTTTTTTGTAATAACATAAATTCAAAATCACGGTTCTAATCTTCATCTACGGGAAAATGACGAATTAAAAGTGAGGAAAGACTAAATTGTTTCTCAAATTCACAATAAGTAGAGCCTTGGATCGTATTCATTTTAAACTTATCTCACATTTATACGAAATATATCAAATTTCCCAACTTGTGGATAATTTCGAAGTAATGCGCATGCAAGGTGTAAACATCGCTTAGCAACTACAAACACACAATATTAAAAAAAGAGCATGAGCGCGGGAGGGCTTCCGTGACTGTAATCAATTGATGATTCATATACAACTTTGGGAAAAATCTGATCAATTGCCATTGCGTATTGTAGAAGTACCTATCTAGTAAGATTTGCCGGAATCACTCAACAATAACAAGATTAAAACATAATTTAATAGAGTTTAGTGTTGTGATGTCTGTGATCATCCCAGGTACCCAACATTCGTCATAAATGTATAATTATGTTTGTACGGCTACAAGCTCTTTCACACGATGAAAGTAAAGAATTGAAATATTCCTTATCAAAAGTAAAAATGTAACATTAAATGAAGCAAATGTTGCATGTTTGTGTGTGTGTGTATATAGTGAGAGAAGAGCACTTTCCATAACGCTTTGCGTTATGAGGCGTGCAATAGTATTAACGTCTCGATAGCTCAACGGAGATAACCGATTGCCATCTGACGTCATCCTCGGAACCCCCACGATCTCTACAACCTTACGACTAATATCAAAAAGTGACGTTACTCGGGTCCCACTATTTTATGTGTCTTCAAAAACACGGAGGAGGTCGGATATCAAATGTAAACCAGTGCTAGAATGGGTCATCCATCTATCAGCCGGTCGCAGCAAGAGCTACTTAACCTAACGATCGACTCAAATGCCGACCACTGCTTAAGTCACGACCTCCTCATGAAGAAAAATAAATAATGATTCTAAAAAAAGCTTATAATTGCGTACGCTGAAAAAATGTAATATATGTATATACGATATTCATATAAATAAATGACGTTAATTTAATAGAGCCTCAATAGCTCAACAGTAGAAGGGAGGGAATGAATTTCGCAATGTACCTGGTACAAACCCCGACGCCTCTGGGTTTTTTTTAAATATTACAAGTGCCAAGCAAGCCGGCGGTTCATGACTTTAATGACTACCGACGGTCATTGACATCGCAGGCTCGCGGTTACGTTGCCGGCCTTTAGGTTTAGGCCTTTGGGAATTCTCACAAACCGAACGAAACGTGACTACAATACCAACACTTGACGTGACAGCATTGCCGCCACTTCACGCCGATCTTATGTGAAAAAGAGGCACTGGTACAATTCGACTGCAGACCAAAAGGTCTGCAAGCTTGGCGCTACCTCTAACATTCTGGCGAGAATAACTTCTTTATGATTCCGAACATGTTATCCTTATTACGTAAGACATATTGTGGCACTCAACGAAACACCGGCTTAAATGAAATTTACTTAAAGTCGGAAACATTTGTTGAGCATCTCATTATTTCGCTCATTAGACACGTACGTTTGACTCAAAATTGTTAAGTCTGCGACACACATGCTATTTTCTATAGCCATTTTCTTGTGACTTGCGAGGAGTGCGTAGTTTAATTTGTGATCGGCATTTGAGTTGATTGCTAGATTAAGTAGTTCTTACCGCGGCCGATAGATAGATTAATGATCTAGACCTAGGTTCTAGTACTGGTTTTCAAATATCCGATCTCCTTCGTGTTTCGGAAGGCACGTAAAGGAGTAGTGGCTCCCGATTAATGTCACTGAATGATATTAGCCGTGAGATTGTGGAGATCGTGGGGTTCCGGGGGTGACATCAGACGGCACTCGATCATATTAACAAGCTGCACAGTCACATCCTCTGCAATTTAATCAGACCCTGGTACCAGACCTGGATAACCATGTATCTAGATAGATGAAGGGGAAGAAGTTGATTCAAGTAGACGTAGAAGAAGTATGTATGTAATTATATATTTCAAAAAAAAAATATTTGTGTATAACAGGCGGCTGTTACCTATAACACAGGCATTCAGTTGTCTACCTTAGGAACAGACGTCCGTGTGTCATATAGTCCTGTATATATTTATTTACTTATTTAAGTAGATTAATATTAACCTCCACTGATAAAAATAGGTCTATAATGATATCTAGAACGACTTAAGTGTATAGTATGATATGCTTAAAAATATTTTTTTATTTAATTTCTAATCTAATTATTGTCAGTCAAAATCAGGTGAACCGTCGTCTCGTTGAAATAAAAATACAGAGCGTAAAAGACATCCGCAGACTCTGTGATAAGGCTACATGTAATGTCCTAAATAAAATCACAAACATCATTCATCTCGGAAATGAGAGGTTACAGATATTGCCATTCTTGAGCGCGCAATGTATTGTGAACAGTGGGAAGCAATCGTCAACAAAATGTTGATGCGCAAAACAAGTCAACGACCCGCGACGCGTGTTACGCAGACAAAGCCGGTGGATAGGAATAGTTCAGTTAATCCCGGCCTGCACGCGGACACAAAGCGCGGCGTCAACGAAACTTGATCCTTCCGCTGCATTCCCACGCTTGGAAGACTACATTTTTCCTTGACTTCGGTACAAGCATCGACCAAGTACAGATATAGTAATAATATAGTTTAGAAATTAGCTATTTTGTAATTTAGGAAGTATTAATATATCATTATTAAGATAATTACTTGTTTTCCTTAAACCCTTCGGCTGCGACCTTCTATATTTCGCGCTACCCCTGTTCGTACTTTCAAATTTTATTTACATTGCGGTTTGGGGTAAAAATATTGAAGAATTTTGTTTCTCATTTAAAATCGCATTGGAACAGGTAGTAATAATGATATTCGGTTAAAAAAATGTACATTTCAAGAAAAAGCCGACGAAAAATTTCACCACCGAGAAGTTTAGAATCATGTACTGTACCCATGGGATGCGTATCCGGTACGATGTCTATTGCACCCTGTATAATTAAAAAACTGTAAGAGTAAGAATTGGCAATAACAATTTAACATTAAAAATAAAGATTTGGGTATGGCACAGTGTATCACCAATCCTAAAGGCTTACTTAATATATTTCTCAGGTATTAATTAAGTGGAAATGCGAGAGCTACCGACGTGTGTGCGTTTATTAATCCCCACCTTGGCACTTAGTACTTGGTTCATTTGCATACGAATCTTGGAAGTGTGCAGACTATGATTACGGAGTATGGAATGTCATAATTAAGATCATTTAAAATAACGCACTGATAATGTTAAAGGGAAAAGAGACGGAACCTGTTAATGGAATGTTGATCTTGTTTAATCTTTGAAATAGAGTTATTACTAGTTAAGTAAGCAAATGAAAGAAAATGTCAAATAATTGATACAAGCTCTTTAAGACCGAGACGCCGTGGCGACGTCGCCGGCTACGTAGCCATTGATATCTGCGGTTGCCAATTGAGTAGCCAGAAGTATTCGTGGCTACGCGTCTACTTTGGCGACGTTGCCAAACCGTCGCGAAGTGAGTGACCTGTCCTAAATTTTAATATGAATTGTTTGGATACGTAACCGGCGACGTCGCCATGTCGTCCCGGTGAGATAGGGTTGTAAGGCTCGAACTGAAAATCAGATTCCTTTGGGTATGATTTCTGAAAATGGAATCCGCACACCCACAAACTATTTTGATATTAAAATGCCAATATCACATTTAAGTCTAAACAAAAACTCAAATATTAAAGATATTGTTTAATCACAAATGACGTACCAGGTAAAAATAAAAGACAAAATACGATCACATTTCTAATAGATGTGATTCATTTTAAATATTCGACATCAAATTGATTTCATACTACTTATTGGAAATATTGGTTGAATCAATCAGGTATTCCCACAAATATCACCCACAAACTATTTCGGTATTGTTTTAAAATGCCAATAGAGCATTTAAGTTTAAACAAAAACTCAAATACCTTTGGTTTAATCACATATGACGTACCAGATAATAAGAAAAGACGAAACACAATCACACTTCTTAAAGATATGTTTGAATTTAAACATTTCTACGTTTAAATTGATTTAATTATTTTGTATTGGAAGATTTGTTGAAATAAATCAGGCCTAATCGCAGAAATCTATCCACAAACTATTTTAGTATTGTATTAAAATACTTATAGCACATTTGAGTTTAAACAGAAACTCAAATACCTTTCGTTAAAACACAAATGACTTACCAGACAAAAAAAAAGACAAAGAACTAAGCACATTTCTAAAAGATGTGATTCAATTTCAACATTTCGACGTCAAATTGATTTAACACTTCTTATTAGAAGAATTGTTGGAATCAATTAGGCCTAATGCCACAAATCTCATCAACAAACTATATTGGTATTGTATTAAAATGCCAATAGAGCCTTTAAGTTCAAGTAAAAACTTAAATACCTTTGGTTTAATCACAAATGACGTACCAGGCAATAAGAAAAGATAAAACCTAGTCATATTTCTAAAAGATGTGATTCGATTTGAACATTCCGACGTCAAATTGATTTAATATTTCTTATTGGAAGAATTGGTGGAATCAATCAGGCCTAATGCCACAAATCTCGAGTTGGATTTCAGTTCGCTTAAGATTCTGTGTTATATTAAATAATAAATCATTTTAATACACTAATGGCTGGTGAATTTGTAAATGCACTCCTGTGACATTTAGCCTGAAGGTTGAAAATGTAATAACAATTATTTTAACGGAATTTGAAATAGCTTGTAACTCACTTGAGATCGGCGTGAAGTGACGGCAATGCTGTCACGTCTAGTGATGGTGTTGTTGTCGCGTTTCGTTCGGTTTGTGAGACTTCCCGATGGCCTAAACTCGTCATTAACGGCCGGCAGCGCATCTGCTAGCCTTCTGGTCGTGCAGATTTGCATGGGCGCCGGTAGGCACTTCGGTGCCTGCTGCCTGCTCGTCTGCCTTGTAACACAGAAAAAAAAAAACTTATACCTAAGTTATAGGTAACAGTCGACTGATTTACCTACAAATATTTTATGAAATATATAAAAGGCTGGCTTGGACTGGCCCGTTGGCATAGTTGGCTGAGACCCTGCCATGTATATATTTATATATTCCTAAAAATATAGCCCACCGTGTGTCATACAATCCTATGTATTTATTATTATTATAAATACATACCTATATACATATAAACCCAGACTCAAGACGGGAATAAAGGAGTGGAAAGCAGGGTCGTTGCTAACAGAGCCAATGGGCCAGTCAATATTGAAAACACACTGAAAGAATTTTAGAGCATTCGTGTCGAAAGGGAATGTAAGTCTTTCTTAAAAGACTGACGATAATCGCTGTGGCTGTCTGACGTTGCTCTGCATACTGGCATCCGCTAGAGAAAGTAGAACTGTCTTCTAGAGAATCACCAGATGACCTTGACCTATTTCCTGGGTCGGACTTGACATCTTTCTAAGTTGTCCTTTTATGCAAATTAACAAAAACTATATTAATAAACCCAAAGCGTCTCAAGATACGCTTACATAGAAGGGTTCCGTATCTGATTCACGATAAACATTTCTGTTAAATAACTTAAAAGATTTTAGCCCGATTTCGCTCAAAATATTTTTCCTAGTGACTTTTTAGCATGTACTGTTAATAGGGAATACATAGCTATGACAAATTTCAATAATTGTAGAAGTTAGACATGGGTGAACGGACGGACGGACGATGGGCAGAGCGTAACTATAAGGGTTCCTTGTACGGAACCCTAAACAGTATTATATGCATGTTTTTAGAAATTAGTAACATTTCACAACAGTAAAAATCGAACCCTAAGTTTCGAAATATAATTTAAACCCTGTCATCATCAAATTATACTATATATATTATATATATTGTGATTTATACCTGCCTGAATATATACGAGGTATAAATGACCTGAATATGTTTGTTCGAGAACTGAAAAAATATTTAATTGAAAATTCCCGGGGGGGACCCTCTGTCCCCCCCCCCCCCAACTACCGGTGACGCTGTTGAGGCCGATAGGGCCAACAGCAGAAACCACAAAAAAAAAAAATTCCGGCCGCATTTATCTTTACCTTAAACATTTTTTTCAGTTAATTTCGAACACCTTAAATTTCACATTCACGATAATTTTCAATAAAACTTTATTACACAATGTTTTAAACACTTTATTAAGAATAACAACAACAACACGATAAACACAACAATAAAACTTTGTTCAAATAAGTCGAATTGTTAACACGACACAACGTGTCAGAAGGGACCGATGTGTATGACCTCTGCAACTCGCATGGCCTTTAACGACATCTAATTGGTTAATATGCCCCATTTATTCGGGCATTATGCAGTTAATACGAATAAATGATTAATGTGTTACGAGCACTACAGCAAGTCCTGCGTTCGATTTTCGGGTGGGTCAAATTTGTCCGTATATTTTTATTGGAACATTTCTGCATCTATTTCGGGAAAAAATCCAATTTGAGATGCAACTTAAAATATATCAGCCACAAATTCAAAACGCTTTTTAGTTAACAGTTGCCTGGGATGTAATCAATAATATGGAAGAAATTACGTAATATATTTTACAGAGTGAAAAGACGGTTTAGCTGGTGCAGTATTACTTAATAATCTTCTTCCTAGCGTTATCCCGGTCTAGTACCAGGATCCGCTTAAATAGCAGATGTGGCGGTGGGACGAGTTAAGAGGATCGACTGTAGTCTGATGTCATCTCCGGAACCTCCACAATCTCTACAAACTCACAGCTGATACCACTTAGTGAACATATTTGAATACCAGGGTTAGAATGTTTTACCCATCCATAAATTGGATGCGTTAAGATCCGCTTAACCTAGCGATCGACCTAAATACCGGCTATTGGTTACGCTACGAAATCCTCCATCACTAAATAATATAGTATCTTTTTTTGTCTATATGAATACATAGATAAATTGGTAAGTTATGTTAAAACATATTATCGTTGGTCGGCTTCGGCTAATAGTTATATACCACCTGACAAATTCTCCAATCTCCATGCAATTAATAGCTGCTTCACCTATATTGATAAATCGTTGCGAATAAATCGTGCAGTTAAATTGTTGCGAAAAAACTGTGCAGTTTAATCGACAACGATTTTTCATACACACGTATCGGTAAAACAGAGGGCGACAGTAGACCGAAGCCGATGGCGTCAAATTGTTCGTTGTGGGATGCCATGTGACCACGATCCTCAGTAATGCGGGACCGACAAGAGAGTTTAAGTTTGAAAAGTTTAAAAATACATTAAAATTAATCCTGAACTAACAAGTAAAACAAGGGAAATTATAATTAATACACTTTCGTATCTTCTCCAGATAATGTTATCAGAGGTGAAACAAACAAAATCTTGGTTTGAAATTAGAATTACTTCTAGTTTCAAGGGGCTAGAATAATATTTTACCCGAAAACTTTTATTACGAACTTCAGATAAGTATCATTAAATCAAAACATTTTTTTTCGTTTAACGTAAAAATTAAATAATTGGTGTCGCTAGTCACAATTAAAGTCCAAGTTATAATTTCTTTGAAAACTTGGTACCATCGATTATTGAATGGTACCTTTATTTAAATGTATTTCAGGTGACGGATTCCAATTTGTAGAGAAATCTTGAAGAGTGTCAGATGCTTTTAGGATGATTAAAGGTGAAGTAATATGTATCGTGTCAGATTTTAATCCAGAGCGAGAGTATTTTACAATTATATAAGAAGTTGTTTTCTATTGTTTTTCTATGTGATAGGTATCATGGTATGTTTTCGATAAATGTCCATATAAACTTTTTAATACTTGGAATATTAGGGAATCAGGGAGACGAAAAGTAACAACACAAAAACAACTAAGAGGTTTTTTTTTTCAAATATCAAAATTCGTGGTAACTGTAAGTTTAAGACTGTGTTTTTTTTTAATATACTAAGAGCAAATGGGCAGATGGATCCCCTTAGTGACCGCCCATGAACGACTGCAACACCAGGGAGCTCGTAGATATTATGTTTCCGTCAGTTTAGGAAGGCGTAGGCTGTTTTCTTGAAACTCTCTTAGACATATCGGTTGGGAAACACGGGAGCTGGTAACCGATTCCACATAGAAGTCATGCGACGTAAAAATTTAATTAAATTACATAGTAAAATAGTACAGTTTCTGATATTTGACAATGATGGATATCAAACAGTAAGAAAGTAACTTAGTATATTTAAAATTTCAAGAGTGGTTAGAGTTCAAAGAACTGTAATTATTTTTTAACCATAGATTAATCAATGTGACACTGGAATTAGGGACTTAAAAACATTTGATACTTTTATTTTGGTGACACGTACTAATGGTTTTAGTTGGTTACGGCGCCTAATACCAGGGGTCGTTTGATTGAGGACCTTATGTTTTCTTATTAAAAACGACAGAATATTAATGTTTCAAAATGGATCTCACTCGTATTACGACTATTCTATAAACACCCTGTGTAGTGGTTTATGAATTGCATTAATCATGGTAACATGATCGATATAATATTATTTATTATCTTGTGTTTATTTGTTAGTGAAAGCTTTCTCAAATGATTACGTCAGAACTTAATTAAATTATGAAGAAAAGAGAATAAACACGTAACTAAAACATTATTGAATTCAGAAATATAACGTGGGGAATCCGTGCGTTAACCGGGAGAATACCCGTGTAAAAAAACGCGTTATAAGAGTACAGTGTTATAGGGGGATTACTGTAATTGGACATCACAACTAACTCCATGGGCTTAAAATTTGTCTATTAAAGTATCTCTGAAAAATATAACATCATTATCTCTTACACTAAACCGTGTTCAACAAAAAAATTAAAACATTGAACGTCGATAATAGGCTAGGAGATATAAGTGCGTTAAAAAACTAATGTTATACTTACATTACTTCATATCAACCTTGTTTCATTTTTTGCAGCCATCCAACGGCGCAATAGCTTTTACAAATCGAACCGGGATCACAAAAAGCTCGATTAAACCAACAATTTAGAGCAGCACAAGCCCAGTACCATAGATCGCGCCGAAGTACCAGCTAAGCAACACGAGCCTTACATAAATTTCCATGTAATTAAAGGTCAACTTATTCTGGACATCATCAAACATAAGCGGTACAAAAAAAAACCCAATAAAGCGTCCACAAAATAGATGAGTTGTTTGGATCAATATGGTGTTGTTCGGAACAAACTGCATTGTCATACGGCGTAATCGAGGCTGCCGTTGGCGCCTTTGTGAGAGCCGTCAGCGGGTTTTTGTGCCGATATCTGATGGATGCTGCTCTCATTTCGCCGACAAAAAATCAAGCCCGGTCTATGCATCACAATCGGCCATTTGCCTCGTTGCTTATTGGGCCTCAAATGTTGCATGGACGTAATGAGCGTCGGTCTGATTGGAAAGCCCTATATCAGAAATGTTATATACGTTAATGGTGCAAATAGTGCCCTTGAGGTGACCACTGTCCATTATGAAATGTGATAGAAAATACAATTCGAAATACGGCCAGCCCCGAATGACTACAAGTAACCCAGACTGAAGATGTTCGTTTGAGGCAGTCAATACGTCACCTAATACTTTTATCTTCTTCTTCAAATAGACTAAATGCTATATTAGTAAGTTGGCTAAGCTAGAAAGCTCCGGGGGTCGTGGGTTCGATTACCGCCTCGAGTCTGGGTGTATTATCTATATGTATATGTTTATATATTTCTACCAAAAAAATGTGTATAACAGGCGTCTGTTACCTATAACACAGGCTTTAAGTTGAGTACCGTAAGAACAGACGTCCGCGTGCCATATAGTTTTGTACATGCTTATATTTAGACTAGCTGTGCCCCGCGACTCCGTCCGATTGGGCCACCCTTATCACTTAGGAATATGAAAAATACATAGTAGCTGATTCTCAGACCTAGTGAATACGTATATAAAATTTCATTAAAATTGGTAAAGCCGTTTCGGAAGAGTACGGTAACTATCATTGTGACCCGAGAATTTTATATACAAGATTATTATGAAAGTTAAAAATAATAAGTCTATAGAATAATATTAAATTTATAATATAATACATGTAAGTGAATATTGTAAAGACAGAAGTTGACACTGAAAATTGCTTCTGTGAACTTTTAATCGGTCAAACTACTTTCCACTGACTTTCCCAGTTCCGTTAACGTGGGGGCACACGGGGCACAAGACGATGCCCTCGTATTTACTTAAAAGTTTAAATTAATTTGCGACTTTGTTGCGAATGGGTTCTTGGACTTCTAATTTAGTTATTTGTTAAAGATAGTCTCAAATGAACATAAACTACGTTTATCTTTTATGAGATTTCAATCTTTATTTAATATTTTGAGGTAATTCTAAATGTTTTTTGTAGATAAAACATAGCCAAGGTAACGGATAAATGCCAGTGCGTAATTCACAAAAAAAAAACCGATGAATATTTTATAGCGGTAATAACAAAAAGCAATCATCTTGACTTGTACATGATTGGTATTGAAAATGAGGATTTGCGTAGACTCCGCTTGATGGATTGATAATGCTGCCAATAAGACAATTTGACAGGTTACTTTTGTCAAAAATATTTTCTATTTTCAGTGGATTACGACGACTTCGCTGGCGTATCGGTTAAAAACTCGTCACGCTAAGCCATCATACGCACGAGAGTTTTTTTTACCGCGCGTTAAAAAAGCGTTCTAATAGAACATATGAACTCCCTAAGTTTTTCTTTACACGGCAGCGCGTTTATAACGCGACGTTTATTTAAAATGTTATATTTTCAACGTTACGTATATACATTGCCCGTTGGCGCAGTGGGCAGTGACCCTGCCTTTTGCTCCGGGGGTCGTGGGCTTGATTCCCACCTCGAGTCTCGGTGCATTATCCATAAGTAATGACAGGTTCGTCGATGACACAAACGTGTATAGAGTAACAATTCACAAGACATTCGAGGGCAACTTGACGACGAAGCCAATAAACGGCGCCATATTTATTTTCAACCCTCGCACTGGACAACTTTTCCTCAAGATCATTCACACCAGCGTCTGGGCAGGGCAGAAGCGTCTTGGACAGGTTACAATAATTTCTATGCAATAATTACTATTTTATTATTAATTTACTATGTAATTATTAGTGGCCTGTTGGCGTAGTTGGCAGTGACCCAACACATTGGTTGTGGGTTTGATTCTCGCCTGTAATCAGGGTGTATATGTATATAAGTTTGTCATTATACACACACTCTCTATACAATTGTAAAACTTTGATTCTGCATATTTTGCTAGAACAGTTTAAACCAATAGAAATAGCAATGTAGTTGAAAGAAAAGTAGATTATACTCCTTGTCGAAGTGAGTAATTAATGCACTCGTGCATTAATGACTCCCTTTTTGCTTGGTGCAATAATCTACTAAAATAGGATAATTAGTTTTATACTAATTAATAAATATAAAGTTATACTGTTCCTTTTAAACAATTGTAAATTATGTCTCACATAGCTCGCAAAATGGAAGACTGCCGAAGAAGTTGCAGCTTTGATTCGATCATTGCCAGTTGAAGAGCAGCCCAAACAGATAATTGTGACCAGAAAAGGAATGTTAGATCCACTTGAGGTATGATGCAATTAATTCTAGTGTAAAAAGGTTTCCAGTTTTAGCTAACGTAAAGTATTGTTTCTCATTTTATTATGTATACTTTTTTTATATCTGGTTTTATATGATTTCAATAGTAAAATACACCCACAAAATAATTTTAGGTTGTAAGTTTCATATACTTTTCAAACTTTCTTTTTGTGAACAAACTTTAAAACGACTAAAAATTAAAATTAAAAAATTTGCTACATCTAATAGTTTGGAAGTCCTATAAGAGTTCCTTTCTTTACACACTCTAAAAATGGCTGCCAGAAAGAGCTAAAAATCACTTTATTATTTGTCCATATGGTATTCTTATTAAGAATACACTTTTGTATCTTTATAATTAGAAATAAGAAAAATAGGTATAGTTCTGTCTGCACTCTGCATCAAAGGTTGCAATTATATGTAAATTAATAATTAAAAATATATAAAACTGAGTGCTCCCTTTTAGGTGCACTTGTTGGACTTCCCGAACATTGTGATTAAAGGCTCAGAGCTGCAGTTGCCTTTCCAAGCGTTAGAGATATAAATTTATGAATAAAAGATTATAATTATATAATCTTTTATTCATAAATTTATATCTCTTATTAAATTTGTATATTAATAATTATATTAATATACAATTTTAATTATGTATTATATTTTATACAGTATGTATCGTTCTCAGATAAATTTAAACGGCATTAAAAATCCATTGGATTAAAGTCTGTTGCGTGGTTCAGAAGAAGTTAAGAAATCTGTTCAGTATTCTATATAGAGATGAAAATCATCTATACTAATATATAAAGCTGAAGAGTTTGTTTGTTTGCTTGAACGCGCTAATCTCAGGAACTACTAGTTCGATTTGAAAAATTCTTTCAGTGTTAGATAGCCCATTTATCGGCTATACCTAAAATTTTTCACTTAATTTTACGCGGACGAAGTAGCGGGTATCGACTAGTGTAAAATATTCGTCAGACAAATAAATATTCGACAGACAAGGAGACCATAGACCCACACTTATCGTGGGCACGCGGCAATTCTGCGGGCCTTAGAGTAATTTGGAAGGCACCCAATTTCTGCAGACATTAGAATTCGTACAACCTTCAAAGTTATAAGTGCCATATAAATTATATGAGATAATTTAGGCGTAAACATGAGGGTAGGGTCTAACAGAGCTTGGGGCAAAGTTTTTGAGTGGCTCAAACATATCGTTTTTTTTTTTAAATTGAATTTTCTTCTTTCGCATAGGCTTTTCAACAAATTCCCGCAAGTCATCTTTGTGCATAAATATATTTTAAATAATACGTAATATTCCGGTGATAGTATTTTAGAAATAAAGCTAAAATAAGCTTTATCTATCGTTGCAACAATCCAATGATTAATGGTTTTCTCTCAGTTACTTACTCTTACTTTATTCCCAGGGGTGGATTTTCCTTTATCTGTCTGATAACTGGTCATCCACTACGGGTACGCGATCCCGGAGCACCGTAGCTGCTATTATCACTCCCCCTACACCTGACTGTAGTATCCGCATCCTTTTTCTCCTCCTTATCTACTTTTATATCCTTTTAATTCATCCCTTTTACTTACTCCTCTAATTAGAAGTAGCGCCATGCTTGCAGCCGAATTGGGCCGGCGCGTCCGGGTACCAGTACCTATTTCTTACATAAAATCGGCGCGAAGTAGCGGCAATGCTGTCACGTCAAGTGATGGTATTGTTGTCGCGTTTCGTTCGGGTTGTAATACTTCCCGGTGGCATAAACTCGTCATTAAAGGCTGGCAACGCATCCAGCTAATATATTAAGCACAATATATAATATTATGTTTAATGTCTAGGCTTTCTTGGTACCTTACGCATGTCAGGTATATTAATAGCGCCTTGGAAATATACTTCTTATCAGAAAAATGGAAAAAAACCTTGTAAGTTTATATTTTGTAAGGATTATCAGAAAAATGTGTATTTTAAGGAATATGTGTCAAAAAAAAAACGGAAGTGTTTCGATTTTTCTGATGAGAAGTATATACAAAATAAAATTTTGCTTCTCTTAAAAATTATAGTATCGCTTTATCTCTGCTTGTGCACTGGAACTTAATTTTAAGCACGATCTGGACATTGCGTACATTATTGAGCCGTTAAATACTTACTAATTCTAAAACTGGAAGTGGGCTTGCGAAAGAGACTGCAAGGCACTTCCACTTACTGTAAGAGCAAAGATCGTGAGGCAATATATTGGGACGCGGTGTTACTTAAGTGTATAATTGTTTAATTGGATTTTTTTACTCATAAATAAACATTTATTTTACACTAGTTATTCTCCGCGATTTTGTCCGTGGATAATTAGGTGAAAATTTTTAGCATGACGATATATAAAGTATAGCCTACCTCGATAAATGGGCTATCTAACATTGAAAGAATTTTTGAAATCGGACCAGTACTTCCTGAGATTTGCGCGTTCAAATAAAGAGATAAACAATTTATTTATCTTTTATTGACCCCTTGGCGCAGTTGGTAGTGACCCTGCCTTCCACTCTGGGGGTTGTGAGTTCGAGTCTTGCCTCGAGTCTGGGTGCAATATTTATATGTATGTATTTATCCAAACATAAATATTTCTGTACAACAGGCGTCTGTTACCTATAACACAGGCATTAAGTTGTCTACCTTAAGAACAGACGTAAATATAGAAATAGGTATAGATATAGAATATTTTTCATCGGAAATATTAAATTTTAAAGAATTAAAAAAAGAATACCAAAACATATAACTTGTGACACTATTAAGCAAATTTAAATTAGTTGAAACATCGTAAAGCATTTAGTTAATGCGAAAATGTTAACATCCGTATGTATATTTGAAATCAAATATTTTCTAATGAGTCGTAAGGGTCCTTGACCCGCTCGCGAATTAGTGCAGAAATTTCAACATCTGATGTTTTTGAGAACGGTATAGAAAGTAATCTATTATTTGAATAAGAGTTATACCAATTGCAGGAAGGAAGTGAGTAAAAGGTAATGGAAGAGCTATTATTATTGCACAAAGCAACAAAATGTTCTATCTACATGGAAAATTTCTAGTCTCTTCGTCTAATAGTTTGGAAATGCTAAGGGAGGACCACCTTACGGGTACACAGACTGAGGTACGGACGGACGGATGGACGGACTTAATTATAAGGGTTCCTTGTACGGAACCCTAAAAAGGAGGTCAAATTAAGGTAAAGCCATGCTGTCAATAACACCTGGAGCGTGGTTTTATGACGCCCGTGATGGTTTTAGCTACATTGCCTTGAGACAATCGTCAGACTGATTTTGATAAAGTTCATATGAGACCACCTTTGAGAGGTCTACCAGCCCAAAAATAATAATCAAAACCGGTTCATAAATGGCGGAGTAGTCGCGTAACATACAATAAAGAATTACAGTCGTATTGAGAACTTTCTGCTTTTTAAAATAGCTACGAGAAGAATCCTATAAACGTCGTAAAAGGAGAACTAATTACAACAATGGATGACATAATAACAGCATCTTGCCTTTATGGTTTTGATGTTATACGGAACCTATCGGGGTTTATGTGTCTGGTATTTTAAGGGGTTGTAGCTGCTGCTACATAACAAGATGGCAATGATTTCGAGTAGAAATGGTTACACCAAAGTAAACTAGATGGCGCTGTACGGATGACAATGACACAAACACTGAAAATCTATATACAAACTAACTCACGCTAGCGAAGTTTCTACTTACGGTTACTATATTCTACCTTTCGACTAATAACTGTCGGCGAGGCGCGGCCGCTCCGGGCAACTCCAACTAGCCCGGACACGAAGATCTTCCATTGCGGTGGTTGAGCATATCGACCTTCGCTCCCACCTATCATTTCTCGTCGAAACCTTGGTGAGCCTTTCCACAAGACTCTTAAGTTAGTATTCTATAAGGAAGTAAAACAATTCAGTGAAGTTTGAAATCCTTTTCAAAGTAGTTCAAAACAACAACAACGGCCAAGTCCATGCATGCACTCTACCACACATTAACACGGCTCCAGACAGTGGCGTCGGTAATGCATTTTTAATGTCACTCCATGCTGTGAAAACATTCTAAGCACAGCGAGATGCTCTCACGTTGCGATACTTAGATATCTACTTCCTACATTATCCGTCACTAGATTTTATGAGCGATCCGCTTATGTGGTTCTAAGCTGCCAAATAATGTAGATGTAATAAATAACGGAAAGTTTCAATATGAAGGATTATATAAAACTATTGATCTATTTTATCATAATTGTGTGTGCATTGAGGCTTGTTTGACCGGGGATCGTGTTCGATTCCCGTCTCGAGTCTGGGTGTATTATTTATATGTATGTATTTCTATATTTCTACAAAAAAATGTAAATTTGTGAATGACAGGCGTCTGTTACCTATAACACAGGCATTAAGTTGTCTATCTTAGGAACAAACGTCCGTGTGTCATATAGTCCTGTATATATTTATTTATTTTGGTTTGGTTGTACTCCCAAAGCTCTAATCCTATAGATAAGGTTTCTGGTTGCAATAAGATTAATATCTTAATATTTTTATTTTTTTCTTATTAAAAATTCGTTCTTCGACAATTCTAAAAAGCGTACACGTATCAAGGCGACATACGTCGAAAAGAAAGGAAAACGGATGTTTTTAATATCGATGTCCCTATTCGCCAGAAACAAGCTCCCCCATTCGTAGAAAATGTATTGTTTCCTAAGAATGTAATAATAAATTTCTTACAGTAATTTTAAGGGCTGGAAAAATAAATAGTGAGGGAAAAGTATAATCCATGCTAACGCCGGTCTGCGGATAAAGACAATTGAATGCTAAATCTACATCGCTAGAAGTATTATTTAATCTTAATGCAAAATAATAATTACGGTTTTGAAGAAAAAAGAAACTCTCAAATCCACCGAAATTGCTCATAGAAGTTTTGTTTAACTTTAACTCTTAATGACCGAGTAATGATTTTGCAGTTGGATAGCTAACAATTCTTATTTCTTGCTGATTAAAAACCTAGAATATCATATAATTAAGTAATTGTCATTTTATGTATTTTTGATTTAAGATCAATTGATTCGCAGTAGTTAAACTTCCGAGGAGGACGTAGTTTAATCAGTGATCGGCATTTGAGCCGATCGCTAGGTTAATCAGATCTTATCGCGGCCGGGTGACCCATTGTAACATTGGTTTTCAAATATCCAACCTCCGCCGTGTTTCGGAAGGCACGTAAAACAGTGGGTCTCGATTAATGACACTAGATGATATTAGCTGTGAGATTGTAGAGATTGCGGGGGACAGGGTATGACGTCAGATGGCCGTCCGTCATACTCACTCGTACAACCCCATCCTTTGCAATTTAAGCTGGTACTATGGTATGGGGATAACGCTATCTCCGATAAGTGGTCAGATGCACGCGTCCCCGGACTACGCTAGCTGCTATGGTCACTCACTCTATGCCGAACGTGACAGTAGTATCCGCATACGTTTTTTTCTTTCCGCATCAATATTTTATTTAAATTATTTAAGTTAATTAAAATCCACTGTTTTACGTGCCTTCCGAAACACGGAGGAGGTCGGATATCAAATGTAAACCAGTGCTAGAATGGGGCACCCATATATCACCCGATCGCAGCCAGAGTAACTTTACTTAGCGATGGACGCAAATGCCGACCACTAATTAAGCCACGACCTCCTCAACCTATTTGGAAATTAAAGACAGATATAGAAATATTTATAGGTATGTATATAAAGATACTTAACATTAATTGTTATAAAAATCAACTTCTTAGTATATTGGAACGTATTTGATAAAGTCCAAACGACATATTAAATTCACGAGAAGGAAAAACGTTAACTTACTTTACTCATTATTTATTAACATTACATACAGGTAATTTATGAACAGAACAAAATATGAGCTCTTCGTGCCTCGAAAGCTCAATGATTGAAGGGCACACTTCAATCCGTAAGGTTAATATTCTTTAAAAATGTTGACGTCAAGGAATATTTATGTATTAATGCAGTACGCGAAATCTTTCGGTACCAGCGCGGACAGAAGGAAATGAAATTTAGGATAATTATAGATTAGATAGAGATATGGTGTGCGAACGATTTTTTAGACCAGCTGGAAATCTCTAGTTTCTATAAAAATTTAATGAAAAGGGTAATAGTGATCGATGTTTAATGGAAAAAAAAAAAACAGTACCATTACCGTACCATTGTAATAAATAAATACCATCCACTCTCTGCCCACTGCGCCAACGGGCCAGTTCAATCCAGTCCAGTGTAAACACTAAGTTAATTACAAAAAGCAACGTATAAGACAAACGTATGAAATAAATAATTTAAACTTTATACACACGTATTAAATAATTAATTTGCACTTCTGTATAACATTGACAAAGTGAACCACTCACTGATTGCTGTTATTCAAGCTCAGATAATTGAGTTTAAGCTCATAGGAAAATCTGGAGCTAATCACATTCTCATTACGCCCTTATACTCAACTCGATTGAGTTATAAAGCAAATGAAAGGTTGGTAATGTTTAAAAAAGAAATGAAAAATGTCATTATATTTTAAGTTCTATCATTTATTTAATACACTTATTCTAAATACATTTTTTTATATTAGTATAAAAATAAAAACATTTAAAAATAAAAATAGATGTCCACCGGCAGCGGAGCAAGACCTCAAGCCACCTAGCTAGTCACCACTTAGATATCAGTTTTCGACTCTGGTATTACCGAACCGATAAAACTTATCAACTTTCATGAAAAATGCATACTCTTTTGACCTTTGGAAAAAGTAAAAAATGCTGGAGCTGGAATTTTATATCAATCGACGGAATTGATATTGACTATTAAAAGTAAATGAATGTGGTAATCAAGTTTTGGAGTGGGGATTATCTATTTTGTAAAATGATTAGGACTACACATTAACAATGTTAGTCCAATACTTAACTAACTACTATTACGTTTAACAAATATGCCATTTTCATGCTGTGGATCAGCTAAATCACAGGATTTAGACTCTACTATTGTCATTGCAAAATCTGTCACCATGGTATATTAAGCATTTGAATGTGTGAAACTAGTATTGGTATACATAAGCTCATTAAATACTTTTGTTAATTTCAGACTGCCCCAATCAAAGTTGTGGTAACAGGAGCTGCGGGCCAAATTGCGTACTCCCTTTTGTATCAAATTGCGTCTGGTGCAGTGTTTGGCCCTGATCAACCTGTGTACCTACATCTACTTGATATTGCCCCAATGATGGGGGTGTTAGAAGGAGTGGTTATGGAATTGGCTGACTGTGCTCTGCCTTTGCTTGTGGGAGTATTGCCTACTGCTAATCCAGAGGATGCATTTAAAGATGTCGCTGCCGCCTTTCTTGTTGGTGCTATGCCCAGAAGGGAAGGTATGGAACGAAAAGATCTCCTTTCTGCCAACGTACGCATTTTTAAAGAACAAGGGCAGGCCCTTGATAAAGTTGCACGCAAAGATGTCAAAGTCCTTGTTGTTGGTAACCCTGCAAACACAAATGCACTAATTTGCTCTAAATATGCTCCATCAATTCCCAAGGAAAACTTTACTGCGATGACACGTCTAGATCAAAACCGTGCGCAATCTCAGCTTGCTGCCAAGATTGGAGTACCTGTTCAGGATGTTAAGAATGTTATTATCTGGGGTAACCATTCATCTACACAATTTCCTGATGCGTCCAATGCTGTCGTAAAGATCAACGGTGCAGAGAAACCTGTCCCATCTGCCATAAACGATGATGAATTCTTGAAGTCTACTTTTGTGTCTACTGTACAAAAGCGTGGTGCTGCTGTTATTGCTGCGAGAAAGATGTCATCTGCATTATCAGCCGCCAAAGCAGCGTCTGATCATATGAGAGACTGGTTCCTTGGATCTGGAGACAGGTGGGTGAGCATGGGGGTTATTTCTGATGGTTCGTACGGCACACCAAGGGATGTTGTCTATTCATTCCCCGTCACTATTAGCAATGGTCAATGGAAGATTGTACAAGGCCTTACAATTTCTGACTTTGCTCGTGAGAAACTAGACGTAACAGGCAAGGAATTGGTTGAAGAGAAACAAGATGCTTTAGATGTCTGCAAGGATTGATTTCAAAAGTAAAAAAAATCTATATATTATCTAGAATGTGCACAGATATGTTACTATGATGATATTATTGGCAATAAATTTTTTGTTATCTAAAAAAGTTTTTCTTGTAATATCATACAAGATAATCAATGACTTAGGTGTTTAGAAATCATATCAGTTGATTATTATTTATATTTGTTATCTTTATTATATCAGAGAAAATATTTTTTATGTTACTATATAATATAGCTTTGTAAAAAAAGGTTTTGGAATAAATGTAATGATCGCCTATTAAATATTATAATTGTTTTTTGACACCATCACATTGAGGAATAATAAGTACCATAAGTTATATAAGAACATAGATAAGAGCTTCATTAAAAATCAACAGTATTTTATCAGTATGTTTACCCTTTAAACATATCAAAAAAAAAACTTATCAGCGGCCATGTTTGCAATATAACGGTACAATAATAACAATGGAATAGTTTTTATTATATTTCAAATTCAATGTAGTTAAAGAGTAGCTTCATTTAGTAAGTAATTAAATTAGCAATTAAAATAAACAACAACATGCAAACGTTTGAATGCAAATTGAGTTATTGTTTTAAGTTCTTGTGGTCTCTGAAAAAATAATATTTGAATAAGACAAGTTTAGATTTTTCGCTTTGGCAGGTGACAAAGGTTATTTAACATTGATTATCGAAATTGATAGCTAGATTTGCTCTACAATTCCTTCCATCAGAACTCAAAAGGAATGTCATTAATTTAAAATAAATTGTTTTAAATTCACAATATTAAAAAAGTATCAGATCTGATTTCAGGGATTTTTATAAATTATACCAAGCCAAAACTTGTTCGAAAAATAAGTTACTTGCTAAACTGATGGCACCGACTTCAACATATTGGTAGGTGTCTACTAAATAAGAACATACCAATTAATATGTGTTTTAGAAGGCTGTTTTAATTTAACTTACAAAATATATATTTTTACATTTTTAGTGAAAAGTAGGTGTATTTTGTTTATATGTATATGGTATAAGTTAAATAAATCCAGTGCTCTGATGAGAGGTTCCAGATTAAACGAAAATATTGATATATGACGATGCATATATTATGTATATCAATTTTTAGGTTAGTTGATTTCTCAAAAACCGCTCGACCATATTCTTTGAAGTATATTTTACCATTTTTGAATTATGTTCTACTAGAGAAATAAAGAATCGTCAAAATTGGAAAAAATCACGTAACATACATAAAAAAAAACCTACAGTCCAATTGAGAACCTTCCCTTTTTATAAAGTCGGAAAGGAGAAGAAAATTCAAGAGAATATTTCAAAAATAAGAAATGTATAATAAATGTATGACTTCCCATAGATGGTGTTAGTACCTTTCGTCTGACGTGACGCCTAAAATTATTATTTCAACAAAAAGATAACGTTGTGAATTTTGTTACATACCTAAACGTCATAACTAATAAACACAGCATTACTCGACAATCTTTAGCAAATTATAATACGTAATTATGTATAAAACCTTTGCTAAATCCGCTAATAGTAGAGGGGCCAACAATCAGGCTCCGCTACTGGGTTGGCTAGTACTTAAAAAATAAATTCCTGTTCGAGAATCGAATACTCTGCTCCTGGATCGTATACTTAATACTGAGCCATCATATAATGTACAAAAAATGTTCTTACAGTAATGGAATATAGGAATGTAGGAAAAATGCATTATACATAAACCGTGCGTTGCCAACATATTTATTTAAGGAACTATGATGCATTTATTTTCCAGTGCCAAATGTCATTTTACTATTTTTATTTTCTCCAAGGCTAGAGAGCAAGCAAATACATACTCGCGATACATTTATGATGCATAGGAAGCAAGGACAAATAAAACCATTATTTATTTTTAAATTTTATTGCTCACACCTCACTTATTATTATTTATTACATTTTACAACATAATTATAACAATTCGTTTCTAACAAATTCTTGCAACTGTGAAACGATTTCCAAGATAATATAATAATAATAAAAAAATAACTAAATAGGCAATTCACATTTCAAGTTATCACAATTCACAATCATTTAATATACGTCCTTACTCCATACAACCATGGAGACTACAATAAGGAATAACATCTCTGTATATTAAAAATTTTCGTCGAAATGGGGAGATAAGTGTGGCGCCACATAGCATCCTGGTGAATTTTTAAAGGTTATTTTCAATTCATTCAGGTTATTGGTAAATTCATCAACGAATTCCTACTTTCATAGCATAATGCGCTATTCTGGAAGCGTCTTAAAGGTTATTTACGACACTTGCTGGACATTTTTTCAACTTTTATCCCATAAGTAACTAATAATATAACTCCTTATTACAGTCTCCATGCTTACAACTATATTTAACATCACAGATAATAAATATATTTACAATTAAAGCCATGTGAGTAAAATAATTCAAAGTGATATTAAAAGAAATAAATAACATGCATAGTTATAATGTATCTTTTGTCGAAACACAGTACGAAAAATAAGACATTACATACTAACTTGTGCCTGTTAACATTATTTTTTTATGTTCATTAAAATTTAAAATGAAATGTCATAGGAATGGAATGCATTTTTTTTGTCTGTCATCGTATTATTTTAAAAACAGGTTTTAAAGTGCGGGAAAGACACATGGACGCGTGGCGAATGTTGTTTTTTTTATTACCGAAATCGCAATCAAAACCACTATGCCTGCTACACACGTTTAGATAAATCGTTGCCATAAAACTGCACAGTTTTTTCGCAACGATTTATCGATATGTGTCTAGCTGCTATAACATTTGATGGTCATCACAGATTGTTAAAAGCGACGCTTACTAACCACGTTATTACGTTTCTATTTAGAAACTAAACAATATTGTAAGGTTCAGTCTATATCTCTATTTTTATTTTATTATTGGACATTAGAGTTGAGAGTCCACAAAAATATAAGAAAACAAATGTGACCTTTTATTATATTTCTCAACGTTGCAAAAAAACTTTTATATTTTATTAGTTAACGTTTTTTGTAACTTCTTATATATTTGTGATCACTTGTTATACTAAAATATACATTTTATGCACATTATTTTACCCGCACAATCCACGAGTTAGCGTTAAAATGTTTATACGAGGTCATATTGAAGTTTTATGTGAAATTTTGTTACTTTTATTACGTACATGTCAATTTACTAAATTACCATATAAATAATGCATACATTTATCACCAGAGCCTATACAATTTAAGCCTAATTCAATATTAAATCTAAACATTATCTGTGCTTCAAGAATTTACTAATGTACGTCATGAACTTGCTAGTAAACTCGGCTGTTAGCCGATACCTCAACATGAAGAAGGCTATAAAACGGAAAATAATTGTAAAAATAAGTAGACCGACTATTTGAATGCCATAATTGTCGTTGTTCATACCCAAATCTCTCAAAAGTGTTCTTGGGTCCGCGTACAGACAGAAGTCAATGTTGCAATCCATTGGAGGTCGTTTCTGGTACAACGAAAGGCAAAATCCTGTTAAGGAATACCGCAGATAGGACACCGACATTAGGAATTTCATTACCTTTTCGATGTATGGTCCAAAACCCATGCCGTAACAACACAGTGCGAGGAGCGGTGATACCGTAGCCGGTCCGACGATTGCGCCGTTCTGAAATCGTTTCAAGGAAGCGAATTCATTTATTTAATTTTGTTTAGTCCTAGAAATACTATTAGTAATAGATATTAGAATTTTAAAGTAGTTGAAAAATTGTTTTACAGAAAAAAGTCGATGAAAAATTATATTAACGGGTTTGAACAAATATACAGGGTGTTAAAATACATCACCCTGTATATTTGTTCAAACCCGTAAATCCAGTTCAATACATGATTCTAGACTCTTCAGTGGTGAAATTTTTCGTCGGCTTTTTCTTGTAATGTACATTTTTTAAAATTGAATACTGTATAATATCATTATATCTATATTTCTAGGAAAAAGTCATAGGGTATTGTCACTGTAGTGGGGTTCGGTATGAACTCTCGTGACCGACTGCCGTTATTCCCGAAACACTCTCAATCTCTACAATCTCACGTCTCAATGACGTTAAACCTGTCCCACTGTTGTACTATGCCTTCAGAAACACGGAGAAAGTCGGATATTTGAAAACCAGGAATGGCTCACTCATCTCACGAAGAACTGCTTAACATAGCGATGGACTCAAATCCCCACCACTTATTAAGCTCCTCATTTTATATCTATGTTGTGTAACTATATCAATGGCTAACCTTTAATTCGCTGACGGTAACGAACAGCTCTCTGATAACGTTGTATCGCTGTGGTACATCTCTTTGTCGGATTTCTGTACTGGCACAGATTAAGTATAAGCATTGCTCATAAATCGGTTTACATTAGTAATGATTTCACTATGCGTCGTACAAAGCATTTTTTAGAAATTCAGACTAACTTAAATCACTTATGGTTCGGACTATGGGGGTGAAGGTAAAAGTAAGGTATCACCAAAATGTGACATTGTGGACTACATTCAGGGGGGCATTGCAGCTTTGTGTCGTCATATCGAGCCTCAAAAGAGCCCCAATAGCTCAACGATATAAGGTACGGACTGAAATCCGCAAGGTACCCGGTTCAAACTCCACCGCCGTTGAGGTATTGTCGCACCCGCTCCTAATATAAGCTTTTAATTTAAGCTTAGTAGGACGGGAAAAGGGAATATTAGACATACCTAAAAAGTATTCCTAATATTCTTTAAAAAAAAAGTTCAATAGTAAGCGAGCCAATTTTTGGGCAGGACAACGTCTGCCAGCTCAGTTTGTATGTATATACGATTATTAGCTGTGTCCCGTGACTTTGCCCGCGTAAAGATATACTTGCCATAAGGCCACCTTATTTAAGCCGAAAAATCCATTCGTAACGGACGTTTACTTAGTATAAGCTACCTCGTTGCCAAATTTCGTCTTTGTACGTCTCGCGATTTTCGAGATTTTGTGTTAGGTGACCTTCCGCTTTTGTCATATAACTTTTTCGTGTAATTGCCTATGTTCTCTTATTTGACTTCTATATTTACTATTGTTAAATGTGTCCTAAGGGAAAGAAATCAATATATATAAATAAAATTAAAGCGGCTGTTTGTAGCGTTCAAATCTCTTTCTTTTACTAATTGCATATGACTGTATATACGTCACTTATTATAAAAACGCAAATTAATTCTTTTTACAGCATTGCCGCCACTTCACGCCGATCTCATGTGAGAAAGAGGTACTGGTACCCGGACGCGCCGGCCCAATTCAGACACCAGCAAGGCGCTACCTCTAATTATATAAAATAAAACAATACATGTATTAATATATAGCATTTTAATAACGCTTAATATGTGTACATAAACAGATAACTAAGCACCTATTTCAAAAAAAAAACTTTTACTTGTGTGGCCCGCCTACATCTCATTTTTCTCGTATGGCCTTGCCTGCCAAAAGGTTGGCGACCTCTTAAAACATTGCCATAACAACCGCAATTACCATTCATCATACGATTTTCAGAGCTGGTAACACTGCTTCAACGAAATGTCTGCGCCATTGCGACAGTTGGACAAACATTTTTAGACAAATTTAAACGTTGAAAGTTCCGTGCCCATTCCAGGTTTTCAAGCTAAGATATTTGGCAAAATCACTATTTGTGGCATCTCTAGAAACTGTAATGAAAACCTAGAAAGTGGTTAAACTTGTGCACGATCAGTCGTCAGTGCAACCACAAACGAACGTGATGTACTGACGTCTGACGTCGACGCATTCACCGCGAACACGCCATCATTTCGAGGAGGGAATGTACGACACACAATTCTCCGATTCATTGCGAAATTGAAATTTAATGTGCATCGAGAGCCACTAACCTAGATCTCAATAACGACACCTATATTATGCCATATACAGTGTTCGATTAATAATGACAATTGGATTGTTGTGACAGACCAAATTAACTAATGATCACTAACACTCAAAAATTATATTCAAGATGTCGTCCGGATTAACAAATCAGATAGTGAAATTAAATCAAATCACGAGATGTTTTGTTCTAGTAGACTTTTACAAGGTCTTTTAAATCGTTTTACTATTTTAAAAACTGCCACTGATTAGGAAAAGTCCAGGACAAGAATCAGCAAGAAACTCGTTAGACACTCTTTTAAATATAGCGCTTACAAAAAAATGTTTAACATATTTCCATGTTAACTATAAAATACAATGCTGAAGGGACTTAACTCCAAACAGTTTTATCTTTAATATAGTCTCCAATTGTATAATACGTATTATGATTGTGCTTGTTTATAATACGTTTTAATTTATCAGTAGCCAGAGTTAATAATAAATAAAATAATAATAATAACAAATAATACTAAATCACTTTACGAATAACCTTTGTAGAGTCTATCTCCTGATGATGCTTCGGTGTCGAAGCGAAACGTGCGTTGAGGGTGGGAATCGAACCCACGACCCCCGGAGCAGAAGGCAGGGTCACTGCCCACTGCGCCAACGGGCCAGCCAAATATAAGAACATATTAAGAATTTCATTGCACCTTACTTTCAAAATTAGAATAACTGCTAATTAATAATACATTCTGTTTAGCTTTTGCTGTCAATTATAACTTTATCAGTTTTAATTTGCCCTGAAGCGAAATGAATAAAAAATAGTATTCAAGTTATACAAATTCAAGTTTTGTTTTTCTATATAGAGAACATATAGCACCAGTCTTATGCGTGGCAGCTATTGTCAATCGATCTTTAGTGATAAGCGGGGGTGAAGACTCTGCAGTCATCGTGACATCTCTTGTGGACGGCGCTCTGGTAAGATTTAGAATTAACTATATACCTTTTAATAAATTTTTATACAAAGAGTATATAAATTCTTCTAGGTACCTTTCTTATTCCAATTTTTTAGGTTGAGTCCCCTTATGAATCTGCGTCAGATTGTTTTATCCTGGATTATTATTGGTGGGATATTTGTAACTCTTAGCTATTTTAGATACCGACAGTGAACGTCCAAGAACCTAGTAGACTCTCCTGCTTTTTATTGAATTTAGAACGTCGCGTTTATCTTAACTTTGTGACTTTTCTTTTATTAATTAATGCATCTACATTAAACATTTTGTGGTTTCAGTTGGAATAAAATTCCAGAACTCAAGTGGAATTTGCTGTTCGATTAATTTAATACAAAGTAATTAATATTGTTACTTTGAACAAGATCAAATAAATTACATAAAAGTATCTGTTTTTACTATAAATACAAAAAAGAAAAATACGTACTCCGTAAACCACAAATTGAGTGGATAAATAACAAACTTCTATAAGTCTACCACAGACAAAAAAATACTTCTGTTAGCAAACGCGTGTAGTCAAAGGAAAACTAAAACTTTTCAAGTTTTACAGTTTTAAATGCATCCAGTTATTTGCTGTGATAATTGTAAAAACCTCGTTTCCTTTTAAAAGGAAGTTTATTAAATAACTTTGTTTATCTTCATTACCTACCTATAAACAGTATAATGGCGTTTGATATTTATCCACTCAATTAGACTTGTATTTTTCAAAACATTTTTTATTCGTGAAATATTCTAAGGTTACCTTAATTTTAGGTAACAAAACTCGACCATCACCGGGGTCCAGTGACGTCAATAAAGGTGATCCAAGATGGCGACATCCTCGTCACCTGTTCCCAAGATGGTACCGTTTGCGGCAGCGCATCTGCTGGCCTTCTGGTCGTGCAGATGTCCATGGGCGCTGGTAGGCACTTCGGTGTCTGCTGCCTGCTCGTCTGTCCCCTTGTAACATAAAAAAAAGGTTCTTAAATAACCACCACATATTGAAGAAGGATGGGGGAAAAAAAAATTCTAGTCAGCGAAGGCATGTATACAAATGCAAATAATTTATGATCGTCTTTTCTTCAAGTTTAAATCCATCATTCTTTTAGGAAAGAATGCAAAAAAGTTATTATAATGCTTATATTTATTGCACTCCGATCTCAAGCCGTTACAGGATTTATGCACTCTGTAGGTTTTGGGGATGATCTATGGGCCAAGAGAATTACAATAGATCTTATTGAACACAGTAAAGATATGGCCTTACCCTATGGCGTAACCAACCTCCGTAAATAATTAAATTGCCAGTATTTATTCATCCTAACATAATATAACATTATCATATTCAAAAAAAGTCGAATAACATTCTTATTGTAAATTTCAAAAGAAAGGTGTCAGGTGCAAAAGACATTTTGAAGAAAAAGTCTAAAATAGAGTATAGAGCTGTCGTCTGTTTTGTGATATTTCAAAAGTGCGAACGCGAAATGAACAAGCTGTGACATTTAGGTCAAGGCGTCTTCCAAAGAGGTGTCGCCGCGATTTGAGAACACCACGAGTTCTTGAACAATGCCTCCGAGTGGATAACTGCTCGCTGGCGTAATTTGGATTTTTACCATTTTGAGCGTGAATTACTTTTAAAGTAAAGCCCATTGAGAGAAATTCAGAGAAACGGCTTTTAAAGACATTTTAAATATTTCTCTGGCGTCGAGATGCGTAACCTCGCTTCACACCAAACATATTTCAAATTCGATTCTTAACAGTGTCTAATAAGCAAATTCTTTATTTTGCTATAGACGGGAATTTCAATTAAATCCATAAACGTGAAATTTCTTATCTGGCATCATTCCTCCGGAATCAGATAATAACTTCAATGTTTCTGGATCGACTCTACTTAGGGACCTTCAAGGAAAGGGCATACTCATTCCTCAAAAGCGAGCAACGCATCAGCGTGCCCTCTGATGGTGCAGTTGTCTATGGCCGTCGGTAGTAACTTAGGTGCACTAGGTGCCCGTTTACCCCTAGTTCGGCCACACGAGATTCCCACTTCCCAAGAAGGTCAGTTTAGGAGATCACTTGTATCGTAACAAGTCTAAAGTTCTGCTAGTCAGTTTATCGCAGACTAAATGAAGGGAGCCTTTGATAACACTTCCACGGATGTTATCATTCACAATATGATGAAACGAGGCATTGATCCAATATGGGGTGGAGCTGCAAAAACAAAGTTCATTCACGTAGTGAGAGCACAAAGATCTCTAATCAAAGTTATGTACTTCAAAACATACAGGTTCTCCACGCACATCCTATATTCAATCAGCCAGCTACTAACAGTAAGAAAATTAAATATTCAAAGAATAGTCCTTAAAGTACATAAATCTATAGGCTTTAGGCTACAAGGGTTGCTTGTCTACAGGGAGGAGTACTATGCCCTCTCTTGTGGTTGACCACTTTTTGGGCGTTAAATGACGCTCACTACGAAACACAGGCCTATGCTGATGATCTGGTCTACAACCAAGCCCAATATGAAAAAAAGAAAGGGGCATCATAACAGCACAGAATTTTTTTTATAAGATGTGAGAGGAATGTATGGGAGGATATGGGAGGAGGGTAGGGATAGAATATATTTTGATCTAGAAAAGGATAGGTTTCGACTGAGGGATGATGAAACTAGAATGCAAGGTCAATGGCTGGAATTTGATAAAGAGAGTGTTAGAATTGTTTAAAAGGTATTTAGACGTATAAAGGATAGTAGTAGAAAGTATTTAGACAAATAGAGAGGATGTACAAAGTGCTGCGTGAGACTCCAGATTAGATTCCAGTAAAGAATGTGTATTATCCTTAATTGTTCCATTTTAGACATAACGTTAGAGAGATATACACGAGTGGAGCAACGAGATTAAAGCGTTTTATTTGCAAGACAATTTGCGAGGTCAAGGTCGTAAATGGTATACAAGCTAGACGATTACAACTACTCCTGGGATGACTGGAAACAGTTGCTGCTACGTACTTTCCCAAAGCATCGTGACAATAGCTCATTATTAGAGGAAATGATGCAAAGGAGGAAGCTATTCAACGAAACAATGACGAAATACTATCAGGATAAAGTAGCTATGTGCTTTCGATGTAAACTATCCGATATGGCTACTGTTTCATGGTTGTTTGGACTGTTGAAGGTTATGTACATGAAGGTTTTGACTGTAACTGCTAATATGTTTTTCGTTTTGTTTGTAGTATGTCGCGTCACTAGTACAGGCTAAAAGATAGAGAAATTGCAGAAAACTTGTTGGATGATATTCCTTCAGATAACGAGAGAGAGAGACGAATTTCTTAGCATTCCATGGATTCACCGTGCGGGTGCCGGGTCCATCGCGTTGCAGAGGAAGGGTGTAAGATTAGGTAAAAACTTAGATTAGATTCAATTTTAGTGAGATGGTATATGGCCTTCCTCGATAAATGGGCTATTTAACACTGAAATAATTTTTCAAATCGGTCCAGTAGTCCCTGAGATTAATGCGTTTTAAGTTAACAAAGAAACTTTTCAGCTTTACATATTAGTATAGATTATTTTAAATTCAACGTTTAAATTAGTTCTTAGACTAAAAACGACCTAAGTCAAAATCATAAAAAATAATAATAACAACTTGTCTGTAATATAATATTTAAAACTTTTTATTAATTGATGAAATGACAATTAGGCACTTCTGCAAAATCTATCTAATCTTTTCCTATATTCTAATCCTATCACGTAACCTATCTCTTTTCTATATATTCCTATGGAATGATTCTTTTCTAAAATATAAGTATAGATTTTTATAATTACGACATTCGTTTCTTTATTAGGGTTCCGTACCGCCGAAGGAAAAAAACGAACTCTTTTAGGATCAGTTCGTTTTCCGTCTGTCTGTCTATGAAAGCCGTTTTTCTCAGGAACCTTTAGAGCTATGAAGTTGAAATTAATACCAAATACTGAGGCCTGCGGTCCATTGAAGTTCTGAGAAAATCAACCCTCTATGTGTAGGAAATCAAAAGATGTGGCCGTTTATATCAGTTGCCGCCACTTCACGCCGATCTTATGTGAGAAAGAAGTACTGGTTCCAGAACCCAATTCGAATGCAGACGAAAAAGACTGCAAGGGTGGCGCTACCTCTACTATTATCTTATACTATAGTATTCATGAAGAAAAAGAACTAGACTAACCTGAGGAAGTAATCGTGTACAAACTCTTGGTTCTCGTCAAGCCAAGCTTCAGTGCGGGCACATTCTGCATCGTAACAGGTTGGCGCGGGCATACCGCCGCCCGCGCCACCTGGAGGCTCCTCTATGCTCCGCAACTGTAGACCTGTAACAATAGAGAAGGAGTTCAGTACCTCTGCAAGTAACATGAAATAATAAGACTTTTTTTATTTTTTTTTATTTTATTTTATTGATAAATTAATATATTATTTATATCTTATTTAGTGCACAAATATTTCAAACGCAATGCCGCTAGATCCTGGTATCACCTGACTAAATTAATAAATAATAATTTAGTTTTAAATTCGATTAGAATCTCTGCCAAATTTTTATTTTTAATTGGAATTTGCTTTTTTTCACCAAAACTCAGCAATTAAAATCTTAATTGACTAAAAATTAATTCAGCCTTACAACAGCAGTACCTTTAGCCCCGTTTGTTCACTATCCATCAAAGTCACTCTTTAGAAACTCGCTTTAAAGTCATCTTAATGAAGCTATCCGACGAAAATTGGATAAGTCGCTTTTTACGTTATATACGCAAGTAGCCTTTTTCGGTGCTACCGCATTAATTAATTTTGTTAGCGGAACGCCGAAAATCTCAATGGAAAGCCACGTCTCGATGAATATCAAGGTCAGGCTTTTGCTCTTTGTTTTCGTCTAACATGGATTTTTTAAAGAGGTTTTTTGAAGTGAAAATTTCTTACGCCGCGTTGGCTATTTTTGAGATTCGATTGAACTCGCGTTACTGTTCCCTACGGACACCACTGATGGTTCGTTTTTACTCCTGTCGGTACTCATGGAGGACCATGTGCACATTTTTTTTTATAATGAATATACAATGCCTGCTGCACAAGACAGCAATGACACCTAAGCGTTAACGGCAGGGCAATGGAACGCGCTCATCTAGAGTTTACCCACCCATATGTACCCTAGAGACACTTGACAAGACCTCAGTCTCTGAAAATCACCTAAAACTCTTTAAGTTCGGTCACAGGTTTGCCGATGACTAGCTACCCGCCCCGGCTTTGCATGGGTCCAATTTGAATTATTGAAACAAAATCACACGCACACCAATGACAGACAATTTACACACACGTGTACTGGATGACGTCAACGCGTTATCGCGTCAACCGTATGTTAGATTAGTTGTTAAATTTTATTTTTTTGTGAACAGAACAATACGAGTATATGTCGTAAGCAAAAAGGTTTGTGGGCGAATTTCGACCAGCCTGCGATCTCTAGTTCCGTTAGATCTGCAAATTAAAGACCTGCTATGGCGCTATTTGCCGAGCGCCGGTACGCTGCTGACAGGGCATGGTTAGCGCAAATTGTTGTGCTGCAATTTTGAATAGATGGTACCGTTTAGATGGTTAAAAGGAAATTACTGTTCACGCCAATTAAAACAGTAATCGGTCAAGTGTTACAGTACTAATACTGCTGATCCTTATAGCACAGGTTTTACCTATTTCAAGTATCAGCGACACAACTTAGAGACCATAACAACCATACACATGCAATGTAATGTTTCACTGAGGTACGTGTAAAATTTTTGAGAAATAAAAATTATCTTATCTCTCTCTCTCTCTTATCTCTTACTAAGTAAATACTATAGGGAGTAGCCAATAGATCAAAAACCCAGTTTCGCTTTTTAATAAATGTGTTGCAGTTGTCCATGGGCGTCGGTAGTCACTTAGGAGAACCGCCTGCTTGTTTGCCCCTTGTTATAAAAAAAAATCCACCAGTACCTACTAACAGTCTGCTTAACATTTACTTTAAAAATCTCCAGTGTGGCCCTAATTATCAATGGCACAAGGTCGAAAAAATAATAACTATGACACAGTCATCAATTGCACAGTTCATTCCAAATTTAATAAGTCTTTCAAAGCTTTGAGATATCTAATAGCATCGTTGTAGAGTTTCTATGCAGAGTTCCTAACTTAATTCCTTATTAACGCTGTTCAATAGATATATTTGAAAAAATAGCTATGCTTTAGCTGTTCCCCTAACTTAAAATCCAAATTCATGACATCAAAGGTCGTATGACTCACGCCGACAAAGTACCCTTTTGTTACTCTTATCGCTTTATGATTCTACCCCTGCTTCCTCAGATTAGGGTGGATTGCTCATAATCCGTTGTTTGCAGTTGAGATATACGTTGCCCCATAGACATTGGCATTACTGAATAGAGATTATATAGTACCTGGGAGGAAGCTCAGGTACTTTATAATCTAATTTATTTCTTTATAACTAACTTGTCTTATACTAGTGCTGGGACCGAATACCTGGTTCGTAACTAGCGACAACCATGACGAGAAGTTCATTACAAAAAGGCTAGCGTTTTGTTTGCTTTGCCAATCTTTAAAAATTTAGCAAAAACTTATGTAAATATATTAATGTTTCGAATACCTTTATTCACAACACTTTGCTTGATAATGAATGAGGCCCTTAGAGATATTATCGCCGCGCCTTGATGTAATATCCATTATGATGATAATATTTTGAGTACACGTTCCCCCGACCTTGACCTGTTTTGCGTTACTTGACGCAATGCGAAACGTCGCCATTACCAATGATTGATGGTTTTGAATAGTAATTACTCGGAAAATGAGCCTAATGGGAAATTTGTTTAAACTAAGGGTTTTTTTTTATGAATGCCAAAAAAGAGCTGAGTAGTTAATATTGATTGATGCATTTTTTTTATTACGTGCTGCAAATCTGTACCTTTTTTATGTTTATGTTACTAGGAACAAAGGAGCAGGCAACAGACAGCTAAGTGCCTACTAACGCCCATGAACATCTGCACGACCAGAAGGCATGCAGATGCGTTACCGAGCTTTAATAACGAGTTTAGGGCACCGTGAAGTCTCACAAACCGAACGAAACGCGACAACTATACCATCACTTAACGTGGAAATAAATTTTGCACTATAGGTATCTAGCTATTTATTCATTTAGTAGAAATTATTCGGAATATTAAAAATGCTAAACCATTATTATTTATTTGACGCTGTTGAGGATAAGTTGGTGTAGATTGAATAGTATTAGCTGTCGATTGTGGACTGCTAGAACTCAGTGGAATGTTCTGGATGTTTTGAATAGGATTTTGGTTTGGATTATTAGGTTTAACTGGTCTTATAGGGGATGATTGAAGACTAGTCGTTGGAGGCATCATCCCAGGATGATTAAACGCTGGCGAACTGTTTGCACTTTGATTGAAATGATTTGTTTGATTATTAAACCCAATGCCAATGCCAGGGTTATTTAAATTGCCATCCTGTTTCATAAACACTGGTACTTGGCTCGTTGGAACTTGGTTATATTGCTGAAAAGTTCCAGGATTCGGTTGCTGTTGTCCAGGAACATGATTGAATTGGTTCGGTATGTGAGACATGGTGTTTCAATCTGCAACCACAATTAGCAACTGTTATATTTAATTCCAAATCCATGTTCATCAAAACGATGTTGCCGAATGTTTGCATTGTGACAATAAACTTGATATGTACAAGGATGTTTAATTAATGCTAATTCACTGAGACTGACGGATGAACAAACGCACAGTAAGACTTACCTCCAACAAAACGGCGTCTAACTTCTAAAAACTTTAGAAACACGTTCGTGTTATTACACCATTCTTACATATTATCACAGAAGCCAAAAATAACGTGATAAAATGATTCTTTGAAGGAAAATACGACCCTGACTTACGTGGCTGAGCGATTTTAAGCGCCCTCTACTGGTGTGAAGGATTGATTTTTGACTTTTATTTCTGACATTGGTGCGTTTTGATCGAAGACCTACTACTTTAATAAATATTTAGAAAAATAGAATCTCTGGGCATAAAATAAAGGAAATTTGTTATAAAATTATACATTATACATATAAAATTACAAACAAGATAATATTTACTCTCAAAATCAATCTTTTTAAAAATATTTAATGTTGAAGATTTTAGTAATTTTATATATTAAACAGACCCACATTATTAAGTACGAACAAAACGAATATTTGTGAATCTGTGACACCAATTCAGTTTCTACCATGGAGACTAGACTACATTAAGGAGTAACATCTCTATATATTAAAAATGTTCATCGAATTACGTAAAGACGGAGGCACCACATTAGCATCACGGTAAATTTTAAAGGTTATTGGTCCATTCATTGATGAAACACTTCCCTATGTACCGCTCGACATGTTTATGAGCTATCAATCTCGACGCCTACATGTAGAAATAAGCTCTATTCCCTCTAGAGGTTGGCCGTAGATTACGAAACAGTTTGCTTGGTGGCTCGCGCTGTTCTAATTTAGTTATCTGACAACCGATAAAACTCGACATAAGATATTTTACTTTTATTTACATAATTATCACTTTATTACGTGTAAACTGATTTTAATACAAATAGTATTCACACAAAATAGTATAAAATGAGATATCTCCATTTCCGATCTTCCTAAAGATCTTCGGCACGAATAAAATGATTATAAAAACCTCTGTGATCTTGTTATGGCTCTTTTTGATTCGCTGTATACTAATGTATTTTTCAAATTATATGATGCTCCTATGTTTTCGAAAATACTGAAAACTTTTTGAATTTTTAAAAAGAATAACAACCTAATACGCCATTCAAAAGTGATTGTAAAATAACTCCGAAAAATGTGTAGCAATATAAAATAAAATTACGTTCAAAATTTAATTGCAAATTCACTGAATTGAAACTTAACTTCTACACTCTTCAGCTTAAAAAAACTTTCATCATAGATTAAAGATAAAGCGGGATGTTATAAATTATTCCAATAGAGAAAGAGAAATTCATAATATATCCAATATCTTAGAGTGTTTTGTCTTTTATTTGCTTTTCAGATTTTTTTTTTTCTATTCATAAAAAATGTCAAACAGCTGTAAAGGCAAATGGATAATACATCCTTAAGTGTTGGCTATCCCGTTAGGTCGCCCGCTATGTTAGTACACTCGAAAAGGGCTCTGACAACTTGTTGGAAAATATAACGAACCACTTATTCCAAACAAGGGTAAGATCGTGGTCATAGTTAATAAAGGGTGCCGTACATTTTGTTATTACCCTATAATGTCTCACTGCGGGGCGAAGGATTCCACCCTTTCCAACTACACCTTCTTATTCTGGGTTACTTGAATCCATTTATTCTCCTCTAAGACGTCCAAGGCATCTCACCATCCCATCCTCGGCTTACCTGGTTGTCGGTGGCCACTGGTAGGAGTCCACTGTCGTAATATCCACCTTCGCGGGTTTATCCTTGCCAAAAGCCCAACCCATTCAGTTTTCCTCTGCTTTCCATACATAAAAGGTTAAATAATTTTTTATTTATTTAACCTTTAATGTAAACTATTTAGTTTTAGTGAAATTAGATAATTTTTGAATGTACATGAATATATGTAAATTGGCCAAAATAAATTTATTTTTGTGAGTAAATTTCTTAACATAATTTGTACATATTAGTATAGTTCAAGAAATTGGTCTGCCATACTAAGGTCGAATGTCGTTTGCACGTCAATTAGTTAAAAGGCTCATTTTTGCTTGTTATGCATTATGCTAATTCATAACAATAAGCCTTAGCAAAATTTTCTTTAACTAGGAGCTGTCATCCAAAATGGTAAAGCACCTTCTTGGTCGACTATACATAGGGTAGTATAAGGACTTAAATTAATATTCTTAATAATATTCTATTAGTATTTAACTTAACATTAATTATAAAGTTCTATATATACATGTCTTCAACACATGTCATTCAACAATGACTTATTAATGTAACATACGTAGACTATTAAAAGTCCGAGATA